>CAUYUJ010003592.1:451958-583725 GCA_963575745.1 Prorocentrum cordatum
TTATGAAAACGACACGCCCTCAAGCCGTGAAACTCTCGCAATTGTTGTAAGCCGAGTGCGTGCGGCGCCAGGGCGTGCCGCATTTGGAAGACCGCCCGTCCCCCATCTGTGCAACCGTTGTCAGTTCTCATGCCTCAGGATCTTACACGATAAGGAAGTCTCAGGCGAAACGCCGGGTCTGCCCTTCCGACTGGCTCTGGGGTGCGACAGGGAGGGTTTATTCATAAGGAAAAGGAATGGAGGACGAACAGGCGGATGGGGAAGATGAGGAGGAGGACGACGAGGAAGACGAGGAAGAGGAAGGGAGGAGGAGGGCGAGCAGAAAGGCCAGAGGCCTCTTGGATACCTCTCGGATTCGCTTCGGATGTCCTTCGAGAGCTTTTTGGAATTCTCTTGGGGCGTCTAGGGGGCTTGTTGGCGGTCTTCGGTCCTTCGGGCGAGCCTCTTGGGGCCTCTTGGGGGTCTCTTTGGGGTCTCTTGGAGACCTCTTGGGGGCCTCTTAGGACCTCCTGGGCGCCGCTTGGTGTTCTCTTGGTGCACTCCTGGAAGCCTTTGGAGCTACCTTGGGGCCACCTGGGAGCTCGACCAAAGAAGGGGGGGTACTCAATTAGCTTCCCCCGCCCCCCAGGAGGCCACAATGGGTCCAAAACCAGGGGTGACATCAATGATTTTAGGCCTTCTCGCCGAGGCCATCTTGGACGCTCTAACCCCCCACGGCACACCCCGTCCAGGCCCAGGGGGAGTGGGCCCCCACCATGATTTTCGAAAACCAGTGAGCAATCGTGGCGAGGAGGCTATCTTGGTGTCTGGTGGGCCTGCGCACAGCAGGGAATATGCCAGCACCCCCGCGGCCCTTGTCAAACACCAATGGGCAGTGATGCGGGGTGGCCGCGCATGAGCCGCGAAGTGCACGTCGCATTGCTTTTTGAGAGGGATTGTGGCCTTGCGCGCAGCAGGCAATATGAAGGCCCCCGTGCTGTCCCCGTCAAAAAACAATGCAAAGTGCTCGCGGGGCCATCGAGCAAAACCCAAGAATTCGTCCCGAAATGTTTTTTGTATTGTTTTTGACAGGAATGGCCAGAGGGGTGTTGGCATTGGTTCTGGTTGGCTGCCGGTCGCCTGGGGGATGGAGTGTTTATTAGTAGGGAACAATGGTATGAACGCCTCCCCGGAGGGGAACCAGGGGGGTTGGCAGAGGAAATCCGCTAAACCACTCACGCCCTCAAGGGCTGGTGGGATTATTGGAGGGCCTGCCAGCGGCCTCCGTGCGTTGCCCGCGGTTCTCCTCCGGGACACGGCAGCGGGGAATCCCAAGTCCACGCTGCTGCCTTTGATTGGTTCCCCGAGGCCTCCTGGGCCTTCCATAGGCCTCCGGAGTGCTCTGGGGACCTCCCGACACCTCCGGGTATCTACACGCTTTCGGCCTTTCCTGCGCGTTTTGCTACCAGGGCGAGAGGCCTCCTGTGGACCTCGGGCTTTGGGCAATCGAGGTGCAGTAAATACGGGGTGAAGGAAGGGGCGCCTTTCGTGCACCTCTAGGGACCAAAAGGACACTTTTCAGGGAGGACAGGGACTAACGCTAACGCAAAGTTCGGCATTCGTTATTTGTATCGAGAAGCGCACAATCTAACTCGTGTTGTCGTAACGCACTCCCCACCAGCATGTCAGTTTTTTTCACCATGTTTGATCAGCGTGACCCCACAGGGTGATTACCGAAAAAAGGTGCAACGTTGACAAATAACTTGTACGCGATTTGATCGGAGGCTCTCGCTCGGCTTGCGCCTGCCCGCGAGGGCGACTTGCGCTGACCAGAGAAGCGCGCGGCCATCCGCGGGCGCCGGTTTTTCGTTCTCTGTGTAAAGCAATGGTGTGGTTCTCAGGACAGGGTGTCGGCGGGTCACGAGGCCAGAAGGCCAAAGTCGACTCGGTAGTTCATGCCTTTTGTTCCGAGGCCGCGAAGAGAACGCCGGCGGATCACAGAGCAAGGCTGCGCAACTTCGGAGCACGCCAGTTCAGCTCAGGCTCATATAATACAAATAGAGCGTAAGCGGCATGTGCCAACACTACTTGGCACGCAGCGAAGAAGATTCAGCACGTCATGCAACCGGCGGGGTGGGGAAGCAGTCCCCTGGTTTTTCCAGCCTGCCACATTTGACCACGTGTACAAGGTCGTGCAAGTGGTGCGGTATTTGCCTGCGCGTGCCGTCGACGTTATGCTGTGCGTTGACCCACGTGGCCGCCGCCTTGAGTCGCCCTTCGAACTTCGCCTCGGTTTCAGTCCATGGCTCTGTCGGCAGGGTAAACCGCAGCCTCTTTTTCACCCACGGCGCGGCACTCTCGCGTGGCCAGAGGTCCCACGAACGCCTTGGTTGGACACTGGCGTCGTCACCATGGAAAGCTTCGAACTTACGCTCACGTAAAAAGCCTGCTTGGACTCATGCGCGATGAGAAAAGCCACCGACAAGGTCACCGAGCATGATGCCTGGCTGATCGGTGCGGAACCGCGTGTTCATGGACGACTGGAGCTTTCGAGCGAATTCGCTTCCGAGCGACCGTCAGTGGCGCCTGTGTCGTCGGAGCCGAAGTGGATGCGGACGTGGCAATGAGAATTGCGAGCGGGCGCGTCTTTGTCAGCGCAGAACATTGGGATCTTGCCCGGTCACTCCAAGGACGCAGCGCGTCGTTACGGGATTACGCAACGACCAACAATTTCTGATGTAACCCCCGCGGGGAAACACAATAGGAATCGAATCGAAACGCGGGGGCCTTCGGAAACCAGCAGACAATTGCCGCGCCCTGAGGTGGTATCAGCACGTGTGTGAGGATGTCTGGGGCGACGCCCATGTGTTTGCGCTCGATGCGTGGAAGATCGCAAAAGACAAATGACGGAATCGGCGGGCACCGCAGGCATCTTGTGGCAACCAACATAACCATATTTTGTGTGAGGAAATATTATGCGCAAGCTGCTTGTTTGGCCATACCTGAGAATCCGCTTATCGATTGGCATTCGGCCCACCCCGCCACCGTGCCTGGGTTGGGCAGGCCTTTTGGACGTTCGTTGGGATATCGTGGGGGGCCTTTCGGTGGCCTCTTGAAAGCAATTTAAGGGCCTCTTGGCTCGATATCGGGGGCGGAGCCGGGCGGAGACTCGATATCTAGAAATCTCGAGATGGGGGGCGGGGCCGGGCGAGGTTCCGATATCTCAGAAAAAGCGCGTTTTGTGGTCGCTAGGAGGGGGGGGGTTGAAACCGGACCACCACCACCCCTGGATGGGGATGGGGGGGGTTCGAGACCCCCCCTTTTTCCTCCCCGCTTCCCCTCTCCTCGGGCGGGCGCTTGCGTCGGCGGCGGCTGGCGGCGGCGGCGGGGAGGACGATTTCTTTTTTTGGCCGGCGGCGGTGCCTGCGGCGGCGGGCGGCGGGGGCGGGGGGCGTCGACGAGGACGACGGTGGTGGTGGCGGGTTGTGGTGGTGGTGGTGGTGGCGGTGGTGGTGGTTGTGGTGGTGGTGGTGTGGTGTTTTTTTTGTGGTGGTGGTGGTGGTGGTTGTGGTGGTGGTTGGTTGTGGTGGTGGTTTGGTGGTGGTGTGGTGGTGGTTTGTGGTGTTGTTGTTGTTGTTGTTGTTGTTGTTGTTGGTGGTGGTGGTGGGGGTGGTGGTGGTGGGTTGTGGTGGGTTGTGGTGGTGGGGGGTGATTGGTGGTGGTGTGGTGGTGGTTTGTGGCGGTGGTGGTGGGTTGTGGTGGTGGCGGTGATTTGTGGTGGTGGCAGTGGTGGTGGTGGTGGTGTGGTGGTTTGTGGTGGTGGGTGCTGCTGGTAGTGGTGGTGGTTGTGGCGGTGGTAGTGGTGGTGGGTTTTTGTGGTGGTGGTGGTAGTGGTGGTGGGTTTTTGTGGTGGTGGTAGTGGTGGTGCTTGTGATTTGTGGTGGTGGCGGTTGTGTTGGTGTTGTGGTGGTGTGGTGGTGGTTTGTGGCGGTGGTGGTGGTGGTGGTGGGTTGTGGTGCTGGCGGTGGTTTGTTGGGATGGTGGTGGTGTGGTGGTGGTGGCGGTGGTGGCGGTGGTGGTGGTGGTGTGGTGGTTTGTGGTGGTGCCGGTGGGTTGTGCTGCTGGTAGTGGTGGTGGTTGTGGCGGTGGTGGTGGTGGTGTGGTAGTTTGTGGTGGTGGTGGTGGTTGTAGTGTTTTTTTTTGTGGTGGTGGTGGTGATGGTGAGTTGTGGTGGCGGTTGTGGTGGTGGTGGTGGCTGTGGTGGTGGTGGTGGTTGTGTGGTGGGTTGGTGGCTGTGGTGGTGGTGGGTTGAGGCGGTGGTGGTGGTGGTAATGGTGGTGGTGGTGGTAGTGGTGGTAATCGTCGCTGCGTCCCCGCCGTCGCCGGCGCCAGCGCCGGCGCTGCTGGCCGCCGCCAGCGCCGGCGCCGGCGCCAGGGGGGGGGAGGGGTTTGAACCCCTCCCCCGCGGCGCCCGGGGGGGGGGCTCTGAACCCCTCCCCCCCCCTTGGGCTGCCTCTGGTCATCGTCGCTGCGTCCCCGCCGTCGGCGCTGCTGGCGGCCGCCAGCGCCGGCGCCGGCGCCGGGGGAGGAGGGGGGGCTCTTGGGATGGGGGGGAAAGGGGTTCGGGAGGGGGGGGGTTTGGTGGGGAGGGGAGTCCCCGTGGTTTTGATCCCGTCGGCGCCGAGTGTTTTGGGGTGGGCACCCCCTCGGTTCGAGACGCGCCGCCGCATTTTCCCAATGCAAGCGCCCGTGAAACGCGTTCTGTCTCTCTCTCTCTCTCTCTCTCTCTCTGTCGATGATGGTGGTGATGATGGTGCCGATGCTGATGCTGATGCTGATGCGGATGATTATGATAATGATGCTGGTGCTGGTGATAATGCCGATGCTGATGGTGTTACCGATGATGGTGATTAGGATGATGATGATGATGATGATGATGATGATGATGATGATGATGATGATGATGATGATGATGATGATGATGATGATGCGGATGGTGATGATGGTGAGGAGAATGATGATGATGGTGCCGACGCTGATGGTGATGTTGATGTTGATGCTGATGATGATGATGATGTTGATGCGGATGCTGATGCTTATCATGATGATGCCGATGCTGATCATGGTGATTATGATAATTATGATGACGGTGGGAGGAGGGAGGGGGGGGAGGAGGAGGAGAGGAGAGGAGAGGAGAGGAAAGGAGAGGAGAGGAAAGGATAGGAGAGGAGAGGAGGAACGCGTGGCGCTGACTCTTCGAAACGAGGACCCAGCATCACAGGATGGTTGGGAAACAGTGAGGGGATGATGTTCTACTGTTGTTGACTATGTTTGAATAGTTTGCTCTTTCTGTGAAATACGCCTGTAGGAGGACATGCCCGACCTAACTTTAGTTTCTTCGGACATTCGGCTCAACACGATCTCATTTGGTTTTCTGGGTGCTCGAAGGCTGCCCAAGAGAGGCCCCAGCGACATCCCGAAACAGCCAAAGAGGGCGCCAAGAAAAACAAGGAAGGCCTCGTGCTTGTGCCAGTCGTGCGAGGTTCAAAAGGGCCCAACAGAGAGCCTCCCAAGGGGGCATCCTTGGGGGCCCGCCTTGGAGCTGCCTCTTGCCCGGGGGAGCCTTCATTCGTGATGGCACGGGGTGCCTAGGATGACGCCCCTCGGTCCTCCCTCAGGGGCAACGGTCGGGGGGACAGGCTCAGGGGGTGATGCATCGACCCCCAATCGCCCATGGATCGCCGATAGGAGCCCGAGAGCTGGCCCCGGCCAGGACCGTCCAGTATCGCCATCAGGGGCTGGTCGCTGATCTGTCGGCGATGTATCGCCAATTCCAGATGGACGTTTCCCCCCCGTGAGCCTGTCCCCCCTAACGTCTCCCCATAGCCCCCATAGTCCCCACACAATACGGCCCGAGAGGGACCACGACGCACTCCACGAGGTGTCAAAGATGGACCAATAGTCCACCATGATACTTCTGAGATCTCCAGAGGCCCCAGCGGCCTCCCAACACCGCTCAAAAGGTTGCAATCCGTATCACAAAGTTGGCTCAAGCCGTTTTTGGCTCAGCATTTGGGCGAAGATTTGTTTTACCGTCCAGATCTGGAGCCCTGCACAATACTGCAGCACCCCCACTCCAGGCACCGCAGGGATGCCGAGTTTTGCGGGCGACAGTCTCCATCCCGTCAGCGAGCAGCGACCAAGGCCAGTGTTGGCGTGGGCGGAGGCATCCAGCGTGGCGCCCGCACCGAGGCAGCCCTCGACTCCCAGGGTGGCCCGCGGGCGCCCCTGCGGAGTGGGCCACGGCGGGGCCGTGCCGGGCCCCGGCGGCCTCGGCCCCAACAGGATCCGCAGACCCCATTCGCTCCGAGCTCCCCAGGGTTCGGCACCTGTGGCTCTCGAAGACCTTCCCAACACGAGGAGTTGGCCGCCGCGCCATGGGGGGGCGGTAAAAACGGGGGGCAGCGAGGGCTGCAGAAAAGGGGCTTTTGAGGGTTTCTGTAGGGCCCGAAGAGGCCCTTTCGGGCCCCAGAGGGAAGGATTTCAAGGCCCTCAGAGTAATTACACCTTTGTCCCCCCCCATCATCGCCCCCCATTGCGCGACGCCCAAAGGAGGCTCGACATGCGCATCCGCAAGCCTCGCATGGGCAGCCGCACGTTACGCCGGCTCTTGGCCGGAGCCTTCGCGCCGCCCGAGTTGTTGCCGGGAGTGGAGCTGGCCAGCGGCGGGGCAGTGGGCAACCAGGCGAGCGACATCGAGGCCACCTGCGTCCAGGATCTGCCGAGTCCTGGCCAGAACATCTCCCGCAGGTCGGGCGTGTGGTAATGAGGGGTGACCTACATGGGGGGTGGAGAAAAGGGCCCTACAGAGGCCCCTTAGGCCTTTGGGCCCCTTTAGGAGCCAGCAGGGGCCAAAAAGAGTCCCTAAACGGCTCCGTCTGGGTCCTTCGTCGGACGGTGCTAGGACGAGGACAAATTCGTTCCAGAGCGTTCCAGAACGCTCTCAGAGCGTTTCGGAACGCTCTGAGAAGGCCGCGGTGCCCGAGATATCCTCCAGAGCCGCTGGATCTCAGAGATTCTCGATTTACCCTCACCTGATTTCATTTTCGCCCTGGCTTCGTCTCAGGGAGCAAGACGAGCAGCGAGCGGACGGAGGTCACCCCATGGAGGCCCCCCCGACTGCCACCCGCCCGAGCAGGCCGCCCGTCTTCGACGAGCGTGAGAGGATCCCGTGCTCCCTCCTGGGCCCCAGCCGGTTCGGCCGCGAGCCGGCCGAGCCCGCGCGTCCTTGAGAGGGGGTGCCTGGCCAGGCTCGCCCCCGCCGCGCCACGAGGTCGCTGTCGGCGAGGGGGGGAAGGCGCCTGGCCTCCAGCAGCTGTGGCTCTTTTTTTTTACCGGCGCAGACGGGGCTGGACGAAGACACGGCGACGAGCGACGAGCGACGAGCGACATACGAATATGAGACGACCGGCGGCGGCGCAGGGAAAGGAGGGCGGGAGTCGAAGAAGAAAAAACGCCACAAACATAAGCCTTTCGGCGTTCCGCGCGAATCTCTTGGTTCCGCGCTGCCCCCCCCCCCCGGCGGCGCCTCCGGCACCGCCCCTGGCGCGCTCCGCGCGCCAGAGAGGGGGGATTAGCATAGATCCAAGAAATCCGCTCGGCGCGCCAAAAATTTATCCCAGATTTTTGGGGGGGATGGGGGGAGTCCCCCCCCCGGACTTGTAAAAATAGATAGGGAAGTAACCCTCGTGTCCTGCGGTTCGCGACCCATGCTTTCTGCACTTCTATGGCAGTGACCTTCGGCGAGGGTCTTGTGTCCTCTCGCGTGCTCTCTCCGATCAACCTCGACTGTAACGCGCGGCCTCGGACGGAGTCGGAGACCCAGGCGAGTTGCCTAGGCGAGATGCCCTAATCATGGGTGTGGGGAAGACGTCGTATGGATCGTCGTATGGATCGAAGCGGAGCGGAACCATAGGACAATGAGTCATCCGAGAACGAAACACATCCTGGACAGGATATGGAAGCACGACTTAAAAGAGGTGCGGAAAGCAAATTATCTCAGTGCGACCCTACCTAGGAGTTGGAGCATTTAGGAAAGCAACAACTACATCTACACCGACAGCTACATTTACATCTACACCTGCATCTACATCTACATCAACATCAACAGCGAGACTCACATCTACATCTACGTCTATAATAGCTATGCTATGCTGCGCTATGCTATTCTTTGCAATACTTCGCTATGTTGCGCTATGTTGCGCTATGCTATGCTATGCTATGCTAGGGTACGCTCGGCTGCGCTGTGTTATGCTAGGCTATGCCATGCCATGCTATGCTGCGCTATGTTATGCTATACTATGCTATGCTGCGCTATGCAATGCTATGCTATGCTATGCTGCGCTATGCTAGGCTAGGCTAGGCTAGGCTAGGCTATGATATGCTCTGCTGCGCTATGCTATGCTGCGCTATGTTATGCTATGTGATGCTATGCTGCGCTATGGTATGCTATGCTGCGCTATGCTGTGCTGTGCTGTGCTGTGCTATGCTGCGCTGTGCTATGCTAAGCAATGCTAAGCAATGCTATGCCATGCTATGCCATGCTGTGCTATGCAGCGCTATGCTATGCTATGCTATGCTATGCCATGCTGAGCTATGATATGTTGTGCTGTGCTATGCTATGCTATACTATGCCTGGCTATGCTAGGTTATGCTGTGCTAATGCTACGCTGTGCTGCGCTGCGCTAAGCTAAAGGTAAACTAAACTATGTTAAACTAAGCTAAGCCAAGCTAAGCTAGGCTAGGCTAGGCTAAAGCTAAGCTAAGCTAAGCCAAGCTAAGCCAAGCGAAGCTAAGCTAAGCTAAGCTAAGCTCAGGTGACATATGCTAAACTACGCTAAGCTAAGCTAGGCTAGGCTAGGCTAGGCTAGGCAAATCTAAGCTAAGTTAAGCTAAGCTAAGCTAAGCTAAGCTGGGTGAACCCAGGGGCGCAACTGGGGAAACCGCGGGGCGGATGCCGGGGGAACCGCCCTGGGCGGGTTGCATTGCCCGGCGCTTTAAGCCAAGAGGGTAAGAACCCTTCTAGGCATTGCCTAGGTAGGGAATCAGCGAAAGGCTGGCGCGGCAACACCGCCAACGCCTGCGAGGAATCCGACGAACTGGGCAGTCAGCACCGTGCCTGCAGAAGGGTGCCTGCCGCCAGGAAGCCAGTCCCTGGCTCGTCGACGGGCGCGGGTTCGAGGGGGGCCAGAGGACAGGCCTCCCCGGGGGCATCCACGTCGGGAGAGCCGGCAGCCACCCGCGCCCCACAGGGAAGGCAGAAAAGTAACGGCCCCGTGCCATGGACCCGATGGCCATTACAGTCGAAGAGAAGCCCGCCCATCTCCGCCCCCACAGCAGAAGCAGATGCAGCAGACTCCACCCCGAGCCCAGGCCCTCCCCCCGTCGACGCCCCCGAGTGTGATTCAAAACTATATTGCGAGCATCCCCCCTGGCGGGGGGGAAAGGCAGTATCAGTTCCCCCCTTCCACGCGGGACCGCCACCCCATCTGCTCCACAGCCTGGGCCAAGGCCTGGAGCATGGGAGGCGGAGCGCACTTGGCCCCTGGCTTCAGGAGCGGCTTGACACTGGAAGGGGTCTTCGCCATGGCCAAACAGCGCCTGCACTGCACCGCGGTCGTCGAACCCGGGGCCAGGGGTACTGGATCGTGCGCGATCAACCCAAGTTTATCCGTAAGGGCTTCGCCCCCTGCCGCGGGCCCCCTCTCTCGGAGAATGGGCCATGGAAGGGCGAAGTCATGAGGCTTTGGCTTCGCGGTGCAGCAGTGTTGGGACCTGATTGTTTCTTTCGACCCTGACCCTACGGATCTGCGTGAGGGGTGCCGCCGAATTTCAGAAATGCGGCAAATCCTTTGTGTTTTTGCACCCTGACCCTACGGATCTGTGCCGCCGAATTTGAGAAAGGTGACGAATCCGATTGTTTTTGGCCCCTGACCCTGCCAATCTGCGTGAGGGGTGCCGCCGAATTTCAGAAACGTGGGAACTCCCTTGTGTTTTTGGACCCTGACCCTGCCAATCTGCATGAGGGGGCCGCCGAATTTTTCAGAAATGTGGCAAAACCTTCAGTATGGTTCTGGTGGTGGTTTTGGTTTTGGTTCCGGTTCTGGTTCCGGTTCCGGTTTGAGGTTCTGGTTTTGGTTTTGGTTCCGGTTCAGGTTCCGGTTCCGGTTTTGGTTCCGGTTCCGGTTCCGGTGTTGGTTCCGGTTTCCTTCTTTTTGCGGGGCTGGAAAAGGCCCTTTTGGTGACGGTTCCGGTTCTGGTTCTGGTTCTGGTTTCCTTTTTCTTCCAGGCCTGAAAAAGACTTTCAGGTTTTGGTTTTGGTTCCGGTTCCGGTTCTGGTTCCGGTTTCCTTCTTCTTCGGGGCTTTGAAGAGCACCCTCCAGGTAACGGTTCTGGTTTTGGTTCCGGTTCCGGTTCTGGTTTCCTTTTTCTTTTCGCCTCAAAGAAGACCACCCTGGTCACGGTTCCGGTTTTGGTTCCGGTTCTGGTTTCCGTGTTCTCTTGGCCTCGAAGAAGACCTCCTGGTCACGGTTCTGGTTCTAGTTCTGGTTCTGGTTCCGGTTTCCTTCTTCTGCCCCGCGCTTTGTCGGAATTGAAAGATTGAGCCCGCCGCCGCCCCGCATTCAGGGTTATTATTATTACAGACGACTACTACTATCATCGTTATTCGCATGAACAGCAACATCATAAGAACAACCCTAATCACCAACAGCATCATCATCAGCAGCATCATCAACATCGTCATCATCACCATCATCATCATAACCCGCATCATCGACATCATCATCATCACCATCATCATCATCGTCATTGTTATTAACCGTCACCATCATCATCAACATCAGCATCCTCATCATCATCAACATCAAGATCATCACCATTATCATCATCATCCTCATCCTAGTAGTAGTAGTAGTAGTAGTAGTAGTAGTAGTAGTAGTAGTAACCGTAGTAGTAGTAGTAGTAGTAGTAGTAGTAGTAGTAGTAGTAGTAGTAGTAGTAGTAGTAGTAGTAGTAGTAGTAGTAGAGTAGTAGTAGTAGTAGTAGTAGTAGTAGTAGTAGTAGTAGTAGTAGTAGTAGTAGTAGTAGTAGGTAGTAGTAGTAGTAGTAGTAGTAGTAGTAGTAGTAGTAGTAGTAGTAGTAGAGTAGTAGTTAGTAGTAGTAGTAGTAGTAGTAGTAGTAGTAGTAGTAGTAGTAGTAGTAGTAGTAGTAGTAGTAGTAGTAGTCCGACGCCGGCCGGCCGGCCGGCCCGCCCGCGAGGGGAGGCAACAAGACGAAGACATCCCAAGATTTGTTTTTGTTTCTGTTTCAAGCCCCCGTTTCTTCTTCGACTTTTTCGGCCTTTCGGCGATGGTGACAGCGACAGCCCCCCGAATATCTTAAAAACATAAGGGCCCCGCCGGGGCCGCGGCGGGAACAAACAAAAACAAATCTTGGGATGGCGGCGGCCGGGGCCGCGTCGGCGGCGGGCGCGGCGTCGGGCGGCTGCTCAGAACCTCCGGGGAGGGGGAGGAGGAGGAGGGGGAGGAGGAGGAAGAGGAGGAGGAGGAGGAAAGGGAGGAGGAGAAGGAGGAGGAGGAGGAAGAGGAAGAGGAGGGAGGAGGAAGAGGGGGGGGCGGAGGAGGAGGAGGAGGGAGAAGGAAGGGGAGGCGCCTCAGGGACTCCTCAAAATCAGCCAGCGTGTTCTCCGCCTCCTCCGCCTCCGCCTCCTTCTTCTCCGCCTCCTTCTCCTCCGTCTTGTTATTCTTCTTGTCCACCGCGGTCGCCTTCTTGGGAGGGGGGGGGAAAGAAAACGAGGGGGGCGGGGGGGCCCTCCGAGGAAAAAATGTCGGCGCCCAGCGGTCTGAGCGGAGGGCCCCCCGCCCCCCGCGCCAACATAGATTCTTAGGCTGAAGGTCGGGGCGAGCCAATTGCGCCCTGGACACGGCGGGGGCACAATGGCCACCCCCGCCATCTCCAGGGCACAATTGGCTCGTTTCCTACATCCAGCCTCAGACCTCCTAAACAAAAGATAAACTAATGCTCAAAATTTGGGTTCAGGGGGGTGGGTGAGTGACTCACCCACCCCCCTGAACCCAAATTTTGCGTTCAGGGTCCAGCGGATCTGTTTTTCGGAGGTGGGGGCATCGGCCGGGGGGGAAGAAGAAGAGCCACGTCGTTGTTTGACCTCTTTATTTTCCTCGTTTCCTCCGCCTCATCCTCTCCCGCCCGCCCTCCTCCTCATCCTTCTCCTCCGCCACCCCTCCTCCTCCTCTTCTCCCCCCCCCTCATCCTCCTCCTTCTCCTCTTCCTCCTCCGCCTCCGCCAACTACTACTACCGCCCAGCACTGTTTACCATGTCACCCCGCGCCTTCGCGGCCGACCGAACAACGCCCTGCACCTTCTTGCTGCGCTTGACAGGGCTCTCGTGGGTCAGGTTCACGACGCCGTAGCAGCGGCAGTGTGTTGCTGCTGCCGCTGACGACGACCCTGGTGATGATGATCCCGCTGCTGGCCCCGCTGGTGATGATGATCCCGCTGCTGGCGGCCCCTCTGCTGGTGATGATGATGCCGCTGCTGCTGTGTTGCAGTCTGATGGCACCGCTGGCCGTGATGCTGCAGCTGCGTTGTAGGCCGGTGACCCCGCTGATGTTTCCGAAGCTGATGGCGCGCTGGCTGCTGATGTTCCCGCTGTGCCGGCGGCTGATGCTCCCGAAGCTGATGGTGCGCTGCTGGCGGCTGATGGTCCCGCTGTGCTGGCGGCTGATGTTCTTCCCGAAGCTGTTGGTGCGCTGGCGGCCGATGTTCCCGCTGCGCCGGCGGCTGATGTTCTTCCCGAAGCTGTTGGTGCGCTGGCGGCCGATGTCCCCGAAGCAGCTGCTGGCGCGCTGGAGGCCGATGCCCCCGAAGCTGCTGGTGCGTTGGCGGCTGATGTCCCCGGAGCTGTTGCTGCCGCCGACGAGCGATTGGAGGCTCTGCTGTCTCGTAGGCGGCGCTCCCAATAGCTCCAGTCCACGTCCTCAATCGGGTGAGTTTCCACAGCTTGCACGCTCTGAGGCGCGGTGTACAAAGAGTGAAGGAGGTCCCATAACTCGTCTCGCAAAGAAGGCGAGTTCATGACTTCATTGAAGAGATTACAATGCACAGCGCTGCAATAGAACAGTATGTCCGAACGCGCAGTCTGGGGCGTCAGCGGCTTCACGGCATGGGTGTAAATCCCCCCCTTCTTCTTGTCGGTCATGGCCCCGCAACAACAACAGCCCAACCAATTCGCGATGAAGAAAGAATACAACGCCATGGAAATTCCAGACACCATTGCCTGGGCGATATGGACGTCCAGAAGAAATACCTGGGCTACTATGATGATATGGAACGTGAAAAAAACGATGAATCTGCCACTCGAGCCCGGCGGCGCTTCCCGACCAGCCGAGCGGGTCCGCGACTCAAAAAAAAAACTCACCTTTCTTTCTGGGGAACGGCTGAGGGGGGTAATAATGACGGGGCGCTCGCGTACATGTACCGGGGTCCTTGCGAATTTGTTTCGCAAATATTCTTGGGAATCTTTTTCAAATTAAAATCCGACCCTCCATCCCTCCAAACTCCGCCGCAGGCGCCCAGAATAATAATAATTTCAAATTGCGGCAGCACCCCCAAATTATTGGAAGCATGCCCCCTGGATTTGCCCAGGACCCCCCAGGAATCTTAGGGGCCCTGACGGATTCTGATGGATTCTATTGGTTTCTGGAGCCCCGTCCTGGAGGATTCCTCCCTGGACGCCCTCTTGGAGCCGTGTCGGGCCGTTTTGGGAAGCCGCTTGGGCCGTCTCGAGGCCATCTTAGGTCGTCTTGCGTCTTGGGCCGTCTTGAATCGGTCTTGGGCAATCTTGGCGGCCTTGGTGGCCTGTTTGGGCCAGGTGGCAGTCGTCTTGGATTCCTCGGAGGGCGCCAGGGGCATGTCTCGGCGCCGCATTTTGGACACCATCTGGCATCTGGAATCCAGATGACTGCCACCTTGGATTCCTCGGAGGGTGCCGGGCCATGTCTCGGACATGGCCCGGCACCGTTCGGCGCCGCATGTCCGCACATGTTTCGGTGGCAGTCATCTTGGATTCTTCGGAGGGCGCCGTATGGAAAACGTATTGAGTGGCAATGTATCGCCTCATGTTGAGGCCCAGAATGCAAGTGAAACAGTTGTTTTTCTCAACCAGTTTTCTGGTGACCCCCCCCTTCGTGGGTCACCTGGTGTGCTTGCGCCGTATCGAAAACGCATTGAGAGGCAGTACGTCGCCTCATGTTGAGGCCCAGAACGCAAGTGAAACCATTTGTTTCTCTCAACCAGTTTTCTGATGACCCACCCCTTCGTGGGTCACCAGGTGTGCTTGCTTGCGCCGTATGGCAAACGTATTGAGTGGCAATGCGTCGCCTCATGTTGAGGCCCAGAGAGCAAGTGAAACAACTGTTTTTTCTCAACCAGTTTTCTGGTGACCCACCCCTTCGTGGGTCACCTGGTGTGCTTGCGACGTATGGCAAATATATTGAGTGGCAGTGCATCGCCACATGACGAGGCCCAGGATGCAGGTGAAACAATTTTTTTCTCAACAAGGTTTCTGGTGACCCACCCCTTCGTGGGTCACCTGGTGTGCTTGCGCCGCATGGAAAACGCATTGAGTGGCAATGCGTCGCCTCATGTGGAGGCCCAGAATGCAAGTGAAACAATTTGTTTTTCCAAATAAGTTTTCTGGTGACCCACCCCTTTCGTGGGTCACCTGGTGCGCTTGCGCCGTATGGCAAAAATATTGAGTGGCAATGCGTCGCCTCATGTTGTGGCCCAGAATGCAAGTGAAACAATTGGTTTTTCTGAACCAATTTTCTGGTGACCCACCCCTTCGTGGGTCACCTGGTGTGTGTTTCGCCGTATTGAAAACGCACTGAATGGCAATGCGTCGCCTCATGTTGAGGCCCAGAATGCAAGAAAACGATGGGTTTTTCTCAGCAAGTTTTCTGGTGACCCACCCCTTCGTGGGTCACCTGACGTATTGAATGTCAGCGCATCGCCTCATGACGAGGCCTAAAATGCAAGTGAAACGATTGGTTGTTCTCAACCACTTGTCTGGTGACCCACCCCTCCGTGGGTCACCTGGTGTGCTCGCGCCGCATGGAAAACGTATTGAGTGGCAGCGCATCGCCACATGACGACGCCCAGGATGCAGGTGAAACAATTCGTTTTTCTCAACCAGTTTCTGGTGACCCACCCCTTCGCGGGTCACCTGGTGCGCTTGCGCCGCATGGCAAACGTATTGATGAGTGGCAGCGCATCGCCTCATGACGAGGCCCAGAGTGCAAGTGAAACAATTGTTTGTTCTCAACCAGTTTTCTGGTGACCCACCTCTTCGTGGGTCACCTGGTGTGTTTGCGCTGCATGGAAAACGCATTGAGTGGCAATGCGTCGCCTCATGCGACGGCCCAGAATGCAAGTGAAACAATTCGTTGTTGCTCAACAAGTTTTCTGGTGACCCACCCCTTCGTGGGTCACCTGGTGTGCTTGCGCAGTATGGAACGTATGGAAAACGTATTAGGTGGCAGCGCGTCGCCTCATTTCATGCCCAGAATGCAAGTGAAACAGTTGGTTTTTCTCAACCAGTTGCTGGTGACCCACCCCTTCGTGGGCCACCTGGTGTGCTTGCACCGTATGGCAAACGTATTGAGTGGCAATGCCTCGCCTCATGTTGAGGCCCAGAATGCAAGTGAAACAGTTGGTTTTTCTCAACCAGGGTCACCTGGTGTGCTTGCGCCGCATGGAAAACGCATTGAGTGGCAGTGCTTCGTCTCATGTTGAGGCTCAGAATGCAAGTGAAACAGTTGGTTTTTCTCAACCAGTTTTCTGGTGACCCACCCCTTCGTGGGTCACTTGGTGTGCTTGCGCCGCATGGAAAACGCATTAGGTGGCAATGCCTCGCCTCATGTTGAGGCCCGGACTGCGAGTGACATATTTGGTTTTTCTCAACCAGTTTTCTGGTGACCCACCCCTTCGTGGGTCACCTTGTGTGCTTGCGCCGTATGGAAAACGCACTGAGTGGCAATGCGTCGCCTCATGTTGAGGCCCAGAATGCAAGTGAAACGATGGGTTTTTCTCAACCAGTTTTCTGGTGACCCACCCCTTCGTGGGTCCCCTTCGTGGGTCACCTGGTGCGCTTGCGCCGTATCGAAAACGCATTGAGTGGCAGTGCGTCGCCCCATGTTGAGGCCAAGAATGCAAGAGAAACAATTTGTTTTTCTCAACCAGTTTTCTGGTGACCCACCCCTTCGTGGGTCACCTGGTGTGCTTGCGCCGCATGGAATACGTATTGAGTGGCAGTGTTTCGTCTCATGTTGAGGCCCGGAATGCAAATGAACCAATTGGTTTTTTCAACCAGTTTTCTGGTGACCCACCCCTTCGTGGGTCACCTGGTGTGCTTGCGCCGTATGGCAAACATCTTGAGTGGCAGTGCGTCGCCTCATGACGAGGCCCAAAATGCAGGTGAAACAATTTGTTTTTCTCAACCAGTTTTCTGGTGACCCACCTCTTCGTGGGCCCCCTGGTGTGCTTGCGCCGTATGGCAAACGTATTGAGTGGCAATGTATCGCCTCATGTTGAGGCCCAGAATGCAAGTGAAACAATTGGTTTTTCTCGACCAATTTTCTAGTGACCCACCCCTTCGTGGGTCACCCGGTGTGCTTGCGCCGTATGGAAAGCGTGTTGAGTGGCAATGCGTCGCCTCATGTTGAGGCCCAGAATGCAATTGGAACGTTTTGTTTTTCTCAACCAGTTCTCGGGTGACCCACCTCTTCGTGGGTCACCTGGTGTGTTTGCGCTGCATGGAAAACGCATTGAGTGGCAATGCCTCGCCTCATGTTGAGGCCCAGAATGCAAGTGGTTTTTTTTTCTCAACCAGTTCTCTGGTGACCCACCCCTTCGTGGGTCACCCGGTGTGCTTACGCCGTATGGGAAACGTATTGAGTGGCAGTACGTCGCCTCATGTTGAGGCCCAGAACGCAAGTGAAACCATTTGTTTTTCTCAACCGGTTTTCTGGTCACCCACCCCTTCGTGGGTCACCTGGTGTGCTTGCGCCGCCTGGAAACGTATTGAGTGGTAATGCCTCGCCTCATGTTGAGGCCCAGAATGCAAGTGAAACAAATTGTTTTTCTCAACCACTTGTCTGGTGACCCACCCCTCCGTGGGTCACCTGGTGTGCTCGCGCCGTAGCGAAAACGCATTGAGTGGCAGTGCGTCGCCTCATGTTGAGGCCCAGAATGCAAGTGAAACAATTGGTTTTTCTCGACCAATTTTCTAGTGACCCACCCCTCCGTGGGTCACCCGGTGGGCTTGCGCCGCATGGCAAACGTATTGAGTGGCAATGCGTCGCCTCATGTTGAGGCCCAGAATGCAAGTGAAACAGCTGGTTGTTTTCAACCAGCTGTCTTGTGACCCACCCCTTCGTGGGACACCTGGTGTGCTTGCGCCGCATGGCAAACATACAGAGTTGCAGTGCGTCGCCTCATGACGAGGTCCAGGATGCAGGTGAAACAATTTGTTTTTTTCCCAACAAGTTCTCTGGTGACCCGCCCCTTCGTGGGTCCCCTGGTGCGCTTGCGCCGTATGGAAAACGTATTGAGTGGCAATGCGTCGCCTCATGCTGAGGCCCAGAATGCAAGTGAAACAAATTGTTTTTCTCAGCCAGTTGTCTGGTGGCCCACCCCTTGGTGGGTCACCCGGTTTGCTTGCGCCGTATGGAAAACGTATTGAGTGGCAGTGCATCGCCTCATGTTGAGGCCCAGAATGCAAGTGAAACAATTGGTTTTTCTCAACCAGTTGTCTGGTGACCCACCCCTTCGTGGGTCATCTGGTGTGGTTGCGCCGTATGGAAAACGCATTCAGTGGCAATGCCCAGGACGCAAGTGAAACAATGGGTTTTTCTCAACCAGTTTTCTGGTGACCCACCCCTTTCGTGGGTCACCTGGTGTGCTTGCGCCGCATGGGAAACGTATTGAGTGGCAGTGCATCGCCTCATGTTGAGGCCCAGAATGCAAGTGAAACAATTGGTTTTCTCAATCAGTTTTCTGGTGACCCACCCCTTCGTGGGTCACCTGGTGTGCTTGCGCCGCATGGAAAACGCATTGAGTGGCAGTGCGTCGCCTCATGTTGAGGCCCAGAATGCAAGTGAAACAATTGTTTTTCTCAACCAGGTTCCTGTTGACCCACCCCTTCGTGGGTCACCTGGTGTGCTTGCGCCGTATCGAAAACGCATTGAGTGGCAGTGCGTCGCCTCATGTTGAGGCCCAGAATGCAGGTGAAACCATTTGTTTTTCTCAACCAGTTTTCTGGCGACCCACCCCTTCGTGGGTCACCAGGTGTGCTTGCGCCGTACGGCAAACGTATTGAGTGGCAATGTTTCGCCTCATGTTGAGGCCCAGAATGCAAGTGAGACCATTGGTTTTTCCCAACCAGTTCTCTGGTGACCCACCCCTTTCGTGGGTCACCTGGTGTGCTTGCGCCGCATGGCAAACATATTGAGTGGCAGTGCGTCGCCTCATGACGAGGCCCAGGATGCAGGTGAAGCAATTTGTTTCTCTCAACCAGTGTTCTGGTGACCCACCCCTTCGTGGGTCACCTGGTGTGCATGCGCTGCATGGAAAACGTCCGAGGTGGCAGTCATCTGGATTCCTCGGAGGGCGCCGGGCCATGTCCTAGGGATTCCTGAGGTTCCCCTTGGGGTTCCTTAGGGCGCCCTAGGGATTCTTGGGGATTCACCGGGGATTCCTAAGAAGCCCCGAGGGAATCCGAAAGATTCCCTGAAGACCCCGCAGGATCCCCGAAGGATTCCTGAGGATTTCCGAAGGGATTCTTTGGGAGCGCCGAGAGATTCCTCAGGATTCCCGAGGGACTCTTGAAGATTCCGCTTTGAATCCCATGGATTCCGCAGGGATTTTCTTGGATTTCCGAGGGAGCCATAAGGGCCCCCGAGGGTTTCTGGAGTCCGCGGGAATTCTTAACGACACGTCCGGGATTCCAAAGGATTCCTTAGGGATTCCTGACGATTCCCAAGGGATCCCTCAGCATTCCCTTAGGATTCTTGAGGAGCCCTTAATCAGGATTCCTAAGGATTCCTTAGGGATTCCTAGGGATGCCCTCGGGATTCCTTAGGATTCCCTTGGGATGCTTGTGGATGCCCTAGGGATTCCTCAGGATTCCTTAGAAATTCCTTAGGGATTTCCCAAGGGATCCCCAAGGATTCCCAGAGTCTGCCCCTCGCAGGCCGCCCTTCACAGGCTTCCATTGGCTTCCCCCGATAGGCTGTCCCCCACCGGCAAATTCGGGGAAACCCTCCTTGTTGCCACCCGCCCAGCCAAGAATAATTTACGTTGCGCGCCTCAAATTCACCCTCCGTGCTAAAGCAGCAGGACCGCGCACGCCAAGAATAATAATTTGAAGCTTTGATTCTTCTTCGGAAATTTCAGGGTTACCTTGTAATTTCACGCCCCAGGCCAGCCCCCCCAGAAGAATAATATTGCATTTAATTTTGTTTCAGAACGTATTGAGATTCCTCGGAAATTCGAAGGTAACCCTGGAATTTCCCCCAAAACCCAAGAAGAAGCAGCTAATCGATAGGGTTAAAGATAATCAGCGCCCCGTCATGGGTAATAATGGCAGGGTTCAGAGGAGGACGGAGGAGGAGGAGGAGGAGGAGGAGGAGGAGGAGGAGGGGAAGGAAGAGGAGGAGGGGGCGTGACGGGGGTAGGCCTCGTCGTCTTTGTTGTTCGGCCTTGTTGGGCATTATTTGGGGGGGGCCCTCGTCAACGCGAAAGCGAAACCTCATACTAAAGCACCCCGGGGCCGATTTTGAAGGGGCCGGTCCGGGCGCCGATTTTGAAAGGGGCCGATTTTGAAGGGGGCTGATCCCCCTTCAAAATCGGCCCCCTTCAAAATCGATAACGGACAACAGCGACGACGACGACGTCGTCCAGGCGCGCCCAGGCGAGGCTCTGACGGGTCGTCCACAGGCCGACGGTCCTCCTGCAGCGAGCGCCTCCAGGCAGGCCCTGCAGCCGCGCCCCGCGCGGCCGGCACGTGCATCTTATTATCATTCGTTCTCACCTGCTGCTGTCCCATCGTGGTACCCAGCCTCGTTCCGCCTTTTCCTGCCCCGTATTATCCCGGCCCACTCCGGCCCACCCCCATCGTAGCATCTTTTCCGCCCCGCCCATTATATCCGATCCCATCTTCTTGGCGCCGATGGCGACATTGTTGTCTAGGCGCCCTCCTCCTCATCATCATTATCCTCCTCCTCCTCCTCGTCTTCTTTCAGCTTAGACGCACGGAAGGCAGCAAGAGCAACGGCGGCGGCCATCGAGCCCCCCCCCCTTCCCTGTCTCGACCCCGTCAGCGGTTGTTTGCCCGCGGACCTGCTGGAGGCAGGGCTCGGCCCATCATCAGGGTGGCCTCCAAGACGGCTTAGATGGCCCAAGATGATTTCCATGATGGTCCCGAGACGCATCCAAGACGTCCAAGATGCCCCCAAGAAGAGAGCCCAATATGACCCCAAGATGCCTCCGACGCGGCCCAAGAAGATGAACCCAAGACGACCCAAGATGGCCTCAATACGGTCTAGGACGCCCAGTCTGGCGACGCCGCTGGCGCCGCGCTTCTTCTCCTGGGTCAAGACGCCGAGGGGGGGGGGGCATCGCCTCCCCCCCTCGCCCACCACGGGAGCTCAAGACCCCAGATCCCGAAAGATCCCGAGACGGGAAGGGCGAGGCAGGAGGCGAAGCTTCATTCATGCCCACTCCAAGGGAAAACAAGGTGCCTCATTTGCGTGGTCGATGATGGCGCCCGCCAGGCACTCAGGCCCCGTCGCAGGCGGCCCCCGAGCAAACGGAATGGACGAGCATCATCCATCCTCCATTCTCCTGATGTCTCCCCCCTCTCCTCATAAGCACCCCTCATCTTCGAATCTAAATCGAGGCCCGGGCACCCCGCTGGTCGGGAGCCGCCTCGCTGAGGCCTCTGGCCAGCGCGGAATGGACGAGCGTCCCCCCCCTGATCCGCCCGCATCCGTTCTCTTATGAATGACGCCTCCCTGCCGTCGCTCCGCCAGACGTGTCGCTAGGGCGGGCCGGGCGCGCGTTCAGGGCATTAATCCATATCAAGTAATGCCACGCGGGCCGCATGCGCGCGTCTCCCGCGCGCGCATGTCGAAATCCTTAGTTTACAATCATCACAATGTCCTACCTAGGAGTTGGAGCACCTAGGAAAGCAACATCTACATCTACACCGACAGCTACATTAACATGTACACCTGCATCTACATCTACATCAACATCAGCAGCGAGACTCACATCTACATCTACATCTACATCCACATCTACACCTACACCTACATCTGCATCTACATCTACATCTACATCTACATCCACATCTACATCTACATATACATCTACATATATATCTACATATCATCATACACATACATCCACATCTACACATACACCTACATCTACACATACATCTACAAGTTCGCATTGGTGGTGCGTTCGCTTTGCATGCTATGCTACGATATGCAATGATATGCTGTGCTATGCGATGCTACGTTTGGCTATGATATGCTTTGATATGCTGCGCTAATGCTGCGCTGCGCTAGGCTGCGCTAAGCTAAGCTAGTGTAAGCTAAGTTAGGCTTCGCTATGCTATGATATGCTATGCTGCGCTACGTTATGCTATGATATGCTGCGCTATGCTATGATGTGATAGGCGAAGCTATGATATGATATGCCGCGCTCTGCTATGCTATGCTATGATGTGTAATGTTATGCTGCACTATGCCATGATATGCTGTATTATGTTGTGATGTGCTATGATTTGCTATGCTGCGGTATGCTATGCTAAGCGATTCAATGCCATGCTATGTTATGCTATGCTAGACTGTGCTATGTTATGCTATGGTAATATGTTGAGCTATGCTATGTTATGTTATGATATGCTTGGCTATGCTATGCTATGATATACTGTGATAGTGCTGCCCAAGTTAAGCTAAGGCAAGGTAGACCCAGCCATGCTAAGCCAAGTATGTTAAAGCTAAGCTAAGCTAGGCTACTAGGCCAAGCTAAGCCGAGCTAAGCTAAGCTAAGCTAAGCTAAGCTAAGCTAAGCTAGCTAAGCTAAGCTAAGCTAGGCTAGGCAAAGCGGGGGATCATGGGGGAACCGCGGTGCGGATGCCAGGAGAACCGCCCGGGGCGATTTCCACTGCCCGGCCCTTTAAGCATACAGGGTAAGAACCCTTCTTGGCAAAGCCTAGGTAGGGAATTGGTTTCTTCTGAGCAGCTTAAGAAGATATAGTTATCAAAAACACATGAGCATCAACTGGCAGCTCAACAAAGTCTGCCAGGTTCATTGAATTTCGAAACGCACAGTTCCTCATGTCAGCCCCATGGGGCGCTTGTCTTTCAAGGGCGCACGCCCGGGCGTGAAAAGGATGATTGCGTGAACTTATTATGGGAGGGTGCATGGCAGCGTCGCATCATAGGGCATCCCGGGTTCCCCCTGGTCCCCCTCCTCTCCTGCCTCTCCGAACGTTGGCCGGACTCAGTAGCCAGCGCTCGACATGCCTCTCACCGGCTTGCTCAGACTCTTCAGCGCCGTTGTTGCCGTGAACTTGGCTGAGGCCCGAATGAACGCCAGGTCCTCTGATGAGTCATCGTCTTCCTCATCCTCCTCGTCCTTGCCCTCCTCTTCCTCCTCCGCCTCCTCGTCCTCCTCGTCATCATCGTCCTCCTCGTCGTCGTCGTCCTCGTCGTCGTTGCCCCCTGAGTCGTCGCCCCCTGGGTCGCCCTTCTATTTTCAGGTTGCTCGAGGCGTCGTCGTCGCCCCCTTCTTCGTCGCCATTTTCGTCGTCCTCTTCGCTTTCCTCATCGTTGTCGTCCGCCTCCTCCTCCTCCTCCTCGCCCTCCTCCCTCTCGCCTCCTCGTCCTCCTCCTCCTCGTCCTCCGCCTCCTCCTTCTCCTCCTCCCCCCCCCCTCCCCCTCGTCGCCCTCCGAGGGGCGCCGGCCCCTTGCCCGGCCGCGCAGGCCCCAGGTCTTCGCCCCGACCCACCCAGGACGGAGTCGCCCCCCCTCGCTGCTCTGGCGGCGGTGGAGGGGCGGGCGGAGGGGGCTGAGAGGGGGGGGGGAAGGAGGAGGGGGGGTAATGTCGGGGGGGGGATGATGATGGGGGGGGACGTGGAAGAGGACGTAGCGTTTTCACCCCCAACAGCAACAACAATGGGCTTGACAAAACTGGAGGGGGGGATCACGGGCGCGGGGTCGGGGCGTTTATTTGTTGAACCGCCGGGCTCCGGGGCCGCGAGTTCCCTGTCCGCCACGAAAGCCATCACCTCGGACGGGCGTTTCCTCGCAATCTTCTCGTGGGCGGCGGCAATGAACGCGCCCTTCTGGAACCACTTCCAAACGCCATTGGAGGTAGTAGTCTTCGAAATCATGATGCGGTAAAGCTCGGGATGGGGCCTCGCGAACTCGCCGGACGCCCACGCAACTCGAGTGAGATGCGCAATGCCATGGAAGGTCATGCAACGACCTCTCTCGCCTGCTGATGCGAAAAACTGTAGATCGCACGCCACTCCTCCACCAATGACTAGTGCCCAATGGATACGTTGTGGTAGGAGTACAGCATCAGGCACGATGAAGGTGTTCGCATTGAGTCGATCATTGACCACCTTAGCATCCAAAGTTCTCAACACGCGAACGTGACAGGGCGCCTTGAACTTGTCCTGCAAACACTTCTCGACGAAAACACTGGCGCCAGCTAAAACAGGGAGGACTGGGTCGTCGGCGGCTCGAGAGGCGGCTCGTTTCTTACTGATGTACTCTTCAGTCAGCTTGTCTTGATACAGCGAGAATAAACGAGCAGCCTCGCGCATGTTGGGCGGCATGTCCTTGTCTATGTTCAACTCGCTCGTGCTCAAGAGCTGCTTCAGGCGCTTGGCCTTCTGGAAGTCGGCCTCTTTCTGGTGTTCGGGCGTCCGCGAAGCAGTATCAGTCGACAGCCTCCCCTCGATCTTGGCGCGTCTCGCCTCAGAGCTGCTGGCCGCGTCAGAGATGGCGCTGCTCCGACGTTTCAAAAACGAGCTAAAACTATTGTCTTCTCTTGACACTGGTCGCGGCCGCCCAGCGTCCACTCGCGCAGGCCTGTCGCTCGTTCGAGTGGTCCTGTAGACCTCCCGCCAGATGACCCGGGCAGCCTCGCAGAGTTCATTGTCCGACTTGGGATCCACGTCGCAAATGATGAACAACTCGTCGTTGATGAGCTGCTCGGAGAGATCGGCCCGGCAGAAACCGGCCGTGATGTGGCCCTTGGCGAACAGCCGCTCCACGCCGGACGAGCTTTGCCCATATCCACCGAATCGCACCAAGCACGCCATCAAGGCGTCTGAAGGGTGCGCCATCGCAATGCGCCGGGCGCGGGTCATGGCCTCGACCGCTAGCCTCCACGCGTCGATGGTCGACGCCCCGGCAGTCTCGGCCATCCTCAGGGCGACTGGCAAGAAATCATCATATTGAACCCGCAGCTCCGTCTCAGGGACTTGGCATAAGTGAGCAACTCTGGCCATGTGATCGCTGAAATTCGGCATAGCAACAACTTTCTCGATGGTTTTGCCTTCCAAGCTGAAAATGCACATCGAGGCCAGTGCCTCAAAGTTTGGAAATTCTGCTCTGATCACGAGCGTTGCGAGGGCAACCCAATTCTCCATGCGCTTCAAAGCGGAATTGATGAGAGCCGGCGTCACTGTTCCTCTCCCCCCAAGTGTATACGGGACTGCTGCTTGGCCAGTGCCGACCCAAAGGGTCCTTGCTCGCTGGAGGTGCTGAACCATCAGATGCGTGAAACCCGTCTGCAAACAACCGCCGTGATTGAAGAGGTAGGTCACCCGTTGGAAAAACCGCGATACTTCATGGCTTTGTCTTGATTTGTCGAAGTCTTCACAATCGAAAAACCTAGTCAGAGCAAGGTTCTCAACGCTAGCGTCAGCCAGCATAGCGAAGGTGAGGCATGACTCCGCGTCCAAGAGACGCAGGAAACGCTCCGCGTCCTTCGACTCTTCATTACCATGTCGTTCGTCCTGGAGTTGCTGCGCCGTCTTCACAAGGGCGTCGAAATGGAACGCGCCCCATCGACAACGGCAGCGCGATGCTGTGGGCGGCACAGGCAAAGAAAACAAACGACCACATGACTTAAGCCAAAACATGAAACGGACAAATCCAATAACCCCACCCTTCAAATAATGTAAGAGCGGTTTCTAATAGGGTTTCAAATATAGACGGGGGGCGCGGAGGCCGAACTGCATTATCACTGGGAAAGTTCACCATCGAGGTTACTTCCTTCTTATGTTGAGACAACAACATCAAGCGAAGCGAACACGTTTTTTCAGGATGTCTCAAGCGAAACCAATAATTTTGGGAGGCAGCCTCAAACGAAACGATCAATGGTTCGAGGATGTCTCAAGCGGAACCAGCAATTATTTGAGGATGTCTCGAGCGAAGCGAAAAACTTGTCGAGGGTGTCCCCAGCGAAACAAGCATATACCCGAGGATGTCTCTCTCTTGCTTTCTCCTCCTCACCGTGCCCCCTGAGCTTGCGCATCGCTGTGCTTTACTATCATCCAGGGAAACCGAGGCAGATGAGCTATGCCCTGCACGAGCAGATGAAAATGCTAATTTCCATTAAGCGTTGACAATTAAATATAAAAAGTTTTGAACTTTGGAGTTGTCCTTTTCCTCTGCGCGCCCATTTGGTCCTCTCTGAAACATCATCAAAAACGAAATTGAAAAGTTCTGGTGCCCTTTGTTATTGATAAGGATGCTGAAGGAACACGTCGGCTTTTTGATAATTTTATAATAGAGAACTTAAGTTCGGAGGTGCGCGCGCGCGCCTCTGAGCTTCACTTCTATATTTAATTCCAAAGACGAAATTGGAAAATTCTGGAGCTCTTTAAAGAGGCCGAAGGAACGCGTCAGCTTTTAATATTTTTTTATGATACGGAACTGAAGCTCGGAGGTGCGCCGCCGCGCGCGCGGCGGCGCACCGCTGAGCTTCGCTTCTACATTATTTTTCGATATTAATAAATCAACATATAATTCCAAAAACGAAATCGAAAAAATCTGGAGCCCTTTAAGGGGGCTGAGGGAACTTGTCGGCTTGTTATACGTTTATAATAAAGAACTGAAGCTAGGAAGCGCGCGCGCGGTGACCGGGTCACCGGCGCGCGCGCGCGCCTCCGAGCTTCAATTCTGCATAATAAAAGTATGAAAAGCAGCCGCGTTCCTTCGGCCTCCTTAAAGAGCCCCAGAAATTTCCAATTTCGTTTTTGGAATCTTATATATAGATTTAGCAATGCTAAATAATAATAATAATGTAGAAGTGGTGAAGCTCAGCGGTGCGCCGCCGCGCGCGCGGCGGCGCACCTCCGAGCTTCGCTTTTATTTTTGAAAATACAAAAAAAAAATCAATTGGTTTCCTATAGAATTGTGCGCGCATACTAATAATTCTCATAGGTCCCCTAAGATTCCTACTGGTTCCTATAATAATAGAGATTCCCATTGGTTTCTATAGAGATTCCCCATGTGCCTCGTTTTCCCAGGGCAATCAACCACAGCGATAAACAAGTTCAGGGGGGCCGGGGGGGGGGGAGAGAAGGATAGAGAGATGCATGGGACGATGAAAAGAGAAGAGGAGGTAGAGGAGGAGGAGGATGAGGATGAGGAGGAGAAAGAGCAAGAGGAGGAGAGGAGAAGGCGATCGCACAAATCCAAAGTTTAAAACTTATTAGATGTCATTTGTAAGTGCTTATGTGCTCGCGTAGGGTAGCTCATGTGCCTCGCGTTCCAATGATAAGCAACCCCAGCGATGAACAAGTTCAGGGGGGCAGGGTGGGGATAAGACATAGAAATATAAATATAGAGATAGATAGAGAGAGAAGCTGAGGAAGAAGAGGAAGATGACGAGCAGGAAGAAAAGTTAAGGATGTCTCAAGATATCCTCGGCTTTGTTGGCCCCTGGCGGGCAACTTTTATTATCGCTCCGCGACGCCGAACTTCATGATCCCATGGAGGTTATTCTCTATTATAGTTCGAGGTTATGGCTGTTGGCCCGTTTTCATTAATCGGAGGCGAGGGGGGGGATCGAATTCTTGACGCTTCGCGTATCCCCACCAGCCCATCCAGAAACGATCAGCAGGGGAGTTGGTGAATCAGGGGCGGCATAACGCACGCAGTCGCGCAGCCGTCGTCGAGAACACAAGCATCACACATCATAGCTGCCCGCATTGAAGGTTAAGATGGAAATCAGTGCAAGTTACGATGGTGCTTCGATGAGAAGAGGTGAGGGGTATTTCGATGACTCGTAATGGCTGTTGCACTGATTTGGTCTGGGCCCTCTGGGGATTCTCGTGGGCCCCTCTTGGAGCTTCCTGGTGCTCTTTCTTGCGGCTCTCATGAGGTCATCTGAGGGCTTTCTTGGGGCGTATGTGGGGCTCTTTTGATGCGTGTTGGGGCCCTCTTGGGGCTCTTTTGGAGGACATTGGAGCCCTCCTTGGGTTTTTTTTTGAGGGGGTGTTTGGGAGGCATCTCGGGGCCGTCTTCTTGGTCCCTATCACGGCTAAAGAAGAAGAGGGGGGGGGAGGCAATTCTTGCCCCCCCCCATCGGAAGCTCAAAAATGCAGTCGTGGGACCATCTTGGCCCGCTCTTGGAGCGTTCTTGGGGCCGTTTTGGGGCTCTCATCATGGGCCCCTTTTGGGGCTGTTTTGGATCATCATGGGACCGTCTTCTTGAGGCCTCAACAACAAGAGCCCTTCGGAGGCGAAAAAATCAGAAGGCAAAAAACATTGATTGTCCATAGGTGTTTGAAGGAGTTTGGCATCTTCTTGGGGGTGTCCTTGGAGGCCTCGGAGGGCAGTTGAAACTATGTTGGGGCCGTCTTGAAGCCTCTCGGACGCTTGTCGGAGGCTATCTTGGCCCCTCTACCGCTATCTTGGGCCATCTTGGAGGCCATCGTGCGCTCTCGGAGGCTCTCTTGGAACCATCTTGGGCCATCTTCTTGGACGCCGCTATGGGCCCGCCCCCCCGTCCAAACGCAGGGAGGGGGGGGGAGGTAAACAACCTCCCGAGCAGGAGGGAAAGGCAGGAGGTTGGAAAGGGAAATGACTTAGACCACATACGCCCAGAGGGCTGGTGGGATTGGAATGATGGACAGCCCCCCAGTATAATAATACTGTCGGGAAATCGATTTCGGTTTCGTGTTCGCGCGCGCCGCGCGGGCGAGCCGAAGCTGCGCGGGCGGGCGAGAGGAGAAGAAAGTCTCTTGTGGCTAAGGCGCAGCCGGGCCAAATGTTTGGCGACCCGGCGCCCGGGGCCGGGCGGTGCCCCGCCGGTGCCCCGGCGCCCCAGGCTGAGGCGCGGCCGGACCAAATGTTTGGCGACATGGCGTCCGGGACCGGGCGGTGCCCCGCCAGTGCCCCGCCGGTGTCCCGGTGCCCCTCCTGGCGAACAGCGCCGCGCGGTGCCCCGCTGGTGTACCGCTGCTGGCGCCCCGCCTGTGTCCCGATGGTGATGATGATGATGAGGGGGAGAAAAATGATGATGAGGATGATGAGGATGGTGATGATAAGGATGATGATGATGATGAGGATGATGATGATGATGGTGGTTGTGATGATGGCGATGCTGATAAGGATGAGGATGATGATGAGGATGGTGATGGTGATGGTGATGATTGATGAAAATGATGATGGTGATGATGTTGATGATGGTGATGATGGTGATGATGGTGATAATCGTGATGATGGTGTAAATGGTGATGATGGTGATGATTATGATGGTGATGATGGTGATGATGACGAGGATGATGATGATGTTGTCGATTGTGCGTTCGACTATAAAATAAAAAGCAAGATCGACAGTGAAAGATGATGATGATGAGGATGCTGAGGATGATGATGAGGATGATGATGATGGTGGTGATGATTGTGATGATGATGTTGATGATGATGACCACGATGATGAGGATAAGGATGATGATGAGGATGCTGATGATGGTGGTGGCGATGAAGACGATGATGATGATAATGATGATGAGGATGATGATGATGACGGTGGCGGTGATGATGATGTTGATGTTGTTGATCATTATGAATATGATGATGATGACGAGGATGAGGATGTTGATGCTGGTTGTGATGATGATGACAACAATGTTGTTGATGATGATGGTGATGATGGTGATCATGGTGGTCATGGTGATGACGATTATGGTGATGATGATGGTGATGATGGTGATGATGGTGATGATTATGATGATGATGCTGTTGATGATGACGGAGGTGATGATAATGACGTCGATTGTGAGATCGATTGTGATATCGATAGTGAGATCGACAGTGGGAAAAATATGATGATGATGCGGGTGATGGTGATGATGACCAGGATGATGATGATGGTCATGATGGTGATGCTGATGATGATGACGATGATGATGATGGGCATTAAGATGAGGATGATGATGGTGGTGCTGATGGTGATGATGGTGATGATGGTGATGCTGATGATGATGATGAGGTGGCGAGGATGACGATACTGATGAAGATGATAATGATGACCTCGATTGTGATATCGATCGTGAGATCGATAGCGAGACCGAATGTGAGATCGATTGTGGGATCGATAATCAGATCGATTGAGAGATCGATCGTTAGATCGATTGTGAGATCGACCGAATGAGATCGATAGTGGGGTCGATAGTGAGACCGAATTTGAAATCGATTGTGAGATCGATTGTGAGATCGCTAGTGAGATCGATAGTGAAACCGAATGTGAGATCGATTCTGGAATCGATAATGGTATCGAGTGTGAGATCGATCGAATGAGATCGATTATGTTATCGATAGTGAGATCGATCGAGTGCGACGTTGATTCCTCCCCCCCCTCACCTCCTTATCATCCGAAGGGTGGTCGTATAGGTTTGAGTTTGAACGCTTCGGCCTTCGGGGCATCATCATGGGGAGTTCTCGTCGCCGCGGCTGGGGCCGCTTCGAAATCCTGGTCAGAGCGCGCCCAGGGGCGTGGCGGGGCTACCCCCGATCACCCCGCTTCTTGAATTCCGCCCATCGCCTGTCGAAGCGGTGGTTCGCACTGGACAATTTCTTCATGTTTGCGGCGCATTCCCTGCTGTAGCGCTGCAGCTTAATATTTTTCTGGAAACGAGCACGGTACACGTCGCTGTGTTGGATGCGCTTCATGATTGACGTTCTGTCAAGGATGAAAGTCTCCGAGATTTGCTTTAAGTGCGGGTCTCGCAGCCACGTTCTCGAGGTGATCCTGGGAAAACCTCAAATGTTGCCTCATCCCCTGCTCGCTCCGCTCACCCCATGCTCGCTATCTCCCTCATGCATCCTCTCTCTTCTTCACGTCCTTCCCGCGTGCTCGATATCATCGTGTCCCTGCGCCCGCCAGTGTATCACGTTGCCGGGCCGTCGAGCCCCTTCGAGTTCGCCAGGGCCGCGAGCCCCGCCCCCCGCCCCTGGCCGGCAGGCAGGAGGGGGGGGCGGAGGAGGGGGGGGGGAAGATAGGGGGGAGGGCGAGGAGGGAGGAGGTCAAGACAAAGCAAGGGGAACCAGTGGAGGAGGAGGAGGAAACGGAAGAGGGGGAGGAGGATGGGGCGGGGAGGGGATGGTCATTCATGATTTCGAAGGACCCTGGGTCCTGCGGGAGGCGTGCGCTTTGTCTTTGTTTTGCACTCGCAAGTTGCAGAAAAAACCCTCTTCGAAATGCTCATCGCACGAAGCGACCCGAGTCCCCTTGAGGAGTTTTGCAGCCAATTGTTCGGCTGACGCAGCATCTGCGTCGAATAATTCAACGATGGATCTACAATGTTGCAGCAACTCGTCGTCGCACGAATTCTTGGGAGGTCTGGTGCAGTAAGGCGCGCCTTTCCTAGGCGTGCAAAACGAAGTCAGGATATCGATCGTAGCGCGCCTCATCCCAATTGCATCCAGAGTTTAATCTTTTGCCAGATCGACGCATCCCAAAACTCCAGCAAACGGGGTCAAGGCCGTTCCGCAACAAGTAAAACGGACAGCAAATCTACCCTTTCTCGTCTTGGTGGATGCTGGCGACTGCGCTCTTGGCAAGTTCAGCACGTTTGCGGTCTCTCGCCGCCTCCCCCAGGCACCACTTCATAGCCCGTAGCTTTTTTCTGCTGCCCAGGCCTTTGATCCGCCACCGTGCCTTGGCGCGTTGATGCGCGGGGGAATGCCAAGGGCTACCTGGTAGGGTTTCTGTAGTCGTCTGAGGGGCCACTCCCCCCAACAATGATGATGATTGTGATGATGATGTTGGTGATGGTGGTGATTATGCTGATGATGATGGTGTCCCGATGATGCTGGTGATGATGGTGATGGCGTTGCTGACGACGATGTCGATGATGATGGCGTTGATTGTGATATCGCTTGCGATATCGATAGCGACGCAGATACTGAGACCGAATGAATGTGAGGTCGATTGGGAGGTCGATAGTGAGATCGATATTGAGATCGATAGTGAGATCGATATTGAGATCGGCTGTGCGATCGATCGGATGAAATCGATCGAATGACACCGATCGGGTGACGTCGGTCAAGCGAGACCGATAATGAGATCGATAGTGGGACCGATCGAGTGAGACGTCGGTTCCCCCTCCCCAAACCTCCTTATCACCCGAATGGTGGTCGTGTATGTATATGCGCGAATGTGCCTCTTTGGGGGGCCCTCTTCTTCTGTGGGCCCTGTTGTTGGAGCCGTCTTGGGGGCCTCGTGTAGCCGTCTTGGGGCATTCTTGGGCCGTCTGAGGCCTTGGGGAAAGCTTCGCGGGCCCCCCGTCCAGGTCCAGGAATGCTTGGGTGGGCTTCCCGGGCCGGCATGGAAGCCCTGGAGGGCCCCAGGCAGGGAGGCGCCATGTTCGCCTGGGGACATCCGGGAGTAGTAGTAGTTGGGGCGATGCACCCAGCGAAGCGCGACGGTCGGGACTATCATCGCAACCATCAGCATTATCATCATCAACATCGTCATCATCATCATCGGGACACCATCATCATCATCATCCGAACACAACCATCATCATCATCATCTCATCTCATCATCATGATCAAGCACAACACCATCAACATCATCACCACCATCGGGACACCATCATCATCATCATTGGCAGCATCCTCAACATCATCATCAACATCGGAAAACCATCATCATCGCCACCATCATCACCATCACCACCGCCATCATCAACATCATCGGGACACCACCATCATCAATATCATCAGAATCACCATCATCATTGGGCCACCACCATCGAAATCATCATCATCATCACCTCATCATCATCCCATCACCAACATCATCATCATCAGGACACCATCATCGTCATCAGCAATATCATTATCATCATCGGGGCACCATCATCATCACCATCATCAGCAACATTATCTTCATCGCCACCATCATCATCATCATCGGGACACCGTCATCATCATGTTCATCATCAGCAACATCAAATCATCTGGCTACCATCAACATTATCAGGATCATCAACATCATCATCATCGGGGCACCATCATCATCATCACCATCATCAACAACACCACCATCAACATCGTCACATCATCGGGGCACCATCACTATCACCACCATAACCATCAACATCATCATCATCAACATCGTCAACATCAGCATCAACATCATCATTATCATAATCATCATCATCGTCGGGACACCAGCATCATCACCACCATCACCATCATCATAATCATCGTCAACCTCATCAACATCATCATCATCATCAACATCATCATCATCATCATCATCGGGACACCGGCGGGACACGGGCGGGACACCGGCAGGGCACCGCGCGCCACCGGCCCTCGAGCGGGGCGCCGGCGGGACGCCGCGGGGCACCGGCTGCTGGAAGGGGGCCGTTTGGTCTGGCCGCGCCTCAGCTACTACTACAGGAGACGTATTATTTCTCGCCCGCCCACGCAGCTTCGCCTCGCCCGCGCGCGCGGCACGCGCGAACACGAAAGTGAAACCGACTTCCCAGTAGGAGGGGGGGCTATCCGTTTCACTTCGATCTCACCCCCTCACCTCCGATTTTGTGCTCGCTTTGGGGGCGACCTGTTGTCTGGGAGCCGCATTGGTTGGGCCCCTCTTCTTCTTGGGGGCGTCTTCGGGCCCTCCTGGGCCCCTCTAAAAGCCTTAGGGAGAAGGGCCCGGCGGGGCCCCAAGAAATCCCCGCCAAGAAGACAGGGCCAAGGATAGGCCCAGAGAGGCCCGCAGGAAGCCCCAAGGCTCCCAGGAGGCCTGCAAGAGGCCCCCAGGCAGGAAGCCCCAAGGAAGAGGCTCCAAGAAACCACCAGGAGGCCCCCAAGAAGAGGCCCTCGAGAGGCCTCAACACTGACTGTCTCCAACATGCCCCCGAGAGGCCCCCCAGGAAATCACGGCGAACATCCAAGAGGCCCATAACCCACAACCCAGGCGTGGTGGCGGGACTTGCCGTAGGCAGCTGGATATCTCCCGTGCACTTGCCTTTCCTCGTGAGCTGGAGGACCTGTGCGAACATGTCCGTTGTTGGCGCAACCTCTGGGGGGATGATGTCGGCGGCGTCTGGATCCAGCCCTCTCCAGAGTTTAGTAGCCCTCAAATGTAACTTAGTCTGTTCATGACCTTTCAAAGAAGACTTCTGCAAGTTGACTACATCGATATTGCACCTGCCCCAAGCAGTATTCGTGTTGGCTGACATGCACACCACGCACCTAAAAGATATAATCCGCCGCCTGACCAGGCGCTCGCGCGGCGTCTGGTAAATTTGGCGATGCGTCTGAAACTAGGACGCCGTCTTGGCAGGGCCCCCGGCGGCGAGGCCAAACAAATCGAGGGCCCCGAAAAACCGCTGGCATTTAAAGCAGGTCCTCATGTTTTTCCTTACCTAGGCTCTGCCTAGAAGGGTTCTTACCCTGTATGCTCAAGGGGCCGGGCAGTGCCCCCCGCCCGGGGCGGTTCCCCCAGGATCCGCCCCGCGGTTCCCCCAGTTGCGCCCTCCTCTGGGTTCACCCAGCTTAGCTTAGCTAAACTTATCTTAGCTTAGCTTAGCCTATCTCAGCTTAGCTTAGCTTAGCGTAGTTTAGCGTTGCGTTGCCTAGCTTAGCTTAGCTTAGCTTAGCTTGCTTCATCTTAGTTTAGTTTAGCTTAGCTGAGCTTAGCTCAGCCTAGCAGCTTAGGTTAGCTTAGCTTAGCATAGCATGGCTTACCTCAGCTTAGCTTAGCGCAGCATCACGCAGCGCAGCACTAGCACAGCACAGCATAGCATTGCTCAGCACAGCACAGCACAGCACAGCATAGCATACAATAGCTCTGCATAGCCTAGCATACTGTAGCATATCATAGCATATAATAGCGCAGCATATCGTAGCATATCATAGCACTGCTCTTACCATCGCACAGCACAGCATAGCACAGCATAGCACGGCACAGCACAGCATATCATAGCGCAGCATAGCATAGCATAGCGCAGCACAACATAGCAAAATCAACACCATTGCGAGGAGTGTAGATGTAGAGGTCGACGTAGATGTAGATGTAGATGTAGGTGTAGATGTAGATGTAGATGTATATGTAGACGTAGATGTAGATGTATATGTAGGTGTTGGTGTAGATGTGGATAAAGGTGTAGATGTAGATGTAGATGTAGATGTAGATGTAGATGCAGGTGCAGAAGATGTAGGTGTATATGTAGATGTATTATATGTGAGTCTCGCAGTTGATGTTGATGTAGATGTAGACGCAGGTGTAGATGTCATGTAGCTGTCGGCGTAGTAGATGTAGATGCTGCTTTCCTAAACGCTCCAACTCCTAGGTAGGGTCGCACTGGGATAAGTCGTTCTCTTGGCGGGGGCACGGCGGTCGCTAGCGGGAGCGCGCGGTGCATTGTTCTTGTCGTAGGTTGTGTGAATCCAACTCTGGTTAGAATCTGGCAGGGGGTTTGATTGGAGCCATTTGCGCTTTCTCGATGCCCAGAGACAATGCCCGCAACCCCGGACCTTGCAGCTCTCCCAGTGAATTCGGTCGGGGTCGGTAGTGCTCAACTTGGCGACGTACGTGGCGTTTTTAGATGGTTGGCGGGATCCGCATTTGACCAGTTTGTTGTAGCGAGCCTTCAATGGAACCCGGGGCGGTCTGGTCACGGGGTGCGGCGATGAAGGAAGAGGCGCTGGGGTCCGAGGGGAAGAAGATGATGATCTCGTCGACTGTGCCCCGGTCCTGGGTGGCGGGGGGTTAGCCTGAAACGTTGAAAACTCGCTAGGAGGGCCTCGGCCCCTTGTTGTTGCTTGGGGCTCACGCGGGGATTTCCGTAGTTAGTTGTTGTTAGGCCCCCCCCACCCCCGTCGTAGACTCACAGCAGGCCTAATAAATCATGAGAAGAGGTCTCCCAGAGGCCCCATGGAAACCCCCGCCGGCCCCCCTCCTTGGGGCAGCATGATGGCGCGCCCCAGCCCGTGGGGGCAACAACCAACGTTGGGGGCAACAAATTCGGTCACATCGCGCGGCGCACGCCAGCGACAGCATCGCACGGCACGCACCAGCGACAACGAAGAAGACACAGTACGCACGAGCAACGAGAAAAACATCGAACACGCCCGCAACACAAATCACACGGCACACATAGCCCAGCCACCAAAAACATCCGGAAAGCCAGGCCCATAATAAACCATTCCCTAACGCGCGGCCCTTAAAACGCCATCCTTAAAAAAGCCCGGCTCAAAAACGCCCAAATAAAGCCCGACCTTTGGAACAGTCGTAAAGCCCAGCCCTAAAACATCCCTAAAGCCCGGCCCATGCAACACCCCTAAAACTTGACCCGTAAAACATCCTTGAAGTCAGGCCCCTAATAAAACATCCCTACGACCTGGCCCCGACAAAATCCTTGAAGCCAAGCCCTAAAACAGCCCTAAATCCGCTCAGCAACACACGCCGAAAACCCAAATCACACGGCGCACACCGGCAACAAAAATCACACAGTACACATCAGCAACATTTACAACGACACCAACAACAACGCGCTCACGGAACTGGCGCATCACGAACCACACAGAACACACCGCCAACAATAATCACACAGCACGCACCGCCAACAACACCGCGCACCACACAGAAACCACAGAGCACGCACCAGCAAAAATGTCGCGCATCACGCCCCAGCAGAAAAAAAAACGCAACGCAGTCAACGCCGACAACAAACATCACACAGCACACACCGAACGACAACAAATACACAGCACGTCGTGGAGCCCTCTTGTTGGGGCCATCTTGAGGCGCTCTAGGATCGGATTGGGGGGCGCCTTAATTCAAGCTTTTCGGAGCCATTTCCTTGGGGCCCCTGGGAAAATCGGGGGTTGCTTTTTCCGCGACCACGACGACGACGAAGACGTTGGCGACAACGCCAGTGCCGAGCCCGACTGACGGCGGCCCCAAGTCGAGGCCGCTTGGTTGCCGGCTGCAGGTCGGGCCAGTCCGAATCCATCCTGCTTGGGGGCACCCGGGACGCCGAGTGGAACGACAAAGAGAAGAAGATGATTTTGATCGGTGACGCGCAGACGTTCCAGGGCAAGCTCGACGAGCTCATGAAGGCCGAATAGGAAACGCCACTGCAGCAAAGCAAATGCAGTGGAACTGGTGGGGGGAGGGGTAAATATGCGAATGTGTACGGCGACTTGCCGTGCAATTTTCTGAGGCCGCCGGCAGGGGCAGCCGAGGCGAATTCAATGCAAGACGTGCTTGGACAAGACAGTGGATTTCACTTCAGTGTCGTGTGCTGGAACGCGTGCGGCATGGAGGGAGGCGCCATAGAAGACATGTTCGATTTATTTCCTCAGGATTTACAGTGGGACGCAGTTTTGATACAGGAGGGACCTTATGTACATTCTGATTCGTATGTTATTTCACAAAACGGGCATGCAGTATATAGCGGGGCGTGCTTGCAGTGGAAGCGCAGCGTGACGATCGCAATACACAGGAAATGGGTGACGTCAGGAGCTGGTTTGGTTTTCTCTGCTTTTGGGAGGCGAGTTGCATGCCTTGATTTGGAGACTGGTAGCATGAAGCTCCGCCTTGTGACTTGTCATTTTCCTCATAGAGACCGCTCAGATGATGAATATGACGAACTTCTTGAGCTCCTGACGAATGTGGTGGAAGAAGGGCGGAGGAAGGGCTGCACCAACATAGTCGGAACGGATGCCAATGCTGTCATTGGGATTCCGAATGGCACGGATTCCCCCGATATCATAGGGCCCAGCGGCCACGGCAGAAGATGTTGGAGAGGTCACATGCTCACGGAATGGCTACACGGGGCGAAGCTTGCAGCGGCCACCACGTTCATCGACAAACCTTTTGACGAAGCATGGACACATCAGCTGTGGAGCACCGGTGAACGACGACAAATAGATTATGTCTTTGTTGACGAAATTGCAGCAAAAGGAGTCCAAAGCTGGGGTATCGCACATTCTCTGGACGGCAAGTCGGACCACAGGGCGTTTTCGACAACTTTGAAGGTTACGGAGCGGCCGAAGAAAAGGACGACAAAGAAACTGCAAGTGAGATGGAAGCCGCGCCGAAGGCCAGACGGCAACCCGAACGAGTTTCACGACTGCCTTGACGGCGCCCTTGCTGAGCACGACTTCAACGTGGACCCAACCCCCAAGGTGGTGGAGGCGGCTGTGGAGACCGGGGAGCGCAACCATCTGGCAACGTCCAGTCCAAAACATGGTCCGGAAGTCGAGCGTTTATTTGACGCGCGCCGGGATGAGACGGACCCAGACAGACGGCGTTCTTTATCGAAGCAGCTCTGGAGGGCATTGCGACGACAACGACGTAAAAAACAAGCTTTGGAGTTGGAACAACTTGTCGTCAGAGGGGCTGGCCTGGGAGCACTTCGACGGCTTGAGCAGAAGCACAAGGGCATCGAAAGAATTCTTGCGATCCAAGACCACAGCGGTATCACGCAGACAGACCAGGCATCAATCAGCGAGGTTTTTGCGCAGTTTTATGAAAACTTGCATCGAGATACCACTGTCGCCATCGAGCCCCCATTGAAGGAAGCTGCCAACGAAGGCGTGACGGAAACAGAACTTCGACAAGCGCTGAGGAAACTGAAGGGCGGCAGAACTGGGGCAGACGATGGGCTGGTAGCAGAGATGCTGAAGACAGGGCATGCGCATTTGGTTTGTGTCATCGCAGAATTCTTCTCGCAAGTATTAAATGGGGCTCTGGGCCCGCCAGAAGAATGGAAGTTTACCAAATTTCGCGTGTTGTTCAAGAAGGGGGATCCGTCCCTACCAAAAAACTACAGACCTATAGCAATATTGCCCGTGATGGCGAAGTTGTTCAGCACAGTGTTGTACAACAGGCTTGCGGCCGCGATCGATTCGAAGTTATCCAGAGAGCAGTTCGGGTTCAGACCGCAGCGTGGTTGCGCAGACGCAATACACATAGTGAGAACGGTGATTGAAAAATCACTTGAATGGGGAGAGGAACTTTGGGTCGCTACTCTCGATGTTGAGAAAGCTTTCGATCGCGTGTACCATTCAGCATTATTTTGTGCCTTGCTGGACTCGGGTATTTCGATTTCAACAGTTTGTGTATTGAGACGGCTGTATCACGGAGTCAGAGGATATGTTTCTTTATGGGATGGGGCAGAGAGCAGACCATTTGATGTGCAGCGGGGTGTGAAGCAAGGAGACCCATTATCTCCGGCATTATTTAATCTGGTGTTGGACAAGGTCCTTTCCGAAGTGAGCAGCACGTGGAATCGCAGAGGGCATGGCACGTTGGTGGGGCAAAGCATCAACGGCAAGTGCCTCACGCACGTAGCTTTTGCAGATGACCAGGCGCTCATAGCCAGAAGCTGGATCTCCATGAGAAGAATGATTCTAATGCTCCGGGACGCTCTGGCGAAGGTGGGCCTGGACTTACATCCCGCCAAGTGCGAGGTCCAGACGAACCGGGCCGAGTTCACACGCAGGGGCGCCGCCGTGCTGACGGAGGGTTTTTCCGTAGAAATATTGGAGCCGGGCGAACATCTCGAAATCTTGGGCACCAGCGTTTCTCTCGAGGACCCGACGGGCCAGGAAGTGGAACATCGCGTCGCTTGCGGGTGGCGCAAGTTCTGGGCAATGAAGAGGTTGCTTCTAAACCAGTCATATTCTTTGAGGAAAAGATTACGTTTATTTAATTCTACTGTCACAGAATGCGCTCTATGGGGATGCGAGTCGTGGACGCCCAGGGCAGAGGAGCTCAGGAAGCTGAACGTGGCTCAAAATTTGATGCTGCGGAGAATCGTTGGCTGTGGCCGCGCCGACGGGGAGCCGTGGGTTGACTGGGTCCAAAGAGCCACCCGGCGAGTGCGCCGCTTCGCCGAAAGTACTGGTCTCAAAGAGTGGGCGCCGGAACATTTCCGAAGGAAATGGCTCTGGGCAGGGCGCGTGGCCCGGGCGAGCGCCATCGACTGGTTGAATGGCGTCACGACGTGGAGAGATTCTTCTTGGCAGGCTGCTTCTGGCGAGTGGGGCTCGCTTCGCCCGACGCGTCCGTCAAGTCGCAGGTGGATGCGTTTTGAAGACTCGGTGAGAAGATTTTGCCGAGACCGGGGGCTGGGGGAGTGGCAACTTCTTGCTGTGGACGCAGATCATTGGGCAAGTCTAACGGCTGATTTTCTTTCATATTCGGTGAAGTCGCACTTCCACTCCTGAGGATTTTGCGTAGGGTCCTGCCCCTTGCGGGCCACCTTGACAGGACTTCACTTCACTTCACTGCTTGGGGGCACCACGGTTGGTGGCAGGAGGCGGTGGAAGGGGGGGCGGGTGGGCGGAGCGACGAGCGGCGGGGGGATGGATAAGTTACACCAGAGAAAACCCCAATCAGTGGATTTCTGACATGTGTCGCAGGTACCTCGATCGGTCCGCATCGCGCCCCAGTCTAGTTCAAATGTACATTGTAGTTTGGCATAGTTGTTCAATCATCATCTCTCTACGTAGCACCTCGTGGGGCCATCTTGGGCCAGCATGGGCCAGCTCGGGGCCGTCGTGGGGCCATATTGGGGCCATCGTGGACCATTGTGGGGCCACCCTGGGCCATGTTGATGGGGCCATATTGGGCCATTCCTACTACTAGGGTCATGGCCATGTCCAACTCGGAGTTTGACAACATGGGGTCCACTGGAGCCACATTGGGGCCATCGTGGAAGCGTGTCGGGGCCATCGTGGACACGTCCTCCTCGGGCCATGGCCATGTCTTCTAAGTGTAGGGTTATAGGGCTATTGTACACCTATGGAGCTATATGGCTTTAGGGTGATAGGGCTGTGCGGATGTATCAACGGGGCATGCGTCCGCATTATATCTAGACGCTTCGCGTATCCCCACCAGCCCATCCAGAAACGACGCCCAGGAAAATTGACGGAAGAAGGGAAGCAGAGACGCACATAGTAGTGAAACAGAGCAGGCAACAACGGTGAATTGGGATATAGTTGTGGCGAAGGTTGAACGTGTTATTGATGGTGTTATTGATCCTGATGGTATTGCTGCTGCTGTTGCTGCTGATAGCGCTGCTGACGTTGCTGACGGTGGTGATGGTTCTCGGATGATGCGCAGGCGGATAAAGGGGGGGGGGAGGAGAAGGAGAAGGAGGAGAAGAAGGAGGAGGGGGAAACATGACGAACATGCATAAGATCATATTAGGACGTATATTCTTGGGAGTTGTGTTGGAAGCCTCGTGGAGCGTCTGACTGGGGGTATCACGGGTGCCTCGGGGATCGTCGTGAAGCATCTTCGGGGTCTCTTGGAGATCTCATGAATGCATTTCGGAGCCCCCTTGGGATATCGCTTGGGCGGTTTTTGGAGGCCGCGTGGGACGTCGTCGTGGGGGTCTCGCGGCGGTCCTGAGGGATTCGCGGGCGTCTTGGGTGCTTCGGGGAGGCCTCGCGGGGCCGCCCGGGGTCCTCGCGGGGGTCTCTTGGGGGCATCGTGGGGCCATAGTAGCGTTGGGGCCATTATCGCGGGGCCGTATGGGCGCATCGGGGGGCCATCTTCTTGGAGGACATCGATCAAGAAAGTGGGGGCCCTAATAAGTACGGCCCCCCTCCTCGGCGGGCGCTCCTAAAATTGTATCATGAACCCGCATTTGGGCGCTATTGGAGCGCTCTTGGGCACTATTATTGAGCCCATACTACTAGGGCTATAATGGGCCCATCTTGGGGCCAGCTTGGGCCATCGCGGAGCCATCTTGAGGCGCCGGATGGCCATCGGAAGCGAAACGAAAACGAGAAGGCACATAATATCAGTGGTTTGCCTTCGGTGTTTGAAGAAGTGCGGCTTCTTGGGGGCATCATTCGTCTTGGGAAGTGGGTTGGCGCATTAGTGGAACCATCGTGGGCCGACATTGGGGCCTATTGGAGCATCTTCGGATGCATATTTAGGAATATTGTTATTCGGATATAATAATATTGAGCCATCTTGTAGCCAATCGTGGGCTCTCCGAGGCGATATTGGAGCTGTCGCGGGCCTGCTTGGGCGCCCCAACACGTCGCGAATTCCCCCGTCCAGGTCCAGGGGAGGGGGTGGGGGGAGGAGCAAACCCTTCCCCGAAGAAGGGGCAGAAGGAGTTGGAAGAGGAAACTCTATACTAAACCACCTACGCCCACAAGGAGGGCTGGTGGGAGTTGTTACCCCCGACGTTCTGGGGTACACTAGAAGATTATACGACCCAAATTATTGCTTCCAGGGGCTGGGGCTGTTTTTTTGCATATCCAAGCGTCCTCAAGGAGCCATCGCGGGGCCAGCTTGGGCCATCTATCTCGGGGCCATCGCGGGGCCGCCCCACCCGCCGCCCACCCACCACGCACACGCCTACTACTACTACCACCACCCACCCACCACCCGCGACGATCCACCCACCCACCACCCGCCCACCACCCACCACCAACCACCCGAATATGCTTGGAACTCAAAACGAGGACCTCGGAAATCTCAGCCAGATACCGACATCATCGGCGGGGCACGTTCGCCAAATCGTTCAACCTCCGCTTGGGCCCCTTCTTCAGCGCAAGCACTGATTGGGGAGGGTCGGCTTTTTCCCGTCGAAGAAGTGTGAAACAAAAAGCTGGACAGGGAGGCCACCACGGGAGGTTCGGGTTGTTTTTTCGACCTGTCCCTTCGTGACAGCCTGCTCCCGCGCAGCGACTGCCCGCAGCGTCAGTCAGCGCGGCGAGGCTGAGCGCGGCGCCCACCGCCGCGCCCCTGAACTTGATGCGACAAGATTATGATGTATTCGTCCAGGGCGGCAGGGGCGCTGGATGGTGCATTCGTCCAGGGCGGCAGGGCGGCAGGGGCAGCACAGAAGGAAGGGTGATGATGATGATGATGATGATGAGTTCATGCATCGCCAACAACGTGACCCAACTTGTTCCCTACCTCCTAGGCTCTGCCTAGAAGATAAAGGGTTCTCACTCGCTGGGCTTACCCAGTCCCCGCCTTGCGGTTCCCCCAGTAGTAGTTGCACCCACGTATTCCAGCGTTGCGTATATCATCTTAGCCCAGCTTAATATAGCTTAGCTTAACGTAGTTTCATCGTCTTAGCGTCGCGTAGCTGTAGCTTAGCTTACCTTCGCTTTGCATAACATAACCCAGCATAACATAGCATAGCGCAGCATAGCATACCATAGCATAGCACAGCGCAGCATAGCACAGCATAGTAGCATAGCATAGCGCAGCATAGCATAGCATATCATAGCCTAGCATAACAGAGCGCAGCCTAGCGTAGCATCGCATCATTGCGCAGCACAGCGCAGCATAGCATAGCACAACACAGCATCCACTACTTGTTTGCTGCTGCTAGTAGAGGCTCCAACTCACTCCTCCTAGGTAGGGTCGCACTGGGATAATGTCAGAACAAGTCAGCGCCTTCCGAACACCAACAGGGAGGGAAAGGGAGGAGGATGGCGGGGGGGGGGAAGGGGGAGGAAGAGAGAAACGGCTCGCCGGGCTCATTCGGCTGCCTTCAGAACGAAGGAGGAGGAGGAGGAGGAGGAGGAGGAGGAGGGCGAGCACAGCTTGCTGACCAAAATCATTTTGTTTCAACTTGTTTTGGGGGGGGTTGGCGAGAGCCGCGTGCAAAAAAGATAGCGCTCTCGGCAGCGGTGGGCGTCCACCGCCGGCGAGGGGGAAATTATTTCTGATTCTGCAGATGGCGAGAGCACATCTTGATTTCACACCCTCCCTCGGCAGCTGCTGTTTTCAAAAAAATTGGTCCCTCGGCAGCGGTGGACGTCCACCACCGGCGAGAGCTCAATGATTTTTGCAACGACATCTCGGCAGAGCCGACCTCAGATTTTGTCAGGATCAGGGCTTCCGAAAAAGAAAATTGAAACGGGGCGGAGGGCGATGAAAATAGGGAAGCCACGCTGCAAGGTTGCAGGGCCAATCGATGGGGCATGGCTTCGGACCCCGCCGCCCCCCCCCGTGGAAAGGATCGATGGGCCCCAAGTGGGGCGATGTCATGATGGTGATGATGATGATGATGATGATGATGATGATGATGATGATGAACCATCGTTGCCCCGCCCCAGCATGGTGGCCCAGTTGTCTTCGTAATAACATGTTGTTAGAAGAAACTTAGAATCGGGGGAGGGGGGGGTTATTATGATGGGGAGGAGGAGGAGGCGGAGGATAAGGAGGAGAAGAAGAAGAAGGAGGGTCAGGTATCATCATCACAACAACCCTGCACGTTGCTGCGCCACGGCATATCATAGCAGCGCAATCCTGAGAACAGCAGCGCTGAGCACCGTGCTAATCATCGCACCAGCCTCCTGGGCGTAGGTGTTTGTTTGGGGAGTTGCTTTTTCCAACCTCATTCTTCCCCGTCGGGGGGGTTATTTTACCCCTCCCCCTACATCTGCCCCTCCTGGACCTGGATGACGGGTTTTGCGACGCGTTGGAGTGTCCAAAAAAAGGGCCCAAGACGGCTCCAAGAGCGCCTTGCAGAGCCCAAGATGAGCTACAAGATGGCCCAAGCTGCTGCTAGCATACTATTATTCCTCATCATCATGATGCATCCGAAGATGCCCCAAGCGGCACCAAGGCCGCCCCAAGAAGAAGACGGCTCCAAGAGGCCAAAGAGCTTCACAAGGAGGCGCCCAAGAAGAAGCCAACATCTTTCAAACACCTTAGAAGGGAAACCACTGATGATGTGCGCCGTCTCGTCTGTTCGTTTCCGATGGCCATCCGAGGCCTCAAGATGGCTCCACGCGGGCCCAAGCAGAGGGCCCCGATGGGGCGCCCAAGAAAAGAGCCCCAGGACGACGGCCGCAAGAGCGCCCAACAACAGCGCTCCAGGAACGCCCCAAGAAGAGGGGTCTAGGATCTAGGACGCGAGTTTAGGAACGCCCGAGGGGGGGCCGCGATAATAATTAAGGAACCCCCCTTTTTTTGATCGCTGTCACACGAGAAGATGGCCCCACGAGGCGCCCAGGAGGCCCCCAGAAGAAGAGGCCACAAGATGGCGCCGAGATAGCCCCTGATGGCCCCTAATAGTAATAAGGGCCCCCCAATATACCCTTAAGAAGACCCCAACAACCGGCCCCAAGAGGCCTCCCTGCCTGGGGCACCCAAGGCGCCCAAGAGTCCCTCAGGACCGCGAAAAGACCCCCAAGACGTCCCAAGAGGCCACCAACAAAGCGCCCAAGAGATATCACAAGGGGTTCCGAGAGGCATTCAGGAGACCTCCAAGAGACCCCGAAAATGCTTCGAGGTGATCCCCGAGGCGCCCAAGAGCTCCCCCAGACGCTCCAGGAGGTTTCCAAAACAACTCTCAAGAAACATCATAAGAGGATCTTATGTTCGTCATGTTCCTTCCTCCTTCTTACCATTGGGTCTGTTCTCCTCCTCCTCCTCCTCACAATCTGACTATTCCTCCGCCCGGGCGTCCGCCCGGGCACCCGGACACCCGGGCGCCGGCCCGGACACCCGGACACCCGGGCACCCGGGCACCCGGACACCCGGACACCCGGACACCCGGACACCCGGACACCCGGGCACCCGGACGCCCGGACGCCCGGACACCAGGCACCCGGGCACCCGGACACCCGGACACCCGGACACCCGGGCACCCGGGCACCCGGACACCCGGCACACCCAGGCACCCGGACACCCGGACACCCGGGCACCCGGGCACCCGGACCCCGGACACCCGGGCACCCGGACACCCAGACACCCGGACACCCGGGCACCCGGACACCCGGACGCCCGGACGCCCGGACACACCCGGACACCCGGACACACGGACACCCGGGCACCCGGACGCCCGGACGCCCGGACGCCCGGACGCCCGGACACCCGGACACCCGGACACCCGGACACCCGGTCACCCGGACACCCGGACACCCGGACACCGGGGCACCCAGACGCCCGGACGCCCGGACGCCCGGACGCCCGGGCCCCGGACGCGCGGACGCCCGGACGCCCGGACACCCGGACACCCGGACACCCACGCACCCGGGCACCCGGGCACCCGGGCACCCGGACACCCGGGCACCCGGACGCCCGGACGCCCGGACACCCAGGCGGCACCCGGGCACCCGGGCACCCGGACGCCCCAACACCCGGGCGTCCGGGCACCCGGGCACCCGGACACCCCGACACCCAGACCTACACCCTGGCACCCGGGCACCCAGGCACCCGGCCGGGCACGGGGAAAATCCAGACGAAGATGTGGGTGAAGGAGGAGGAGGAGGAGGAGGAGGAGGAGGAAGAGGAAGAGGAAGAGGAGGAAAACGGACAGACATAATAGCCTCCGCGGATGTCTGGAGCGTCTGGGGGGCATCTTGGGTGCTTCGGGGATTCTCCTGACGCCTCTTGGGGGCCTCTTGGAGGTCTCTTGGGAGCCTCTTGGAGGCTTCCTGGGCGCCTCTTGGGGTCCTCTTGGAACGCTCTTGGGAGCTTTAGGGGCGCTCTCCTCGAGAGAAATACTGTCGGTTTCGATCCCGTCCTTGAGTATAGCAATGGTATCAGCACGAGTAGTACCACTTTAAACACCACTCGTAGTAGTCCGGGCAGTGGAGCAGCACTCCCGCCGCGAAAACAACGTCGTCGTCGCCGCCGCCGCCGCCACCGCCGCCGCCACCGCCGCCGCCGTCGCGACGTCGTCGTCGTCGTCGTCGTCGTCGTCGTCGTCGTCGTCGTCGTCGTCGTCGTCGTCGTCGTCCTCGTCCTCGTCCTCGTCCTCGTCCTCGTCGTCGTCGTCGTCGTCGTCCTCGTCGTCCTCGTCGTCTTCGAGGATGTCAGGTTTCTGAATGTTTTGGGCCCCCGCTGGGCTTCAGAGGCGTTCCGAAGGTGCCCAGGGACTTGTGGGGACTTCCGGAGACTTCCGGCAGTCCGGCATTTTTTTGATAGTGTGCGAACCATTCGATTTCGTCCTGCTGTTCTCTCTCCGCTGCCGGCGCCGGCGCCGCCGCCGCCGCCGTCGTCGTCGTCGTCGTCGTCGTCCCGCTCGTCGTCGTCGTCGTCGTCGTCGTCGTCGTCGTCGTCCCGCTCGGCCGGCCCCTGGCCGCCTCGGCTCGCCTCGGCTCGGCCTGCGAAGGATGATGATGATGATGATCATGATGATGAGGAGAAGGAGGAGGAGGAGGAGGCGGAGGAGGAGGAGGAGGAGGAGGAGGAGGAGAGCGAGGAGCCAGGGGTGGAATTTGACGCAAGGGGAGGGCGGCGGGGGAGGAGGAGGAGTGGGAGGAGGACATGGAGGAGGACGGGGAGCAGCAGGCGTTGGCAACCCGCATGTCGGGCTGCTTGCCGGCGAACAGCATCCAGGGAGAAGGCGAGGGCGAGGGGCAGGAGGAGGATGAGGATCAGGAGGAGGAGGCCCGTTTCGCGTGAGACATCCTCGGAAGTCTGGGTTCAGAGATGTCGCGACTTGAGATGATCTGGGCACCCTCGCCTCGGACATCCTCACCACTCTGGGTTCGCAAATGCGGGTCTCGAAGTGTTTCGGCTGGCTCCGCGTGAGGCATCGTCGGCGCTCTGGAGTCCGATATGCTTTGACATGAGGTGATCTGGCCAATGTCGCCTGAGACATCGTCGCAATTCTGACCTCGGAGATGCCCTGCCCCATGGTGTTTCGGCCACTTTCGCCGGAGACGTCCTCGCAACTCTGGGTTCCGAGACGCCCTGAGCTGAAGTGGTCAAACCATTTCCGCCAGAGACATCCTCGCAACTCTGACCTCAGAGATCTCCTGCCCCATGGTGGTCCGGCCACTGTCGCCTGAGACATCCTCGCAAGTCTCGATTCCGATATGCTTTGGGCTCAGGTGGTCAGGCCACTGTCGCCAGAGACATTCTTTCAACTCTGATCTCGGATATGCTCTCCCCCATGGTGGCTCGGCCTGTTTAGCCTGAGATCCTCGCAACTCTGGATTCCGAGATGCCCTGAGCAGGTGGTCAGGCCACTGTCGCCTCAGACATCGTCGCAACTCTGACCTTGAAGACGCCCTGCCCCATGGTGGCCTGGCCACTTTCGCTTGAAACATCCTCGCAACTTTGGGTTTTGAGACGCCTTGGGCTGAGCTGGTTTAACTGTTTTCGCCAGAGACATCCTCACAACACTGACCTCGATGATGTCCTGCCCCATGGAGGTCCGGCCACTTTCGCCTGAGACATCCTCGCAAGTCTCGGTTCCGAGATGCCCTGAGTTTAGGTGGTCCGTCCACTGTCGCCTGAGACATCCTTGCAACTCTGATCTCGGGTATGCCCTGCTCCATGGTGGTTCGGCCTCTCTCGCTTGAAACCCTCGCAACTCTAGGTTCCGAGAAGCCCTCAGCAGGTGGTCGGGCCACTCCTTCATGAGACATCCTCGCAACTGTGGGTTCCAAGACGCTCTGAGCTGAGGTGGTTTAACCATGTTCGCCAGAGACATCCTCACAACTCTGACCTCGATGATGTCCTGCCCCCTGGTGGCCCAGCCACATTCGCCTGAGACGACATCCTCTCAATCTTTCCAGAATTTGTCCCGGTCGTGGCCTAGCATAGCGTCCCGGTCTTGGCTTGCACTGTATCTCTACGTGTACATATATACATACATACACTTTTTTACGTTTATACGTGTATACATATTCCGCAATCAGAGCTTGCCTCCGCAGGGGTCCTAGCGGATTCCCATGGTTAGGTGAACCGGGCCGCCGATTTCGGTGGCCGGGCCCAGATGCCCGGGGGTGCCCTATAGCCCCATAGCCATATAACCCCATCAATCCAATTAGCCCAAGTGGTCCCATTAGGCCAATTTGCCCATAAACCCAATAACCCAAATAGCCAATCAGCCCTATAGCCCTCTTGCCCTATAGCCTTATCGCCCTATAGTCCAAAAGCCCTCAAGCCTTACAGCCCTATAGCCTTATAGCCCTATAGCCATATAGCACGATATCCCTATAGCCATATAGCACAATAGCCCATATAGACTTATAGCCCTGTAGCCCTATAGCCCTTTGCCCGTATAGTCCTATAGCCCTATAGCCCTGTAGCCCTATAGCCCCATAGCCCTATAGTTATGTAGCCCTATAGCCCTATAGCCCGCCAGCCCTGTTGCCCCATAGCCCTATATCCCTAGAACCCCATAGCCCTATACCTCTACAGCCCTATAGCCCTACAGTCCTACAGCCAATAGCCCTATAGCCCTATAACTCCATAGCCCTGTAGCCGTATAGCCCTGTAGCCCTATACCATATAGCCCTATAGCCCCATAGCCCCATAGTCCTACAGCCCTATAGCCCTACAGCCCTAGCCCTACAACCCCATAGCCCTATAGCTCGATAGCCCTATAACATGTTAGCCATATAGCGCTAGAGTCCTATAGCCCCATATGCAAATAACGCTATAGCCATTTAGCCATATAGCCCTATGGCCCTATACCCCCATAGACCTACAGCCCGTTAGCCCTATGGCCCTACAGCCCTATAGCTTTATATACCTTATAGCCCTATAGCTATCCCTAAAGCCCGATGGCCCAATAGCCCTATATCCTATAATTAGCCATGTTTCCATGTTGCGATACAGCCCCATAGCTCAATAGCCTTATAGCCCCATAGCAACAATAACTATGATTGTTTCTTTTCTCTGGTGTTCTATACTCATGTTTGTAACCGGGCCTACATACACTTTCGCATTGGGGCATCAGGGCGCCTGAACGCCGTCGCAACAGGGCGCCCGGACACCTGGACACCCAGACGTCCGGGCACCCGGACACCCGGACACCCGGACGCCCGGACACCCGGACACCCGGACGCCCGGACGCCCGGACACCCGGACACCCGGGCGCCCGGACACCCGGACACCCGGACACCCGGACACCCGAGCACCGGGACACCCGGACACCCGGACACCCAGGCACCCGGGCACCCGGGCACCCGGGCACCCTGCACCCGGACACCCGGACACCCGGGCACCCGGACACCCGGACGCCCGCCCGGACACCTGGACGCCCGGACACCCGGACACCTGCGGGCACCCGGACACCCGGACACCCGGGCACCCGGACACCCGGTCACCCGGACACCCGGGCGCCCGGACACCCGGACAACCGCACACCCGGACACCCGGACACCCGGACACCCGGGCACCCGGGCACCCGGGCACCCTGCACCCGGGCACCCGGACACCCGGACACTTGGACACCCGGACACCCGGGCACCCAGCCCAGAGGTCTTGCGTGACCTGTTTTGGGTCACGCATGTCTTGTGACCAAAAAAGGTCACGGTGACCCAAAATGGTCACCGTGACCCACACTGGTCACGGTGACCCAACATAGTCACTATCGATAAGTGTTCATCACCAAACATCATGTTATCACTGTTTCTGGCATTTATAACAAAATATTTGTTTGATTTGCAAAGCTCCGCGCGTTCAGCATCTTCGAACAGCAACTTATTCTGAACGCGCACATATAGTCACGCTAGTACTAATATATTTCGCGGCGTCGCGAAGGGAGGGGTGCGATGTCAGATGCAACTCGAGCGCGCCAACCCTTTTTTTCTAGTATCCGATCCTCCTCACGTTGGATCCGCCTCGAACCTCCCTTCTCCTGTTCCTCCTCGTTCCGCCTCTGCCTCTTCCCCCCCCCTCCGTTCCTCCTCTCCCCTCCACTCTTCCTCCCAAATCTCCTCTGCAACGATTCTCTGTGTGTCGGTTTGTTGATTTGGCCACCCCTCTCGGCCCCTCGCCAGCCTTGAGGGCCGTTTTGAGCGCCCCGCTCGCTCAAGATGACGCCCAAGGCGGCCAGGGGCCCCGCTCCCGAGCCCTCCGACGGAGGGGGCGCGTCCGCCGATGGCGGCGGCGACGAGGTGTACGAGAAGCTCCTTCCGATTTGGAAGGCGCACATCCAGACGACTGACGCGCGCCGCCCTCGGGCGCGCGTCAGACGAGGTTTGATGGGCAAGATCGATCGAGCCGTCGATCGATCGCTCGGTCGAGGCGGCGGGAAGGGGGGGGAGGGGAGGGCCTCGCGACGGACGACGACGACAAATGGGGACGGGCGTCGAGTGGATCAGAGGCCGTGACAGGGATCGATCGGAGGAGAAATGAGGAGGAAAATGAGAAGATGAGAGCAGGGAAGAGGGAGGGATGAGGAGGAGGAGGAGGAGGAGGAGGAGGAGGAATAAGGGGAGGAGAAGGAGGAATAAGGGGAGGAGGAAGATGAGGAGGATGAGGAGGGGGAGGGGGAGGGGGGGGCATGAGAAAGAGGAGGAGGAGGAGGGGGAGGAGGAGGTCGAGGGGATGAGAAGGATGAGGAAGAGGCGGAAGAGCGGGAATAGAAAGCGGAGCGGGCGGAGGATGAGGATGGGGAGGAGGAAGGAGGTGGCGACGGGAGAAAGTGAGGAGAAGAAACTTGATCAGGAATGAGGTGAGGAGATCAGGAGAAGAGGAGGAGAGGAGGATGTACCGTTACCGAGCGTGCTAAGGATCAAGTACACCACGTGCATGACCGACTCGCAAGACGAGGAGAGGTTGCTCGAGCACGTGCAGCTGATCAAGCTCACGCGCGAGGCGCTGGGCCCCGGCGGCGGCGTGTGCCAAACGATGGGCGAGGCTACGGGGCAATCGATGAATGCATCGTGACGCTGGTCTGCTTCAGCCGCGCCGCGTGGCACGACTCGCCGATAGCTCACCGATCTCACCGAAATCGGTGAGATCGGTGAGCCGTCGGTGAGCTGTGAATTGGGGCGCGGCTGATGCAGCTCTGCACTGCGCTGTATTCAAGCCCCTTGCAGGCGATCCTGAAGACGGTCGCCAACGACAACGCGGCGACCTGGAAGCTGGGCAAGCAGGCCACCGCGTGGGCCACGGACACGGCGCGCAGCGTGCGGGCCATGATCCGGCACGTTGGCAAGGCGGTCGGCAGGACCGGCTTGTATGCGTTTAAAAAGGAATGAGGAGGATGATGAGAAGCAGGAGAAGGAGGAGGGGAGAAGGAAGATGAGAAGGAGGAGGAGGAGGAGGAGGAGGGGCAGGAGGAGGAGCACGAGGAGGAGGTGGGGGAGGTGGAGGAGGAAGAGGAGGAGGAGGAGGAGGAGGAGGAGGTGGAGCTAGGAGGTGGACGACGACGACGACGAGAAAGAGGATCAGCAACAGCAGGAGAAGGAAAGAGCGAAAGAGATTGGGGACGAGGAGGATGAGGAGGGTAGGTGACGTCACGATCACAAGAATGGGAGAGCGAGGAATGGGGGCGAGGAGCAGGCGTGCGTGCGTGTGCGTGGGGGGTGGGGGCGGGGGAGGGGGGGGAGGAGGAGGGGGAGATGAGAACGAAGATAACGAGGGGGGGGAAGGGAGGAGGAGGAGGAGGGGGGGATGACGATAACGACGAAGCGGAGGCGGAGGGGGCGGCTTGCGAACCCCCCCAAAGGAAGACGCCGCCAGCTTGGGCTGCGCCGTTCCTCAGCGCCGACGCTCAGGCTGCGCGGGAGACTGGGTCGAACATCGAATGATGGAATAATGAGAAGAATAGGAGGAGTTGGGATGAGAGGGGCTGGCCTCTCAGGAGGACTGGCGCAGGAAAAAAAAGTAGGGGCGAGGAGGAGGATGAGGAGGAGGAGGAGGAGGAGTCGAAGGGGGAGGAGGCGGAGGAGGAGGGGAATAGGATGAGGGGGATGAGGAGAAAGACGATGATGATGATGATGATGATGATGATGATGATGATGATGATGATTATGATGATCATGATAATGATGATGATGATGACGATGATGCTGATGATGGTGATGATGATGATGCTGCTGATGATGATGATGATGGTGATGATGATGATGATGATGATGCTGATGCTGATTATGATGCTGATGCCGATGATGATGATGATGATGATGATGATGATGATGCGGAGGAGGAGGAGGAGGAGGAGGAGGAGGAGGAGGAGGGGGAGGAAAGAGGAGGACAACGAGGAGGATGAGGAGAGGGATGGGGGATGACACGAAGGGGCGAGGATGGTGGGGGCACACTGGGACGACGCGCAACGACGACGAATGCGCGCCCCGAGGAGCCCGTCCGCAGAAAGCCGTCGGGTGCGATGCGGAGCGGCGCGGCGGCCGCGTTCAAGCACGTGTGCATCATCGGCGATTGGAGGGTCGGCTTCGACAAGGAGCTACAGGCTGCTCTGTGGAGGAGGAGGAAGAAGAGGAAGGAAATAAGGAGGAGGAGGAAGAGGAGGAGGAAGAGGACGAGGTGGAGGAACAGGATGAGGAGGGGGAGGAGGGGGACGCAAGGTGGGGAAGGAGACGATAGTCGGCGATTCGAGGGCACGCGACCGAACGCGAAACTGTTAGAAAACGTAAGGGATATTGGGGGTGTGCCGATGATGGTGATGATGGTGAGTTTGATGATGATAGGGATGATTATGATGAGGATGATGATGCTGACGATGATGATTAAGGTGGTGATGATGATGACGATGATGATGATGGTGATGCTGATGCTGATGCTGATGCTGATGATGATGATGATGATGATGATGATGAAGATGATGATGATGATGATGGTGATGATGATGCTGGTGCTGGTGCTGATGATGATGATGATGATGATGATGGTGATGATGGTGATGATGATGATGCTGATGATGATGATGATGACGATGATGATGATGATTTTGAGCGAACCGCATCCAGGCAGCGTGGCGGCTGCCCGTCGGCGACGACTCCGCGGCGCCAGAGTACACCTCGGTGCACAGGCTCGCTGACGACCGCCCGATGGCGGTGTGGACGAAGAACTTCGCGTGGCAGGCTCCACGGGAGAGCATCCACCACCGCAAATGGAGGATGAGAAAGATGGAAGGGGAGTGAGGGAGAAGAGAAGGAAGAGGAGGAAGAGGAGGAGAAGGAGGAGGAGTGGGAGGAGGAGGAGGAGGAGAAGGAGGAGGAGGAGGAGGATTAGGAGGAGGAGGAGGAGGAGGACGACGATGAGACGGAGGAACGGGGGGAGGAAGATCAGGAGGAGGAGGAGCAGGAGGAGGAGGGGAGGAAGAGGAGGAGGAGGAGGACGAGAAGAAGGAGGAGGAGGATGAGGAGGAGAAGGATGGGAGGATATCTGCCAGCCAGGTTCCAGACGACCTGGTGGACCCCGCGGGCGCCAGCGTGACGGCGGCCCCCAACGTGCTGTGGAGGGGGCTCAAGGACGACAATGTCGTCCTCGCCAGGGTCGTCAAGAAGAACAGGGTGGAGTGGCTGCAGCTGTGGCAGAATCCTCGGTCACAGGTGCTGCAGTTGCTGCCCAGGCCCGACTCGAACTTCGAGAAGGCCAAGACGTGGCTCGTGGACGCGGCCAAGAGGTACAGCTCTGGCCAGTCCACGAAGGCGGAGCTCGAGGCCGAGAAGCAGCAGTTCATCCAGAAGGAGACGGCCGCGATGAAGCGGCCCGCGGCGGCGTTCTCCGGCATGGCGAAACGGTGCAAAGTCGACGACGATGAGGAGGCGGAGGAGGAGGAGGAGGCGGGCGAGCATGCAGCTGCGGATGCCGAGGACGCCGAAGACGGCGAGGACGGTGACGGCGTGGAGGACGGTGGCGACATGGAGGACGCTGAGAGTGCCAAGCCTGATGATGACGAGAGCGAGTCGGCTGGTGAGGAGCAGCCAGAGGTTGGCAAACAAACCAGCGGCCAACGTCGGCGAGTCGGCTGGTGAGGAGCAGCCCGCGGTGGGCAAGAAACCAGCGGCCAACGTCGGCGAGAAGAAGCCCGTGACCGTGCAGAAGAAGCCCGTGACCGTGCAGCAGGTGAAGCCCACGACCGTGCAGCAGGTGAAGCCCGTGACCGTGCAGCAGGCGCAGCAGGCGCCGCTGGACAAGACCGCGATCGCGCCGCTGGACAGGGCGGTGATCGCGACTGCCAAGCCGCAGACGCACGAGGAGCGGACGCCCGAGCGGGCACCCGAGCCTGCAGTCGCACCTCCGTGCGGTGAAATCCCAGAGGGGGCGTTTGGCTTCTTCTGACGTTCAGTTTTGTTTGGCTTGACGCCGCCAGGTTAGAGGTCCAACTGTGGCTTTGAGGGGTGCGCAGATTAGAGCACACATGAAACATGAAGTAGATCACATCCCGTGGCCCTGAAACGTTCGCCCACTGAAAATTTGGACACCTCCTGGCGGCATCATGACACTGTGTGCGCTGCTTGGCGCCTCGTCCCTCCATATTTCAGCGGCAGTCGCGACCTCTGCGATGTCTGCGCGTGTTCGCGCTGGAAGTAAGTGGTGGATGGCGAGGTTCGCAAACTGAAAGACTGACTCAATAGATGGCCAAGTGAATTGGCTACCAGGGTGGTAATGTTGATGTTAATGATGCAATGGTGATGGTAATGGTGATGGTTGTGTTCATGATGATGAGGGCACTTACAGTGACGAAGATGTAACGCGTTCTGAAATACAGAGGGCGGAAAATGGTAAACACGGAGGTGACGACGATGCGAATGCGGCTTGCGAAGAGGATGAGGATCGAGGAGGACTCTGAGAGTCAAGAGGATGCACACTAACTCCACTGCGTCGCCACATTGCACAATAGATAAAGCACATCACACGCCACGATCGCCCATGCATCGCTGACCCAGACCAATTCGGGGATACTGCAATACTGAGCAACATGTGTTAAACAGAACGGTGGTCGCACCATCACCACCTCCCCTACTCCATACCCTTCCCTTCTTCCTCCCCATCCTCCTCCCCATCCTCTTCCCCTCCTCCTCCTCCTCATCCTCCTCCTCCTCCTCCCCCTCCTACCTACCCTCATCTTCAGTCTCCCCCTCTCCTCCTTTCTCCTCGCCCTCGTCCTCCTCGTTTTCTGTGTTTGATGCGTCTGCCCCATTACGTCTAAATCCAATTGACTGTGGCACTCTGCGGTTCAAGTGTCTTCGTCAGGCATGGGCAAGGTCAGAAAGACTGCCTCGCAGGAACCTGCCATTCCGTTCTACACGCTGCAGCCAGGTTCGGCTCACAACACCCTCATCGGCAGGATGTTGGGCGCAGGCTCCCCGCCCGACTCTTCGCAGAAGAGCCATAGCTCTGGGGCATCCACGGGGGAGATGTTTGAGCGCGCGGCGGCAGCTGCCGCTTCGATGACTATGATGGACGACGCGACGTCGCAGTCTTCCTTGGCGACGGCGTCAACGGTGGCGGGCGGCCAGTCCCTCGCGGAGGCCTTGTCGCAGGGTGAGCAGGCGCGGAAGAGGGTGGAGGAGCTGGAGAGGCTCGTTGCCAACCAGCGCGCCTGGATCTCGTCCGCCACGGGTCGCCTCCAGGCTTACGAGATGGAGCCGCCGCACGCCGCGTCGCAGCCGCCGCCAGCCCCGCCGCAGGTCCAGGGGCGGCCGAAGGCCTCGTCGCAGCCGCCCCCGAGCAAGTGGATGCGGATGTCGCAGCTGCTGTCGGCGCCGCCCCAGGAGGAGGCGCCAGATCAGCCGCCCCAGCAGCCGACCCAGCAGCAGCCGTGCCAGCCCGTCGCAGAGGGAGCAGCGCAGCCGCCTCAGCCGGTGCAGCTCGGCGAGGCAGCAGCCGGGCCGCCGCCAGAACCAGCGGGTGGTGAAGCAGAGTGCGCTGCAGTTGAGGACAGCAGTGCATCGGACGGTGCCGCGGGCGAGGCCACAGCCATCAACGACTCCATCGAGCAGGAGAAGATCGATGAGCAGAGGCGCCAGGAGAAACTGAAGCGCGATCTCGAGGAGGAGAACGCGCAGCTAGAGGCAGCATTAGCGGAGAGCAGGCTAGATGCAGAGCGAAAGGGCGTGGAGATCCCAGAACCGTCCGACCCAGACGCGCGCCACAGCTGGGAGGGTGCAGGTCCCTCGAGTAGCGGTGACGCTGATGTGCCCAGTGACTGGCCGCACGACAGGCAGCCCACCGCCGTCGAAGCAACTGAGTGGCGCGAACATCGATCTCAGCGCAGGAGCCTCGGAAGCCAGGACAAGCAGACGCAGCCGTACCCCGAGGCGAAGCACGCCGAGACGCAGCCGTACCCCGAGGCGAAGCCCGCCGAGACGCAGCCGTACCCCATGGCGCCGCTCGACAGCGCCATCCCAGCACCAGAGGGCGCGTCGGGAGCGGAGCACCGCGCGGCCAGCCCCAGTGCTCCTGCCGCCGCGGGCGCAGCAGAGGACGCCGCCAAGAGCGCTGCAGGGAGCGCCTCCAGCAGCGCCCCCGAGGGTGCCGCCGCGGCCGCTGCCGAGGAGGCAACGGCGGGCGCCGCCGCGGCCGCCGCCGCGGCCGCAGCTGGTGCAGCTGCTGGCGCAGCACAGGTTGACGACGCCTCCAGCGAGGCTCAGGCCCGTGGGACTAATTGATCTTGGCTCCTCCACCTTGTCTCCACATCCGCCCGCGCGCTCACGTTCCAACCTGCTCTTGAGGATCTCTACCTTTCCACCTCTCCATATATCCACCCCCTCTCTCACTTTATCCTGGTCGTTCCGCCACGCACACGCACTCTTCCTCTCTCTGTCTCTATATCTCTTTCTCTCTCTCTCTCTCTCTCTCTCTCTCTCTCTCCTTCCTCCGTGCTGCACCCACCCTCCGCCTCATCCTCTCCCCGCCCCCTCCCCAATTTAACCTCCAACCGCCCTCGCCGTTCTCCGTTCTTGCGCTGACCTCAACAGGCGAGGGCAGCGGGGAAGGCCCACGTCGACGCCATCGAACTGGTGGCCAAGGAGTACGAGGACCGAGGGGTGCACCAAAACGAAGGTCCACCACATCTCCCTCAACAATCCTCGTTCTTCTGTATCCTGACCGCCCATGCTCCTCTGAACATGCGTGATCCCGTCCACGACCCTCCTCCCCCCTCTCTCGCCATGCTCCGTCTCCTCCTCCTCATCCACCTCCTCCTCCTCCTCCTCCTCCTCATCATCGTCTTATCATTCATAACTTTAACGCCATCCCCTGCCCCCCCCCCCGCTCCTCTAAGGCAACCTTCCTTGCCTCGTCCGTCGCCGCCGCCCCCTCCTCACGCATCCTTCGAAATCCTCATACTCTTCAATGGGCTATTTAGCCCAACTGTGTGAGTTACCGCCGCGCTCACCGATGAGCTCACCGATGTCACTGATATCGGTGAGATCGGCGAGGTCACCGATCGCGCCGATATCGGTGAGATCGGTGAGTCATCGGTGAGTCATCGGTGAGCGCGGTGGCGAGTTGGAAACGCGTTTGCGGGCTCCAAGAAGGAGAAGCTGCGAGCAGCCGAGGGCATCGACGAGCTCGGCATCAACGCGATGCTCTTCAGTTGCTTCCACGGTGCTGATGTGGCTGCTGTTCAGAAGCTGCGGGGCATGGACTTCAAGGACATGTTTGCATCGTCGCAGGGGATCGGCGCCGCAGCTCTCGACAGCAAGACCTTCCAGATGCCCGACCCCAGGGCGAAGGCCGGCCAGCTCCAGGAGGCGGCGGTGCCGCTCGTCTCTGACACCATCGACACCACGGGGTTCACGCCCGACCAGCTGGCGGAGTATCAGATCATGAAGCAGTGCGAGCAGAACAATTTCATGTTCAATGCTCGCGGAGGTGCTGGCAATCCCCTGGGGTCGCGCTTCGAGCGCGCCAAGAAGAAGGACGCTGAGTTGGCAGCTGCGTACAAGCAGCTCACGGGATCGCCTGCGGACCAGAGCAAGTTTCGCGCCGACTGGGCGAAGCTGAAGTTCGACAACTACTGCTCGACCAAGCGCAGAACCACGTCCGTGGTGAACAGCTCGTTCCGCAAGGGGCAGTACATGCCGCTGGGGCGCGTGGCCCACAAGGAGGGCGGCGGCAAGCTGGGGTGGATGCAGGCGTTATGGGATGGAAGGGGAGATGGGGAGGATGAGAAGAAGGAGGAGGAGGAGGAGGAGGAGGAGGAGAAGCAAGAGGAGGAGGGGGAGGAAGACGAGGAGGAGGAGGAGGAGGACGAGGAGGAGATGGAAGAGGAGGAGGGCCATGAGGAGGATGAGGAAGGAGGGGATGATGAGGATGAGGGGGAGGACTGGGGGAGGGTATCAAATCAGTCCTGCATCCACCCCGAGGCGATCAGATACTTCCTGCGGGCCATGCTACTCGGAGCTCCGTGGGTCATCTATGACGACGCCACGCGCAGCCTGAGAGCGCTGTACGTCGTGGAGGGCATCAACGTGTCGTTCACCGAGGCCTGGACCATCATGGAGGAGTGGTGCAGCGACAAGATCGACAGCGCTGGGACCAAGCAATCGCGCGAGGCGGAGGTGTGCGGGTGGCAAACTACCGCAGCACCGCGTGCATCGGCGGCAGCCGCCGCCAGCCAGCCCAACTACGACAGATCGGGCAAGCTGCCTGATAAGTCGAAGTTGGGCTGGCTGGTGAGGGCTGCCCGCTTATCCCGTGGTTGCGCCGATTAGTTTGCGGCCCCAGGTTGCGACCTGGGCGAGGGCGCTGCGCGAGGAGACGCGGGCCTCGTAAATCTAGGTCGTGCGTCGCGCGGGGGATCCCTTGGAATTTCTGTTGGATCGGCGAGCCCCTGGGACTTTGAAACGATCCGCTGGCGGGTCTGATTTCTTGAGCCTCGGGGCTGTCAGGGGAGGCCCAGGGGGGCCAAAACGACAAATGGTCAGGGGTACGATTGTAGGCGAATTGGACATGGAGGATGGCGAACTCATATTCACCTTCCCCGTTCCACAGGAGCAGCAGGGCGGGCCGCCTGCGCCGAGCCTGAACGGCGGTGGTGGAGGACAGCCACCAGGCGCGCCAGCCGCGAGCGGCAGTGGCGGCGTCGCCCCCGCGGGCTCGGGAGGCGCCAGCAGCGGCGCGGGCGCAGGGGCAGCTCCAGGGGAGGCAGCAGCTGCAGATGATGGCAAGAAGCGCAGGCGCCAGGGCACTGTCGACGGAGCTGCTCAAAGTGTCGCGGCTGTCGCGATCGATGCGCCGCCCGTGACCAAGAAGCCCAGGGGCAAGAAGCAGCCCGTCGGCGAGGGTGGCATCAGCGTCGGCGGTGGTGCAGGTGGAGGCGGCGCTGGCTCGGATGAGTTCGTGAAGCAGTTGGCGCAAGACGTGAGGAAGCTGATCGTCAAGTACAACGCCACCATGGCCACGGCGCTGACGGTTTCGACAGCGATCGACATCGACCCGCTGTGGAGCTGGGTGGCTCGCGACGAAGAAGCAGGCGCCTTCAAGAAGGCATGCGCGGACATCCAGAACAAGAAGACCAGCCACATGAATCGGGCGCTGATCGAGCCGCTGGGCAAGCTGCGCAAGGAGATCGGCGACGCCGCCTACGTGGAAGCGCTCCAGAAGCTGAGCAACCTGGACGATACCCTGACGGCCATCAGCAGCATGCAGCAGGACTTGCTGGACGTGCACAAGATCAAGCTGGGGCGCACCACCCCTGCAGCGGGAGCCTGACTGCAGGCTCTGGGTGTGCACGGCGCATTTTTGTCTTCGCAGCTGCTCTGGTGCTCGCAGCTGCCCTCGTTGCATTCCCACTCTGCGCCAGTGCGCATCTACCTACAGGGAAAGGACAGGACAGGAGGGAGGATAGAAACCAGACTTGCAGAATTGACAATTGAATGTTTTCTGATGGTTTCGGGAGTTTTTGATAAACCAACGACGGAATCGCAGGCTCACCGCGCCGGTGAACCACCGGTGAACTCACCGATCTCACCGCGCCGGTGAGATCTCCACTTTCCCTGTGGAAATACATGGTTTCCTCGCGGTGAGCATGCGCGCCTCACCGCACCGGTGAGCGGTGAGACACCGGTGAGCCTGCGGTGAGCCAGCGCTTCAGACAAATTCCTGGAGTTCTGGTCGTCGAGTTCCGATTTTTGGAACTGAATGCAGCTCGGCCTAAACGGTTTATGTAATATGTGCGTGAGTTTGACACTTCTGGGGTGTGTAGGCAGTTGCAGTGGGAGGCTGTGCGCGCAGTATCGAATGTGTACTCTTTTCAGCCTTGCGCCTGCGCTGATGCTACGAGCTGGTGCGCCGTGATCGCACTCACGCCCGAACGCTGCACCGTGATTTGAACCGCGCGCCACGACTCATTCAGGCAAGATGCGGTCACAGTGACCGCACCGCGGGGCAGCCTGTCTCGGAGTCGAGGCGACACGATTTGCCGCGACCGTGGCATCAAGGAGTGGCAGCGGTGCTGTCTGGTGGCCTAAGAAGTGTTCTGAACGGTCACCAGTTCTTGCGTTGGCAAAGCTCCTCGATCCTCAATGTCCACACCTCTACCAAGACCTCCAATCCCTCCATGCCTCCATTCCTTGGTATCGCCATGCACTCCTCGTGCTCTTCAATGGCACCCCCGAAGAGCCCCTTCGGCCCCTGGCCAACCCCTTCAGTCCCGAGCCTACTATACTCTTGTGTCGGGGATGCATCGCCCTGTCACCCTGCCAACTTCCTTCCATCATCAATAGGCCCAATCGCTCTCACAAACGCAAATGCCATATACGTTCCTCCTCCTCCTCATCATCATCCGCCTCCCTTTGCTCGAATACTACCCCCCCCACCCACCCGCCGCCGCTCACGACAGATTCGAGCACGCACATTGAGCAGTCATTAAGCTTCGGCATAACGTGACATCGCGCGTGGCACACGTTACATACACCACGCCCACAACAATAAGCACGTGATCACACCATGACCACCATCAGCACCAACACCAGCATCATCATCATCATCATCAACATCGTCACATACATCATGAACCATCACATCATCATCGGCACGCCACTTCCCGTAGTTTTTTGAGTGCTCAAATTAGATGGTGGCACTATGCCTCCGCCGAAGCGCAGTCGAGCCGTGAGCACGACGGGCAATGCCAGAGAGAAACGGCGCGACACTGGCCCGCGCATGTTCAAGGGGTCCACCCCCGCAGCTCGAGAGGCAGGCTCGTCGCTACTGCAAATGGCATTGCGACTGTATGCGTCGTGTAAATTAAGTGCTGTTGAGTTTTGCCAGCATTGTTATTATGCTGACGTCGCAGACGTACCTGGCGCCAACTTTGCACAATACGCAATGCCACCTGGAAAGCAAACGGGGAAGTATCAGAACTTGCTGTGCAGGGTCCTCCCAGAACCAGAAAGTATGATGTGCATCAAGACACCCGTCAATCTGAACCGCGGGTTCAGGCGAACCATACGTACCACGCCGATCAAGTGCACATGGGAGACGCTCGAGGACGAGATCACATCAGACCCTGCGACATTTGAGCTATTGGATTCTGACCCAGAAGAGAGGGAACCCTGCATCTTGGACTTGCCGTGCTATACTCAGCACCCCGTCGTTCAAGATGCCCTGTCAAAGGGCGAGCGTGCTCCGTTGCCCATTGCCATCTACCTTGACGGCGTCAGTTACTTGGCGTCCGCTGCAGGCCACACGGATTCTACTTTGGGGATTTGGACAATCAACCTGGCCTCTGGTAAGCGGCATTTGCTTTCGGTGACCAGGACCTCTGACGCATGTCAGTGCGGCTGTCGGGGGTGGTGCACGTTGTATCCTCATCTTGAAGCCGCCCGATGGCAAGCGGCTGCCATGGCTCGCGGCCGCCGACCTGACACGCAATTCGACGGTTCGCCATGGCAAGATGATGCGCGGGCGGGCGGCTTGTCCTTCCGTGCGGCGCTCATCTGGATCAAGGGCGACTGGGCCGAACATTCGAAGTCCCTCGGGCTGGCGAATTGGGCGTCGGCCTACAACCCCTGCCAATTCTGCACGATGTGCAAGCACGAACTGCATGGATCCTACGATGACCTTTGCACGGGCATGCCGTGGATCCTGACAGAGCATGCTGATTACGAGGCTGCTTGCTTGAAATGCGAGAGGGTCGTCACGTTGCAGACGCCCCATGATCGGACGGAGTTATTGCGATGCCTGAGAACCATCAAAGGGAAGAAGGGCATCAACGGCAGGGTTATCTCCAAAGCCCTCACGGTGAACGGTGTTTCCCTCCTAGTCGGCGACCGCTTGGAGCCATCAGCAGTTCTCATGGACACCTTCTCGCTAGAGAGGACACCATTACCATTGTCTGTTGTGTTCTGGCGACCCACGCTGGATGCGAGCCGCAGCCCCAAGGTCACTGACCCCGTCAACCATCGTTGCCCATTGTTTTCGATTGTGCTCGGGACAAGTCCCGCCAGGAGTTTGGCCATCGACTCCCTACATTGTTTGTACTATGGCCCGATCATGCGATACGTGAGTGCGGTAATGTGGCGGATCCTCCTCTTCAACGTGTATAGTATCGCTGGCCCCCTCGAACATGTCTTGGAGGTAGGAGCTCGATTGCTGCACTCCGAACTGGCCCACTGGCAGGAGGAGCGCGACGTGCCTCCCCAGCTCAGACTTGGGAAGCTCTCGCTCAAGATGCTGGGCAAGAGATGCGATCGCACGCTACAGGACTTGCCCACGGCATCTTGAAATGCAGTCGTTATGCCGTTGTCGTTGGTTGTGCACCAGGCCGTTTGCATATGTCGTTCGTTGTGGTTTAAACCGTTGTCTAACATAAATAACACCCCCACACATGCTCCGGCACGAAAGTGCCATCGTTAAGCTCGCCCCGAGGACCCTTGCCACGGAGGGTGTAAGATGACCCTCAAGGCGGCCGAGATGGGATATATGCTGCCGTTCGCAGTGGATACGTTGGTCAAGCACGGCGGCATCGCCCGTTTCGGCGCAGCCCTCGTCCACGCTGGAACTGCATTAGAGACGTTTTTGTTTGAGATGAGAACGCACGTGTGCGTGGTGCCACCAGATAGCATCACCATCATGACCAACTCCATCACCATCCACATGCAGGCGTGCGCGCGTGCTGGCATCGCGCACACGCCGAAGCACCACCAGACGGCGCACCTCGTCGACAGGACACGCCTTTAACGTACACATGCGCAATATCGGGTCGTCGTCGTCGTCGTTATCATCCTCCTTCCTCTCCGTCCCCTCCTCCTCCTCATCATCATCATCATCGCCATCACCATCATCATCACCATCACCATCACCATGATCATCATCATCATCGTCGTCGTCGTCATCCTCATCATCATCATCATCATCATCAGCATCAACCTCCTTATGTCACTGCTTCTCCTGCTCATCCTGCTCCTCCTCCTCCTCCTGTTCCTGCCCCTGATCCTGCGTCTGCTCTTGCTCTTGCTCCTGCTCCTGGTTCCCCTGCTGCTCCTCCTCCTCCTCCTCCTCCTCCTCCTCCTCCTCCTCCTCTATTCCTCTATTCCTCTATTCCTCCTCCTCCTCCTCCTCCTCCTCCCCTCTTCCTCCTCATCTCTTCCTCCCCCTCGTAGTCGGGGAGGGGCGGGTTGTTGCCTCGGGGTAGGGGGGGTTGCCGAACTTCGAGGCGCTCCAGCCGCCTGGCGCGCGCCAGGGCGACGGGCCATCGGCGTCCCCGACGATTCGAGGGCCATCGCCCATCCTTCCCACATGTAACCTCCCCTCTCGCCCACTCTCGCTCACCTCTCCATCTTTCCCCTCTCCGTCCCACCACCTCCTCATCACGCCCCCTGCATCCCATCTCACCACCTCCCCTCGCAGACGTCACGCTCGACCCCGAAGGCATGACATCGAAGGGGTTGATCGCACTGGGAAGGGGGATGGAGCGAGCAAAGGGTCTCAGTGGGGAAGCAACACAATATGGAAACCAAGCAGGGCTATGAAAACGAATCTCCAGGATACATGAGCACGGATCCCCAAAGATGTACAACTGTTTCATAGACGAGACGTTGAACACGTCGCTGCGGGCCGTGTCGATTTTCGCTCATCGCTCACGGTTCGAATACAGGGTTTTCAGTTTGTTTCACTTGCAGCAACTTCTCAACATCTGCCCGCACTTCCCGACGGGAGAATGCTTGGCCATTGTCGATGGGCCTCGGTGATCATTCTGCTCGCACTCGTGTCACCTGCGATTGCGGCGCAGCCTGCGCTGCACTGCGGCATCGCTTGGGCGACGGACGGCGCGAAGGCGCTGGCTGAGAGAGGCATCGTTGATATTGACTTCGCCGTCGAAGACGGCGCTGGTGCTGTATTCAATGGTGCTGTCGCACACTTGGTGGCTTCGTTCGGCAGTATTCCCCGTGCGCTGGCTTTCGTGGAGATATTCTCTGGCCGCGCTGGCACGGCATCTCAAGTTTCACGGCTCGGGCTCAAGAGCGCCGCGTTCGATGTGATCGACGACGACGTGCACCAAGACATGTGCGCCGTGGTCGCACTCGGAGTGCAAATGCGAACACCACCCCAACAACGGAGCATGAAGGTAGGAGGAGAGGCGAGGAGGTCGAGGTTAATCAAGAGGAGGAGGAGGAAGAGGAGGGGGAGGGATGAGGATGAAGATGAGGATGATGATGAGGAGGAGGAGGAATAGGAGGAGGAGGAGGATGAGGAGCAGGAGGAGGACGGGTAAGAGGGGGAGGCGGAGGGAGAGGATGAGGACGGAGGGAACTGATTGGCCAGCAGGTCGGGCTGCTGTACGCGATGTACCTGGTGTGCTCCGTGGTGCCCACCGGCACCGCGCACTTCGCGCCGCCGTGCGAGACGTGGCTGGGGCTATCTTCGGGACATGCAAAGAGGAGCCGGACATCTACTGAGGGTACTTCTCAGAGACTCGATGTTCGCCGCGCGAACTTCATCATGCAAGTGATGTGGGCTGGGTTATATCAGAGGACGCGAGGGGTCTGGCAACAGCTCGTCGCACATCGGCTGGATTCAATTCGAAATTCAAATGGCCTAGAACCTAGCACGCGCCGATGTTTTCTCCTGCTGCTCATGGCTAGCACCCTCTAGCGACTCACCGATGTCACCGATTTCGGTGAGATCGGTGAGCTGGCGGTGGCCGAGATGCTGTTCACCGCGGTGACTGTGGCGAACTGCGCTCACCGATCTCACCGCCAGCTCACCGATCTCACCGAAATCGGTGAGATCGGTGAGGTCGGTGTCGTCGTGAGCTCACCGATCTCACCGCCAGTTCACCACCTCACCTCTCTCGCTCTCCCCTTGGTCCTCGACCAGCTCTGATTGTATCTGAATGGTCAAGTTGTCGCAATCGCAACTTGACTGGGAACAAATCAGAGCAGGTAGAGGGCGAGGGTCAGAACGAAGAAGAATACGATATATTAGGGTGCGTGTGTTGAGGTTGCAGAGGGCGGGGGTACGCGAGGAGGGATGATGGGAGAGGTGGAATGGCAAGGGCGGGGAGCGGATGACGAGGATGAGGATGAGGAGGAGGAGGAGGAGGAGGGGGGCGATGAGGATGGACATACCTCCGAAGGTCATACATGCACGTCCTGGCACTGACCAGGAACATCTACACGTCCGTGGAGCAACCGCTTGCGAGCTTGCTGTTCTGGGACCGTCATTTGAAGACTGCGCTGCGGCAGCCTGGAGCACGCTATTTTTTCTTCTGGATGGGCGGGTTTGGCGGCAACAGCCTCAAGCCCTCGACTCTGTTTACGACGCTGCCGAAGCATGTGGTCGAAACCCTCTATCGCTCGAAACAGCAGGCGCAGGCTCGCTTGGGCGGCGCGGTGAAGCCGCTGACAGTTCGCACCACCCGAACCTCGAAGTCAGATAAAGGCTGGTCGCAGAAGGGGTGGGTCTCTGGTGACAAGTCTGTGCAAAGCTTGTCTGCTGAGTATCCTAGCGATTTCTGCGAAGCTTTTGCTGCGGCCATCGCGTCAGTTATTGGCGAGGATGCTCGCGATGACGCGCGCCTGTTGTCGCCCACTGCTGGCGGAGCGTTTGGCTCGCAATCGCAGGCGTCTTAGTCGCCGCACTTCTCTTTCAAGGGCGCTCCTTCACATGCGTAGCGCATACCATAGCATAGCAAACGAACACACGAGTCAGGAGGTGGAGCGATGCGAGGTGCGGCGAGGGGGGTGTGAATGATGATGATAACACCGAAGATGAGGAGGTGTAGGAAGAGGAGGTGGGAGAGGGGGAGGAAGGGAAGGCGAAATAAGAGAGGACGCGAGTGAACAAGGTGCCACGAGTGGAGGAGGACTGGCAAACTGGATGGACGATGCGTTCGGAAGAACGATCAGTGAGGTATGCAACACATGTCAAATCACTGGTAGCATGTAAGAGAGGGTGGCAACACCATAAATGAAACGCATGAGAAGGCAAGCGAGCCCCGCCCGCCTGCGACGAGACGGGCAGTTGCAGTTGCAGTTTGTCGGCGCTGGCCTCTCGCGCGGGATTTGCGAGTAACCTGCGGCCGACATCTCGAGGTGGTGTTGACCAGAACCTCTCTGCCCTCATGCTCACCCCCTCAACCAACATCATGTCCAATTGATTACACCCCGCCGCATATCGTCGGACTCACTTTTCCTAGGCGTTGGGGGGGGGGTATTTGGGCACAGCGCGCCACCGCACGCATTCCAGCACACGCCTCACACGGTTCGCGGTCCCCGCGCGCAATGGCCTACTCGGGGCAGCAGTGTACGAGCTATCGTTATTGAACAACTATCGGGCTCACCGATCTCACCGATATCGGTGAGATCGGTGACGCAGCGGTGACGCTACCAACGACGCGTCCCGAGTTAAATGCGATATCAGATAACTCGGCTTCGGCTCGCCGTTCGCGGATCGAATACTCGGTCGATACACGTCGTCGCATGCAAATGGTACATCCCGAAGCGCGCCCACCCTCCCACTTCTGCAGCATTGCCTGATGCATCGGTGACAGCGTCAATGCCTGCCCATGCTCTCCGAGCAGTCGCGCCTCGCCTAAACGGGTCTCTCTGAGCCGCGTCTCGAACCCCCCATGCCGCTGCGTGCCTGCCGCTTGCGCAGCTGCCCCTCCCTCGCCTTCCCTTTCGCTCCTCGCTGGCTCCTCGCTCTGCGTGCTGCTGCGCAGCTTCCTGCCTTGCTGACTTTCCCCATCGTGCCAACTCTGCTTCCGAGGGGTCAAAGGGGGGTCAAGGTCAGGCGGTTGGGGGGATGAAACCATCGGAAATCATTGGGCGGGTTGGAGGCCCAACATCTCGGCTATAGGCCGCCCCGCGGGCGGCTTAAGACCAGCTCAGAAGATTCCTCCCGATAGGAGTTAGTAGTAGTAGTAGTAGTAGTAGTAGTAGTAGTAGTAGTAGTAGTAGTAGTAATAGTAGTAGTAGTAGTAGTAGTAGTAGTAGTAGTAGTAGTAGTAGTAGTAGTAAGTAGTAGTAGTAGTAGTAGTAGTAGTAGTAGTAGTAGTCCTTCTCCCCCTCCTCCTCCTGCTCCGCCTCCTCCTCTCCCTCCTCCCCCCCTCCTCCTCCTCCTCCTCCTCCTCCTCCTCCTCCTGCTCCTCATCCTCCTCCTTCTCTCCCCACTCCTCCTCTCCCCCTTTTCCTCCTCTTCCTCCTCTTCCTCAACCTCCCCCCCACGCCCCGCTTCAATCCCACTCCTTGCCCCCGCCCTCACGTCCTCCTCGCTCGTCCTGCAACCGTGGCGCTACGATTCGGCTCGGCTCGAAGGCATTTCAGAAGTTCGGCCGACTGATCAATTCACGGTTAGCAGCAGGTGACACAATGGACGGCGACATGGGCATCACGCGCCCCGAGCAAGTGCCGCACCAGATGATTGTAGATCTCGCGTCGATCCGTTCAAGGCACACAGGGCTGTCAAATCCAAGTTCGCGCGCGCACGAACGCACGCGCGCGCACTCGCACGCAGCTTTTCTAACTGATACAGCGAAAAAAACTCAGCGGGTGCGCGCGTGTGCGCGCGTTCGTTTGGGCGCGCGTGAATTTGGGTTTGCATCGCGCGGGTCATCTTCCCTTTCTTTACCCACCGCCCCCCCCGCGTTAGCCGCCCCTGGGGCCCTAGGTGGCCACGAACTCGTCGGCCCCCCGCTGCCCCACCCCCGCGATTTGAGAAAGCCCACGGGCAGCCACCAGCAGACGATACGGATCGCAAGCGGCCAGCCGATGAACAGCCTGGTCAGGGATCCAGCCCGGCGAAGAAGCAGCAAACCGAGACATCCGGCAAGCTCGATACGAAACCAGACGCAGACCCGACCCCCTCGATGATGGAGCTAGACGATGCTAGCAGAGCAGCTTTGGCAGAGTGTCGACGCGTGCGCGAGGAGCGTGAGAGGGCTGAGCTGGAGGCTCGCTTTGCTGCTGGTCTGCGGACCCGCGTTGACACAGTTTTACCAGATCGTGTCCAATACCTCCTTCCCAGAGGGCGGCGAACCCTTCTAACGGCTGACGACGCAGAGATGGCAACGACAGCGAATCGACGACGAGCACGGATACGAGGATGGGGTCTGTCAAATAGGCAGTCGAGGGATTCGCCTCCCTCTGATCCGCACCCTGAGTTTCCCAGCGCGCTCGGGGATCGCAGCCAGTCGAGCCGCGCCCGTGCAGAGCCCGCCGAAAAGAGCGGGTCCGAGGACTCGCTGGCAGCAGAGCTGGCGTCGATGCTCGAGTGATTCCCGAGGGAGTGCCACCGTGGCCGCCTAAAACCTAGCATGTCAAATGCCCGAGACAGCGTTGTTGATGCAATCTAATGTTTTTTCTACCACCCTCTAGCTCGTTACCAGCCCCTCTTCACACGTCCCCAATTGATCTTACTGACAGCTGGTCTGTTCCAGCACCCCGCCAATGTCATCATATCGTCGGGCCCCGCCATCCTGCCTGTCCCTGCTGTCCCCCCGCCGTATTCGGTCCTCCTCCTCCTCCTCCTCCTCCTCCTCCTCCTCCCCCTCCTCCTCCTCCTCCTCCTCCTCCTCCTCCTCCCCTCCTCCTCCTCCTCCTCCTCCTCCTCCTCCTCCTCATCCCCTCCCCTCCTCCTCCATCTCCATTTCCTCCTCCGTATCCTTCTCCTCCTCCTCTTCTTCCTATCCTCCGCATCCCCCCTCTCAAAGATGTTATTATTCCCACGGTATGTGCCCCCCTGTCACGGCCCCTGCTGCTCCATTCCTCCAGTTACATTTTGACATAATCCCTGCAATAACTCATCCTCCTGGTGGCCTCTCTCATTTCCTATGCGCCGAGATGTTTCTTCCTGCTATTCCTCCGTTTCCTCTGTCGTCTTCCTCATCCGACCTCTTCTCCACGTCCTTCTCTTCTCTTCCTCCTCCTCCTCCTCCTCCCCCTGCTTCCTCTCCTCCTCGCTGGCTGGCTTAAGGCACCGTTAGCCCTGCGCGGCGCGCTTAGAGAGCGCATCGCGCTGAGGTGCGGCTGTCAGCCGTTCGCTCCTCCTCCTCCTCCTCCTCCTCCTCCTCGTCCTCCTCCTCCCCCCCTGTTCCTTCTGCTCCTGCTACCCCCCTCCTTCTCACCCTCCTCTCTACAACTCTCCTCGATATGCGCGTCCTCCCGCCGCTGCCCCTCCTGCTTCCATTTAGCCAGTGACAACTTTTGCAACATCTATGCCCTCACTCATCCTCGTTTTGCCCTGTCTCCTTATTAGTCATCCTTCTCCTCTTCCTCCTCTTTCTCCTATTCGCCCTTATCCTCCGCTTTGCTTCCTCTTCAGCGTCGTCCTCCTCCTACTTCCCCCCTCCTCCTCCTCCCCTCCCCTTCCTTCTTCCTCCTCCTCCTCCTCCTCCTCCTCCTCCTCCTCCTCCTCCCCCCCCTCTTCCTCCTCCTCCTCCCCTTCCCTCCTCCTCCTCCTCCTCCTCCTCCTCCTCCTCCTCCTCCTCCTCCTCCTCCTCCTCCTAGGGGCGCCTCCTCCTCCTCCTCCTTTTCTCCTCCTCCTCCTCCTCCTCCTCTCCACTTTCTTCCTCCTCCTTTTCCTGCTCCTCCTCTTCTGGCGGGCTCAAGGTATCGCAGACCCTGCGCGGGGCACGCGGCAAGCGCACGGCGTTGATGCGGAAACCGCGCACATTGCCTACATTGGTAGCGGAAGCTTTAACCCATGGCTGAATCATTGAATCGTTCCAAATATGTTCCACGCAATTCATATTTTAGTTCGCGCGCGTTGCTGGTCCTTGCATTTCTGCGCGCGCCGCGAAGAATGCAGCGCTCGCAAGATCACCATATATCGCGACACTAGCACGTGACCAAGAAAGGTCACGCGTGACCACATATGGTCACAACGCGCGTCGTGACCAAGAACAGGTCACGCAAGACCTCTGGGAGACACCCGGGCACCTGGGCACCCGGGCGCCTGGGCGCCCAGACGCCCGGACGCCTGGACACCCGGACACCCGGGCACCCGGACACCCGGACACCCGCCGGACACCCGGCCACCCGGACACCCGGACACCCGGACACCCGGGCACCCGGGCACCCCGGCACCCTCACACCCGGACACCCGGACACCCGGACACCAGGGCACCCGGACACCCGGACACCCGGACACCCGGACACCCGGACGCCGGGACGCCTGGACACCCGGACACCCGGACACCCGGACACCCGGACACCCGGGCACCCGGACACCCGGACACCCGGACGGACACCCGGACACCCGACACCCGGACGCCCTGACGCCCGGACACCCGGACACCCGGACACCCGGACGCCCGGGCACCCGGGCACCCGGACAGCCGGACGCCCGGACGCCCGGACACCCGGACACCCGGACACCCGGACACCCGGACACCCGGACACCCGGGCACCACCCGGACACCCAGACACCCGGACACCCGGACACCCGGACACCCGGACGCCCGGACACCCGGACGCCCGGACGCCCGGACGCCCGGGCACCCGGACGCCCGGACGCCCGGGCACCCGGACACACGGACACCCGGACACGCGCCCGGGCACGCACCTGGGCACCCGGGCACGCGCCCGGGCACGGTAAAATAGTCATATACCCCCTCCTCCTCCCCCTCCCCCCCCATTATTATGAATATTACCCGCCTACGCATCATCCGAGAACCAGCAGCAACAGCACTGGCAGCAGCAACAGCAGCAGCAGCAGCAGCAGCAGCAGCAGCAGCAGTACCAGCAGGTGCAAGAAGAGCACCAGCAGTAACACTTGCAACCTTCGCCGCAAAAGATCTCCCAATTCACTGGAGTTGCCCGCTCTGGTTTATGTGCGTCTCTTCTTCCCTTTTTCCGTCAGCGTTCCTGGGCATCGTTTCTGGATTGGTTGGTGAGGATGATACGCGAAGCGTCTAATTTTTCAAAGCAGCGAAGCAGCATCACCTGCTGCAGCCTCGAATCACCAATTAACGGGGCCCCTCAACGTCGCAGCGAAGAAACCCATCGCCCTGAACATCTGAGTCAAGATCCGCGCCGTCGTCTTCACGTCCATCGAATTACCGACCATCATTCTCATCTGGCGATCTGACACGCGTTCCGGCCTGACGAGGCGCGCTGTGCCCCGCTCGATGCCCTGGAGCTTCATCATCTCGTTCAAATTGAGATACCTACTGCGGGAAAACAACCAGTAAGAATTCCCTCCTGCGTGTTGGCGGGTTAGGCATGGGCACGCGTTCTTCATCAGGTTCACCCTCCGAGTGAGGCCCATCATGAGGTCGCCAACGTAGTTTCTTCTCTTCAACTTGATCGCTGCGTTCGGGCCGCCGATCTTCTCCAGGCACTTCGTGTAGTTGGCGAGGGCGGTCCTGGATTCCGGGAGGGCGGTGCCTTTGTTGTCGGCATCGAGGTACTTGTCCAGGGGATCCACGGCGAGGGCGTCGGCGGGCCACTTGAAGCAGCCGAATTGCTCCTCCAGCGATTTCCATATGCCGACTATGAAAAGCCGGCGCCGGGAGTGGGGAAGGCCAGATGTAGTCTGGGAGTCTAGAACCTTGTAGTACAAGTTGTAGCCCTTGGACCCTTTGCCCTTGATCTCCTTGAGGGCGGACAAGATCTTGTGGAATGTGTGCGTGTGGCTGGTGAGCAGCCCTTCGACGTCCTCTAATAAAAAACCCTTTGGGCAGCAGCGCCTTGATCCCAGCCGCCACGTACTCGGCAATGGAACGATGATCGTCTGCACCAAGACCATGGCCTTCCATCGAGAAGGGCTGGCACGGGAAACCTGCCGTCATCCTCCTCCTCCTCACCTCCTCCTCCTCCTCCTCCTCCTCCTCCTCCTCCCCCTCCTCCTCCTCCTCCTCCTCCTCCTCCCCCCATCCTCCTCCTCCTCCTCCTCCTCCTCCTCCTCCTCCTCCTCATCCTCCCCTTCTCCTCCTCCTCCGTTTCGTCCCACCCCTTCCTCCTCGTCCTACTGATCATCCTCCTCCTGCTTCTCCTCCTCCTTCTCCTCCTCTTCCTGCCTCTCCTCCTCTTCCTGCTCCTTCTCCTCCTACAGTCGGGCTGCTGAAATAAGGAACGCAACCTAAGGAACGAACCCCCTCCCGCGGTTTCAAAAAAGCGTGGGTGCACGAGAAGGGCTAGAGGAACAACCGCGGAAGAACGTAAGGAACATCGGGCCCTTTCCGGATCCAAAGTGTTCCTTATTTCAGCGTCTTGGCTGTACCCACTCCGCCTACTGAAGCACAAGAGGGCCGTTCCCTCCCCCCCCGCCGTGGCGGCCACGGGCGCGCCGCGCGCGCGCGGGGCGCGCGGCCCCCTCCGCGGGCCGCTGCGGCCTCCGCCGCGAGGGGGCTTGGGCCCCAGGGCATGCGCGGAACGCCAGCCTCCACCCTGACCTTCCAGAGAGCTATGTTTAGCACTGGAAGCCTAAAAACCAAAACAACTAAACGAAACAGCTTAAAACCAGGACGTCGACCAGCTCTGGGATAGGTGTTTAAGTCGGGTGCATTTTTTTAGCCATCCTGGAAGGTAAGGGCACTTTTCCCCCCTCCCACCCTCCCTCCTGATCCTTCTCCCACTCCTGCTCCCGCTTCTCGTCCTCGTCCCCGCCCCTGCTCCTCCCCAGTCCTTTCTTTTTCCTCCTCATCCTCATCCTCCTCCTCTTCTTTCCTCCTCCTCCTCCTCCTCCTCCTCCTTCTCCTGCTCATCCTCCTGCTTTCCCTCATCCGCCTGCTTTTCCTCCTCTTTCTCCTCCTCCTCCTCCTCCTCCTCCTCGTTCTCCTCCTCCTCCTTTTCCTCATCCTCCCCCTCTCCTTCCTCCTCCTTCTACTCTTCCTTCTCATCCTCCTCATCGTCATCATCATCACCATCATCAGCAACACCATCGTCGTCATCATTATCACCATTATCATTATCATCATCATCATCCGCCTCCTCCTCCTCTTCCTCATCCTCCTCCTCTTCCACCTCCTTCACCTCCTCCTCATCCTCCTCTTCCTTCTCCTCCACCTCCACCTTCTCCTCCTCCTCTTCCTCCTCCTCCTTCTCCTTCGCCTCCTCCCCCTCCTCCTCCTCCCTCTCGTCACCCCTCCGCTCATCATCCGCTCACTCGAGCGCCAGAAAACGAACCGCGTACGGCAGGGGCGCTCTATTCGGAGATTTTGGATAAGGAATGGTGGATCGGCAGTGTGCGGGGCCGACGCTCTCATCAGATAAGGAGTTCTTCAGGGTCTGAAGCCTCCTGGGCGAATTCCCGAACCGACCCCCCACCGTAGGTTCCACGAGCTCCGATGCATGTGGCGTGTGCTTCGTGTGCGTTCAACGCCCACATGTATGTGATATTTGTGTTCATATAGGTCGCTGGTTTATGCTAGATATCGATGTTTTATATCTACGGTTAGGTCTACATATAGGTTTGTAAATCCATGTAGATATGTATGTGTTTCATGTTTGGTTAGGTGTTGTATAGCACGATAGGTTTGGCATCTAAATATAGCACCGAGGTTAGGTATATACATTCCATATAGATCGAAACGTATACGGTTCTATTTTTTAGCGCGCGGATAGGACGATGAAGGTCAGGGCAGAGAAGACCCTCAGGTCACGGTTTTGGTTCCGGTTCCGGTTTTGGTTCCCGTTTTCTTCTTCTTCGGGGTCCAAAAGAAGACCTTCCAGGTTACGGTTTTGGTTCCGGTTCCGGTTCTGGTTCCGGTTTCCTTCTTCTTCTCCGCCCCAGAAAAGACCCTCAGGTCACGGTTTTGGTTCCGGTTCCGGTTCTGGTTCCGGTTTGCTTCTTCTTTTTCGCCCGCAGAGAAAACCTTCCAGGTCGCGGTTTTGGTTCCGGTTTTGGTTTTGGTTCTGGTTTCCTTCTTCTTTTTTCGTTTGAGACGGTCGTCGAGGTTCCGGTTCCGGTTCCGGTTCCGGTTTCCTTGTTTCTCTCGGTGCCCAGGGGCGCCTCAGGTCATGGTTCTGGTTCCGGTTCCGGTTCCGGTTTCCTTCTTCTTCCCCGCCCCGAAGAAGGCCTCCTAGGTCACGGTTCTGGTTCCGGTTCCGGTCTCCTTTTTCTTCTTTGGTTCGAGGGGCTCCCGAGGTCCTGGTTTTGGTTCCGGTTTTGGTTTTGGTTCGGGTTTGCGTTTGCTTTCTTCCGGCGCTCTTCTGTTCTGGTTTTGGTTCCGGTTCCGGTTCCGGTTCCGGTTCCGGTTCCGGTTTCCTTCTTCTTTCCCCTCCCGAAGAAGGGCGCCGAAACCACCACCAAAACCACACTCAAAACTTTTGTGTGTTTTTGGACCCTGACCCCGCCGATCTGCGTGAGGGGTGTCACCGAATTTCAGAAAAGTTGCAAATCCCATGTGTTTTTGCACCCTGACCCCGCCAATCTGCGTGAGGGGTGTCACCGATTTTCGCAAATCCTTCGTGTTTTTGGACGCTGACCCAGCCGATCTGCGTGAGGGGTGCTTCCAAATTTCAGAAATGTGGCAAAGCCCCTGTGTTTTTGGACCCTGACCCCGCGGATCTGCGTGAGGGGTGGCACCGAATTTTAGAAATGTGGCAAATCCCATGTGTTTTTGGACCCTGACCCCGCCGATCTGCGTGAGGGGTGCCGCCGAATTTCAGAAATGTGTCAAATACCTTGTGTTTTTGGAACCTGACCCTACGGATCTGCATGAGGGGTGCCGCCGATTGTTTTAGAAATGTGGCAAAACCTTTGTGTTTTTGGACCCTGACCCCGCCGATCTGCGTGAGGTGTGCCACCGATTTTTTTAGAAATGTGGCAAATCCTTTTCTGTGTTTTTTGGACCCTGACCCCGCCGATCTGCGTGAGGAGTGTAAATTTTTACTTACCCACTCCAGCAATTCAGACAATACGATTTGGGCGTGGTAAAAATGCCCGTTTTGGGCCTCCCCCCCTCGCGCGGTCGATCAACAAGGAACAGTAAGCAGCAAGAAGTCAACAAGGAACAGTAAGCAGCAAGAAGCAGAATTGTAAGAGTGGAAACTGGAAGCTGCAACTGGTACAGGAAACTGCGAACCTCCGGCCTACAGCCTGGTGGCCCCACAAGGGGGCTGCCGGATCAGACCTGGGAACTACAGGCTTGGGAGGTGGTGGATCACTTTCCTAGGCCTCGGGGTGGGAGCTAATCAGCTGCACTGGTCGGGACAAAAACTCAAGCGTGATTTTGCAATTCCGCACCTCGTTTTGAAGGGCACTGACCGCTACTTCAGCAATAGCCACATCATTAGCTCCGAGCTTGGCGAACCAATCTGCCCACGCATTGCCCATGAACCTCCAAAGCTCGTCAGGCGCCGCTTGCGCCTCGACGAGCTCCTTCAGCGTCCTGAGCGCTAAAGTCCAAAGGAACGACGGCCTGCCTCCAGCTGGGGGCGTTTCGGGAGAGACCCGACTCAAGACCAATGTCCCAGGCCTGGCCCTCGCGAACGAAACCCAAATGATCACTAATTATGGTGACATCAGGAGGCCCCGAACGCATGTCCCCGCCGGGCCCCGCTCGAGATATCGAGATATCGAGTCCTATCGAGTTCCGGCCCGGCCCCGCCCCCCAAGATCGGGATGTCGAGACATCCAACGATCGAGTCCACGCCCAGCCGCGCCCCCCGATACCGAGATATCTAGATATAGAGTCTGGGCGAAAAAGCAGCCCGGTTCTCCGGGACGCCTGACCCCGGCGTTGAGTGCCACGTCCACCCCAGGCGAATTGGCAACGCAATGCAGAGCGCCGCGCCTCGAGTTGTGGCTGTTTGGCATTTCGGCCATCGCCAGCAAACTCTGATGCCCTCGCATTTTTGCCTTCCAGCCTTCTTTCTCTTCTGACGCCCCGCAAACTTATATAAGCAGAGGGCGATCGATCTGGCGCTCTTGCAGCCATCACTGTCGAGAGAGACAGCGACTGTAATCTGTGCCACGTCCTCCCCAAGCGAATTGGCGACGCGATGCAGTGTGCCGCGCCTCGAGCTGCAGCTGTCTGGCCTCTCGGCCCTCGCCGGCTGGCCCTCGGCAGCTCTCCTCCGCGCTGCGCCGAATACCAATTTAGGACGCTGAAGGCAACCATTGCTTTCGCGACTCATTTTGCATGCAACTTCTGTTTTTGTCACGAGGCGCATTCCGCTCACACCCACCAAGCAAAGAGCGGCGCCCGCGGCGGGGCGCCTCTGCGATGCGGAGCAGGTCGGCACCATGTCTGTTTGTCTGTCTGTCTGTCTGTCTGTCTGTCTGTCTGTCTGTATGTGTGTGTATGTATGTATGTATGTATGTATGTATGTATGTATGTATGCATGTATGTATGTATGTATTTGTGTAGGTATGTGTGCATGCATGTATGTATGTATGTGTGTATGTCTGTGATTGTATGTATGTATGTATGCATGCATGCATGCATGTATGCATGTATGTATGTATGTATGTATGTATGTATGTATCTATGTATACGTGTGTGTATGCATGTATGCATGCATGCATGCATGCATGCATGCATGCATGCATGTATGTATGTATGTATGTATGCATGCATGTATGCATGTATGCATGTATGCATGTATGCATGTATGTATGTATGTATGTATGTATGTATGTATGTATGTATGTATGTATGTATGTATGTATGTATGTATGTCTCTCTCTATATATATGTATGTATAGGGGAGGGGGTTCCGGGCCCCCCGAAGTGCACTGATTTGTCTTCTGGCCGTTTCGGGCCCGGCGGGGGGCGGCAAACAACGTCAAAGGGGGCGAGAGACGTCCACGAGGGCGCATTGATGGCCCAAGAACGCTCCAAGAGAGCCCAAGACCGCACAAGAGCGTTCCAAAATTGGTCCAACATGGCTTTGAAGACAGCCTAAGAGGGCTTCAAGATGGCCACGATGCCCTCAAGGGTTCCCACGAGGCACTCGGGAGGCGAACCAAGTAGGCTTCCTCAATGGTTTTTGACGGTTGTTCGTGTTCTCGTTGTTTCGTGCCTCCCACGGTCCAAGACAGCCCATGAGGCCCCAGAAACCAGCTCAAGACGGCCCAAGAGGCACCCAAAGAGGGCGCCACGACGGCGCAATAGAGAGCCCCAAGACGGCCCAACGAGTGCCCCAAGGCGGCCCCAGAGGCGCCCAAGATCGCCCCAAGAGGGCCCTAAGAGGGGCCCAAGAGGGGGAACACGAACCGACAATTCGAGCCTTCCGCCCCAGTAGGCCTCCAGGAGGCCCCCAAGAGGCCCCCAAGAGAGACCAGGAGGCCCCCTAGAGGCCCCCTAGAGGCTCCACGAGGCCCCACAGGAGCCCCAAAAGACGCCCCACGAGTATCTAGCCATTTTGGCTCAAGGTGGCTCTGACTGCAGTGCGCAAGCGCTCATCATAGTTGCCCATCACCATGCAGACCCCGCGACCAGGCCCCTGGGGCCCGAGGCTGCCCACTTTTCCCAAACTCCCCCCTCCCCCCGCGGTGCCCACTGTTTCCCTCGGGGTCCTTCGGGGGGCTTTCGGAGGGCCCGAAGGCGCTCCCCAGACGGTCCAGGAGGCGTCCGAGACGGTCCAAGAGTGCGCCAAGACGCCCAAGATGGCTTCAAGACGGCCCGAGAGGCCCCCCAAGCGCTTGAAGAGGGCTCCAAGAGGACACTTATGAGGGCCGCAAGGAACACACATCGCCCTGATTCCTCGTATGTTTGGCCTATGCGTTCCTATTTGTATGTGTATATATATATGTGTGTGTGTGCTTGTATGTATGTATGTATGCATGCATGCATGCATGCATGCATGCATGCATGTATGTATGTCTGTCTGTCTGTCTGTCTGTCTGTCTGTCTGTCTGTATGTATGTATGTATGTATGTATGTATACATATATATATATATATAAGTAAATAGCGTCCACGACGGCCTCAGAGAACCCCAAGAGCGCCGCAAGGCATCCCAACAAGGCCTCCAAGACGGCCCAAGAAGCTCCCAGGATCGCCCCAAGACGTCCCACAGAGCCCTCCAAGACGACTTCCGTAGGCGCCTGTGGATCCCAGAGCGCTCTGAGACAGTCCAAGAGGCCCACAAGGCACCTCACTCCATACCCCTCCCCGCTCCTCCCAGATCGTTCCCATTCCTCCCCATCCCTCCCCGCTCCAGGCAGGTGTGCGCGAGGCGGTTGCGTCTCTGGCCGCGAGATCCTGCCAGTGCATACCTACATGTACGACCACCCTTCGGGTGATAAGGAGGTTGTGTGTGTGGCGGTGTGGGGGAGGAAGGGGGACCAACTGGAGCTACAACATAGCATCGCATAGCACAGCATAGACGAGCATCGCGTATCATAGCACAACATAGCATTGCATAGCATGTCATCGCATCGCATCGCATCGCATATAATAGCATAGCATCGCATGGCACAGTACGGCGTAGCATAGCATAGCATCGCATTGCGCAGCATAGTATCGCATCGCATCAGACCGCATAATTTAGCATCGCATTGATAACATAGCGTAGAATTGTACAGCATGGCATAGCACAGCACAGCACAGCATCGCATAGCACCAGACACGACGAGACACCGCGGGACACCGCGGGACACCCCAAGGCCACCGCCAGCCACCCCTGGTCCACTGTTGGCCAACCGGGGGGCACAGCAAAATTTGGCCCAGTTGTGCCGTAAGCACAGATGGTTCTTTCCTCTCGCCTTCCGACGCAGCTTCGCCGCGCCCACACGCGCGACACGAACACGAAACCGAAAACGATTTCCTGGCGGGGGGCTCCTGTTCACTTCGATCTCTTTCCCAACCTCGGATTCTGTCACACCACGGGACACCGCGGGACACCCCCGGGCAACCACTGGCCAACCGGGGGGCGCAGCAGAATTTTGTTCGGTTTTGCCTGAGCACGGCGGGATCATCCCCCTCGCCCGCCGAAGCAGCCTCGCCTCGCCCACACGCACGACACGAAACCGAAAACGACTTCTTGGCGGGGGGTCTCTTGTTCACGTCGATCTCTTTCCCAACCTCGGATTCTATCTGCTTGCTGCGGAGACAATCGTTTGTTTCGCTCCGCCTGGCCCCTCCTCCCCCCCCCTTCCTAGGGCTCGAGGACGGCCCAACAGGACCCCAAAAACGGCCCCAGAGGTTCCGGAGTCCGCCCAAGAGGGTCCCAAGAAATCCCAACGGGATTTCAAGAGAGGGCCAACAGAGTCCGCTGGGCCGTCTTTGGACGGGCTTGGGGAGTCTTGCGGCCGTTTTGAGGCGGTCTCTGGCTCAGGGCGCCGTGGAGCCGTGGAGCAAAGTGCAGAGGGCGCGATTTTGTGTGGATGCGCGGGCAGGGGGGCGTCGCTCCCAGAGAACAGCAGAAACATTTCCCGAAAGCCAACGAGCGCTCTCATATGGCCCCAACGTGCCTGCGACAGGGTGGCGGAGTTTCATTGTTGGCGTTCGAATGTTCAGAAAGGGAATTGGTCGGCGCCTCAGTATGTGTGCCGTTCGCGCCAAGGGCTTGCAGGTGACGTCCGCCTGCTGTCAGCCCAGTGAATTTGATGCTTTGCTTTACTTTTAAGAGCTGGTCGCTCCACCTTGCGCGCACATCCTTGGGCAATCGACCAGATAAGTGCGCGCGAGGTTGTTGTGTCTCTGGCGCGAGACCCCGCCAGTGCAGCTTCTTTCTCTTCACCGCGGAGGCGATCGTTTATTTCATTTCGCCTTGCGTGCACACCCGTGGGCAATCGACCAGATAAATGCGCGCCAGGTTGATGCGTCTCCGTCGGAAAATATAAATGTCATGTCCTGTTGTTCACTCTTTTCGCTCCAGGGGCAGCGAGGAGTTTCGCTACGCTTTGTGTGCGCACCCTTGGATTACTTACCAGGCGAGTATGCCCCAAGCGGTGCGTCTCTACCAGTATGTATGTATGTATGTATGCATGCATGCATGCATGCATGTATGTATGTATGTATGTATGTATGTGTGTATGTATGTATGTATGTAGGTAGGTAGGTATGTATGTATGTATGTATGTATGTGTGTGTATGTATGCATTTATGTATGTATGTATGTATGTATGTGTGTGTGTATGTATGTATGTATGTATGTATGTATGTATGTATGTATGTATGTATGTATGTATGTCTGTCTGTCTGTGTGTGTGTATGTATGTATGTATGTATGTATGTATGTATGTACGTACGTACGTACGTACGTACGTATGTATGTATGTATGTATGCCTGTCAGTCTGCCTGTCTGTCCGTATGTATGTTTGTTTGTATGTATGTATGTATGCATGCATGCATGCATGTATGTATGTATGTATGCATGTATAGATGAATATATGTACGTATGTATGTATGTATGTATGTATGTATGTATGTATGTATGAAAGAGCGTGTTCTACCGCTGCTGACGGAAAACCGGGGGGGTCACTACCGGTTCGAACCCCTCCCCCCCCATCCCCTCTGGAAAACCGGGGGGGGGTCACTACCGGTTCGAACCCCTCCCCCCCCCCCCCCCCCCAGCTCATCATGAAAAGGGGGGGGGGGTCACTACCGGTTCGAACCCCCCCCCCCCCCCCCCTCGAAAACCGAGTGGGGGTGCGGACAGTGGTGGGGACGGTGTTGGTGGGGACAGTGGTGAGGGGACAGCGGGACAGTGGTGGGGACAGTGGGGGACAGTGGGACAGCGGTGGGGACGGTAGTGGTGGGGACAGTGGTGGGGACAATGGTGGGAACAGGGGGGACAGTGGACAGTGGTGGGAACGGTGGTGGTGGGGACAGTGGTGTGGGGACAGTGGGAATGAGGTGGAAACACTGGGACAGTGGTGGGTACAATGGTGGTGGGGACACTGGTAAAGGCGTCGGCGAGGACGGCGGTGGGACAATGGGACAGAGGTACAGTGGGGACAGTGGTGGGGACAGTGGGGACAGTGGTGGGAACAGTGGGACAGCTCAGTGGGACAGCGGAGGAGTCAGTGGGACAGTGGGGACAGTGGGGATAGGCAGTGGTTGGGTCCGTGGAGACAGTGGGGAGAGTGGAACCGTGGTGGGAACAGTTGTGGGAACAGTGGGGACAGTGCGACAGTGGTGGGGGCACTGGTGGGGACAATAGGGACGGTGGTGGAACCAGCGGGGACAGTGGTGGTGAGGACAGTGGTGCTGGGAACAACAGTGGGGGATGTGATGCGAGCGGTGGTAGGGACCGGGAGTCGTTTGCTGGCGGTGCGTGGGGGGGGGTCGAACCGGTAGTGACCCCCCTCCGGTTTTCGAGGGGGGGAGGGGGGGGGTTCCAACCGTAGTGACCCCCCCCGGTTTTCCGATCCGGAGGGGGGGGGGCGGGGGGGAGGGGGGGGGGGGTGGGGGGGGAGGGGGTTCGAACCCGGTAGTGACCCCCTCCGGTTTTCGAGAGTGAGGGGGGGAGGGGTGGGAGGGAGGAGGGGGGAGGTTTTGCCGGGAGGGAGGGGGGTGGGGGGAAGGGGTTCAGCGAGGGGGGTGGGTTTTCGGAGGGGAGGGGGGGTGGGGGGGGGGAACCCCGGGTTCCGGAGGAAAAGGTTGGCAATTTTCCACAGTAAAGCGGCGGTGGATCACGCTCTCTCGTATGTATGTATGTATGTATGTATGTATGTATGTATGTATGTATGTATGTATGTATGTAGGTATATATACATATATTTATATATGTATATATACATATATATATATATACATACATGTGTGCATATCTGTATATTTACATACACTATATATATATATATATATATATATATATATATTATAGGACACCGGAGTTCCAGGTCCCCGGGGGGCCCGGCCTCATTTCTCTACGGCGGGACCGGGGCTCCAGGACCTCCCGTTCCCGGTCCAAAACGGCCTCGATGGTCTCCAAGACGGCCAAGATGACCCATGATGGCTGCAGAAATGCCTGCAAGAACGCTAAGATGGCCTCAAGAGAGCCCTCGATGGCTCCAAGAGGTACCCTACACGGTCCAATATGGGGTCTAGATTTATGAAGTGCGGGTCCGCTAAACTCTAGATCCCCCAGAAAGGGCCGAAATGATCAAAAAATGCTTCTGGGCAGGTTTGAGTAGATGCTCCGAAAATGCATCGAAAATGAGATGGCGTATTTTGGAAAAGCACTTCCATGTAAATGTTTGAAGGGCAATTGCTTCCACAGGGTGTCTTTGAGTACTGCTTTGAGGGGCGCCCCCCCAATGCGTAGCAACAGTTCTCTCGACAACAACTTGTTGATGCGACCGCGGTGGCCCCGATCGTGCAGGCCAAGCCAAAAACTAAGCCACTACTGCCAGTGAAAGCACGGTAGCGACGCCGAGAAGGGAGAGGAAGGGGATGGACGGTGGGATCGAAGGAGAGAGGGGGGGAGGATTAGACGGGGAGAGCGCAACCGCCAACAGGATACACCGTTCACAGTCGAACCGAGCTCGCGGGTAAGTGGCCCCCCCCCCCGCTCTGCATCCTCATCCTCCTCCTCATCTTATTGCACCTCCTCCTCTTATTTTCCTCATACTCCACCTCGTCTCTCTCCCGTGTCTCATTGCCCCTTATTCGTTCTCGAGCTCTTCCGTCCACTCCCCCTCGCCCATACTTTTTTTCAGCGGACGCCAGAGTCGCCCACGTCACCGCCATGCCAGTAGCCATTTGGGCCCAAGGCTTCTTGCTCTCAACGGTGCACCCGCCGTGAACCTAGAATGGCTGACCGCCCGAAGCGGGGCCAGCCGCCTGAGCGGATGGCAGAGGTCCGCAGGCTGGGCGCCGAGGCTCGACAGCGAAAGCTCGCCCAAGCCACTCCGAGCACTTACCAGCTCGCCTTGAGCCACAGAAACGCAAAGCTGGTTGTCCCCGCGTCAGCCTTGCAAGATTTCCAGCGCCCCAAGTTGCCCTTGGTGAGTTCGAAGTTGTTGGATTGGGTTGAGCAGGCCAAGGGGCGGATGTCTGTGCCGCAACAGCCGCACGTGATGGGCCCCGTTGCAAAGGACTACTTCGTCGGGGCTCTCGTAGGTGCCAGGGAGACTCTGCAACAAAAGGCAACCCGTCTGGGCGTCACCCGTTGGAAGTTGGAGACCGAGTTACAGAGACTTGCAGTCTCTTGTTGGTTCTTAGACCGAATCATGCGGCGTTCATTCATGGCGGCTTGCGCTTATCGGGCTGGTCCGAATCGCAAGGTGGAAATGGTCGTGGACGCAGTTTGTTACGATGAGACCCCGATGCCAGCCAGAGTCAAGGACTCCCAAGTCCGAAAATGCCCATCCAAGCGAGACAGAGACGGACAACATATCGTCAAGAGCAGCACCCTCCTACCATATAAAAGTTCCAAGTCGACAGTGAAGCTGCTCCAGACCGTATCAACGTGGGGTGTCATTCTCTCAGCCAGGCTCCCGTGTGGCGTCCTTCAGCGCGTGTCGGTGGTAGGCAAGTCGACGAACCATCTGCAGTCTATGCGGACCACGTCCGCCGAGTGCACCGATCAGGCCTTGAGGGAGGGCGAGTGTGCCACCATGGCGGAATCATCTGCTGAGTCCCCCGTCAGGTTGGTAATGACAGACAGGCACGGTGCAAACTTTGCAGCTGAGCGGTCAATGAGGATCCAGAGGGGTGCGACTTGGTCTTGTTTACACATCGGCTGCGAGGTGCACAAGAGCTTCGGTTGCCACAAGCGGACGTTGCATCCCATGGAGGGTTCGGTTAGCGGCCTCATCAACCTCTCGTTGAGCTTGGCCACAGCGGGCTCAATGGCAGAGTTTCGCACTTGCTTGGGGGACATCATCAAAGATCGCCTGCGGTTCGAAGTCGGCGCTGCTGGAGCAGACGCGGAGTGCTACAGGCGATTGGCCTTGCGAACATTTATCCCAGGAGGTGGGCAAGCAGCTGTTCGCAGGACTCTCTTGCACATGCTCCCAAATGACGATTGGAGAAACCACGACCGCATCATCATCTACTCGGCCACTGAAGTCGAAGCAGTTGACAAAGCAGTACTGAGTGAGAATTTTACTGACGCTTTGGTCGCAGCGATCGCTTACCGTCGCTTCCGAGTGTACTGTAGATCCCGCTGGACAGGGGTCGAGGAAGCAATCTGCGATCTAGGGGTCGTGGAGGTCTGCCACGGCCTCCTTAAGCCAGCCTGCGAGATGTGGTGCGAACGTTTCGCGCTTGCCAACCGCGACACAGGCGGCAGAGATCCCAGTGGCCCCGCCCATGACGGTCAACGAGCAGCTGGAGGTGCTCTCAGCAATGCTCCAGCAGCAGTTGGTGGAGGGGCTGATGCAGATGGAGCTGATGGGGCTTCTTCTTACGCCAAGGAGCATGCCCGCAACCGCAGGATTGCGCGAAATTGGGTTCGAGGGCAATCGCCTACACTCCTGACCTGCTTGATTTTGATGCGGAACGTGGTGGCCCCCCTACAGCAGCTGCTGAAGAAACAATTGCACGCATCGTCTAAGGCATGGGAAAGGTGCCAGCAAGCAGTCTCAGTCAAACGGGCCGCAGGATCCAGCGAGACGTCGGCTGAGCCCGCTGCGGAGGCGGCCTGTGGCAGGGACTTCCGCGTGCTCGTGGCCGCGCGGTGTGAGTTGGAAGCGCGTGCCTTGGCAAACTTTTGGGTGCTGATGACGAACAGTACCTTGTGGGGCCTCGTCCCAGAGGAAGATATGACAAACAAGGTCCGAGCCACTGCCTTCATCATGATTTCGAAGGCTGCGGCTTCGATGGACCGCGAGCTCACGCGGCCCCACACGGGTTTTCCTTGGCGTCTGTTCTCTCTCATAGAGAATCCTGGGCTGGCAGCCGACATTGCATGCGCGCCCAGGTGCGTGATGGGCCCTTGGCCAGCCCGTTTCTGCGACGAGAACGACCTCAGCGACCCCAAGACGAAAGCCAAGCTTATCCTTCTTGCCTTGTTGGCACTTGTTGGTATTCTCCGACACGAGCCAAGTCGAGGTCGGCCACTCCCACATCCGGAGGTGGATCAAGTCACGGGTCCAGACCCACTCGATCGACGTCGAGGGCCTCAGTTCGAGATGGATGAGCAAGTTATTCTCACAGGATTGCCAGGGCCAGCGTGCAACGCCCGACTGCGGGGCCAAAGCCAGCGCTGCGGGCAACGCCCAGCAACCAGAGAAAAAGAAGTCCTCGGGCGGCGCTTGGCGGGCATATGTTCGCATGCAGCGCAGCAACGACCTCGCTGTCATCGGTGCGCAGTATCGGTCGTTGGACCCAGACTCGGAGGAGATGCAGCAATGCCGTCGACTTGGGGCCGAAGCAACTCGAAATGCACAGGCAGGGGTTCCAGCGAATGAGACGTCCTCCGGGCCTCGGGCAGCTGATGTGGATAAGATTGTCAAGTCAAGGAACATATCCCAACGCTTGCAGAACCTGAAGGGGGTCGAGGACTACAACGACCAGATCGAGCAGCTGCTCGACGAAGCAGCCAACCTGGAGCTATCGCCCGCAGACGCTGCAAGAGCGAGGCGGCTCGATCGACTGCGCGTGGAGTCAGAGAGGAAACAAGAGAGGGATGACGCCAATGCGATCGCGAAGGACAGCAAGGATAATGTGGAACACGTGGTGAAGAAAGTCGTCCAGCAGCACCCTCGCATTGCTGAGCATTCAGCGCATTTCTCTCTCCAGGCTCCAGTGTATGGCATGCCTGTGTTGGAGTTCAAGATGGCCTCCCTGGCCCAGCAGGCCGACGAGTTGAAGTGCTGGGCCGAGGAGCAGATGGCCAAGCACAAGGGGAACATGGAGACCACGTTGTGCTCTGCATGGTCGCACTTGCACACGCTCCTTCGAGGCCACTGGCTTAAACAACCAGCACCCCCCGCTGACTCACCTTTCCCACTCATAGTTCCCTCTTTTGTCTTCATCTTGACATTTTTTTTTCAAAACGTGTGTTGCCCAACCGCGCTTGCCCAGGTGACCATAAACTTGTTCGTGATGATGGCCCTGACAAGGACCCGCAGGCCACCTCGGACTGTTTTAAGTATGGCATGTGCTTCTGCGCGCCTCGTGGACAGCGTCTCTGGAGTTTCCTCAACAGTTTTCTCCGAGAAGCGAAGAGACGATTCAGCAGATATTCCCGTGAGAGGTCTTTGTTGGCAGGAGGCCGCATCGTCGTGAAGTTCATTTCCACCCCCATGGGCGCGGATCAGGACTTGTTGGACTTCTGGGGGGGCGCGAATGAGATATTCTTTCACATCAGTGACAACATGTTCCGCCCATACGTTTTCGAGATGCAGCGCATGCTTCCGACGACGGAGGCAGAGTCAATCCAGGCAGGAGTTGGCGATGACGAGATAGCTCTCAAGGTGCCCAGGGCCCCCCTCCACGCACCTGCCAACAATTTTGAACAATCGCCGAGCTGGCATTTTTTACAGCTCGGGATCCTGGGGAGCCAAGGTGTCATATTCTTCAGGAATAATTTTGATTCTGGAATACGAACAGCGAGTCTTGAGCCACGGTTTTCTGCGGTTAAACAGAGGGAATGCACCCTTTCACTACTCGTCTTTCTCCTCCTCCCCCCCATCCCCTGCTTATCCTCATGATCATCATGCTCGTCGACTGGCCCCTTGCTCCCCCGCTCCGCACCTTCCCTTTTGCAGCCTCGTCATCCCTCCCTCCACCTCGCCCTCCCCTTTGCTCCTCCCTCCCATATCCCCGCCCATCACTCTCATCCTTGTCGGTCGCGTGTTTTCGCGAGCCCCCCGAACCCAGGCCACTTGCCAGATTGGCTCGCTCTTCGAAGCGCTGCCGGCACCGATTCTCGACTTGGAGACACACGACATTCAGTGTGAGTTCTTCTCGGTTTGCATGCACTCGCGTCGGCTGACCGAAATCACACCGAAGCTAGTGCTGGTTCAGGCGCTACCCCCACTAGGTACCCATAGCCTGTGGCCGATAGTCAGACGTCGTGGCGCTGGGGGCCGTCGGGGAGCTGGAGGGGCCAAGCGGGGGTCTGGACGTGGCGAAGGCGGAGGTCCACAGGGCCCAGGCGGAGGGGGAGCTCGTGGCCGAGGGGTCGCTGGCGAGGGCCCCCTTGCCATCGTCGATGCCCCCCCTGACGACGATCACCCTGGCGACGACGGCGACGAGGTTGGAGGTGAGGCCGAGGGGGGCGTCGAGCCAGACGAGGCCGAGGCGATCGTCTCGGAGGGCGACCCTTGGGACGACCCTGAGGCTGGTGCAGATGACCCTTTGGGCGATGATCTGGACCCCTTCTGCCCCCATCTTTGCTTTGTCGTTAGCTGCTATGCTGCTCTCTCTGATGGTTGAGTTGCCCTTGTGCTACAGCTGTCCCTGCTTGTCCCCTCAACCCACCGAACATGAATTACCCCGCTGCGAGTGCTCCCCATCACGTTTGCAAACCTCTCTTAACTTCCTCCCCCCTCCTCCTGCCCGTGCATAGGACATCCTCGCAGCAGGCGGCATCGACGTGGACGACTTCGGCGCCGCAGGGGGGGGCGAGGATGAGGAGTACCCTCTGGGAGGTGGCGCCGTAGGTGGAGGCGGGGGCGACGACGGTAACTTATTCGGGGACGTATTGGGGGTGCTGCCAGCTGAGATTGACTCGGATGTTGAGCCCCCTGCGGTAGCTGGCGCCAAGCCTGATGGCCCACTTGGAGCCGATGACCCAGATGCGGATGACGGCGCCCGTGAGCCAGCGCCGCCGCCCCCTCCGCCAGCACGTCCCCGCGTCTCGCTAAATGAGAAGGGCGATGAAAGCGTCACACTGCGTTTAGAGAACGGCGGTAAGGTAGTTTGGTACCCTTGGCGGCAATTTGAAGCCACTTGTGGATGCAAGGCGAAGCACGGACGTTGTAGGATTACTAGGAAGTCGCACGAATCAGAGCGATTTTCAAAAACTAAACCTTCCCAGGGGCGGCTTTTAGGTTTAATGATTGCGTGGCTCCTGAGACAGGACCACGCTGACGGATATCTTCACCAGGGCTGGGTTCCGACCTTCGAGGAGCGCAAGAGGGCTAGGGACGGGCTGGTCGAGATGGCTCTAACTAATCCTGCTGCAGCCCTCCTGCTCACACAGGAGCGGGGTAAGTTTCCAACTGAGCCAGACGACGAACCAGAGATCCCACCCTGATGTCAGACCACCCCTCCTTCCCTTCTAAGAAACTCAACTCCGCCCCACCCCGAACTTCGCAGGCTCTGCATGTTTTTTTTTCTGCCAGGTGCAATCGCCAGCTGGCCTTATTGCTCTGCGCGATGTGTCACTCAGGCTTGAGTGCACGTGGGGGCCATGCTTGCGGCGTCGCGCCCGCTGGAGAGCACCCCTCGGAGCATCTTCCGAAGCCGAGGGCCTGGGGGGATCATCTTCTGGAGCATTTCCCGAAATGGAGCCAAGGGCCAGAGCATTTCCCAGAGCATCTGGGGGCAGGGGGGATCGAGCTGGAGCATTTTTGGAGCATTTCCTCGGGGGGGGGAGCATTTTTGGAGTATTTTTTTAGCATTTTTTTTTTTTTTTGGTATTTTTTGGTATTTTTTTGCCCCCCCAGGAATTAGCCTCTCGGCGAAATGCTCGGCTGGGGCATCTTTGGGGCAGCTGGTTCGAGGGGAATGCTCGGGGTGGGCATCTTTGGAACACCTGATCTTGGAGGACTGCTCGAGGGGAGTAGTTTTTGGGGAGGGGGGGCCTCGTCTGGGAGACGGTCGACTGGTGCGTCTTTCGCGCACCCTTTGTCGGGGGATGCATCCCTGTCTTTCCTCTTCCTCCACCTCCGTCCTCACCCCCTCTACCCTCTCGGGACCTCATCGGGCATGCTGCCCGCTCCTCCTCATCTCAGCCCGCGTCCGCCCTCGTGATCCGTGGCCCGTGCTCGCTGTTCAACCCCCCAGCGCAGCCGCCCCCCCTTTCTGGTAGACGACGCCGTCGGCCTGTCCTGTGCAGCGCTGAGGGGGCGGCGGGCAGATGGGGAAAGCGAAACTGTTAAGCAGGGAATCCAGGAATGCCAAAACGTTCCCTCCCCCCTCCCCCCCACCCTTGGAGAGGCGGGGGGCGGGGGGGCGGGGGGAGGGCGCGATTTGGCATTCTTAGGGGGATCCCAATCCTCTCCCCTCTCCCCCTACGGCCAAACATATTGGCGTCGTCATGGCAACGCCTGGGCATTCGAAAACACGGTCGCGCTTCGGCTCCGTAGCCATATAGGTTCAAGCATCGAGCTTCGCCGTCGCACGCATTCGCTTCGCCAGGGCCGACAACCGCGTGTTTCAGCTTGCTCGCCATGGTCAACACTGGGGGGAACGCCGCCAAGGCCGCGCCCAACGCTGGGGCTGGCACGGGAAAGAAGGGCGTCCTCCGCTGCTGCGGCCTCTGCGAGTCCAATGAGAGGGACCGAAGTCCTTAACGCGAAAGCTCCCCCCATTCCTCCTCCCCCCCCCCCCTTCGCTCCGCTACCTCCTACCCCCCCTCATCTTGAATTTCGTTGGATTCGAATCCAACAAAATTTATGCCGTGAAACACCGCTCGGAAATCTGGCGCGGGGGAGACGGGAGACATATTTTACCTGGTCTCCCCCTGCTCTGGGGGGAGAGACCTAGCAAAACAAGGGGAGAATCCACGTGGGTGCTATTTGAACGTTCGAATAACATCTGGACTTCTGCCCCTCCTCCCCTCGCCCTTCTTACCCTTCCGTCCTCGCCCATAGCCCCCCACCTCCGCCGTATCCCTCCTATCTTCTTGCTCTTCATCCTCGTCATTCCCCACTGCCATCCGCTCCTCCCCTCCTTTTTTTTGCCGCCAGCCCAAATTTTCCCTCTGCCATTTACATTTTTTCGGCGGCGCTCCGAAGGACGCCAAGGTCTCAGATGAGCTGTGCACGCACCCAGAGGACAGCAGCTACGCGGTGCACGGCTGCGAGAGTTGCATCGAGTGGGCGGGGAACACGTGCCCGCTCCTGGACTTCTCCGAGGTCTGCAAGCAGAACTCGGACGACCCTGTGTTCGCGGACGAGGTCACCGAGGGCTTCGAGGTGAACGCGTCTGGCGGGGACAAGGCGCTGTGCCTGATGGCAGCGGGTTCTGAGACCAGAATCAAAATCCAGGTCGTGGAGGAGATGCCCGCCATGACTTCCTCTCAAGTGGTCGCGGGCTTCGGCAAGACGCCGAAGCAGCTCGCTCTCAAGCCGGTCGAGTGTTACACTCGTCATGGCGTGGGGGAGCTATGCCCCATGCATTTGGGCGAGGTCCAGCCGAGGACGATTCGTTTCGTGAGCGAGGCCACCGACTACGCCACCAGGAACTACACGAAGGAGGGCAAGGCGCAGTTCGAGGATCACGCCGAGAGGCTGCTTAAGCAGATCGTCGACGCGGGTGGCTCTGCGAGCACTTCTACCTTGGGGCGCGTGCCCACGCTCCAAGAGGTCTCCGATCGGGCAATCAAGAAGGGCGGCTACGCATGCGTGTATAACCTGCTGGGCACTCGCCGTGAGCAACCTGCGGCTGACGGCGCGGTCCGCGATCGCAGCGGTCGCAGGGCCGACGACCCACGCACGCCGTTGGCATCCCTGCCTGGTTCACCTCACGGCGTGCACCTCACTTTGGAGGACGGCAGCGTCACGGCAACAAGTGGAGCTGGCGAACCGACTGACAGCCCGCCTACCTTTCGCGACGGGGATGGGCCGTCGTCGCCGCTCACTCCGGCCTCAATACAGGACCGCCCGCTCAAGCGCGCGCGCGCGTGGAAGATCACCCTGGGTGGGGGGAGACGCCTGCGCCGAACGCCTCGAGCCAGAACCCGACCGAAGGGCTGCAGTCTGGGACGCCTGAGTTCTGGATCGCGAAGATCTCCATCGTGCAGGTCCTCAGGGGGGCGAAGTTGGGGAAGGAGGCTTATCAGCTGGAGCAGCTACTTCCCAAAGGGCCAGCTGGGAAAGCACCCATGATTCGTGCTCACTTGGAGCTCTTCCGCATCGCCAAGGAGGTTGCGAACCATACCCTCAAGGGGGCCGGTCGGGATGCAGCCTTGGCAAGACTTGAGAAGAACAAAGTGAAGCTGCCATCAGAGATCCAGCTAAAGCTCGTGAGCGCAGCCCTGGACGCTTGCTTCGATTCGTGGAATCCCGACGAGCGGCCCTTCAAGGACATGACTAGCTTCTCTAGGACGTTGTCTGTGTGGGCGGATGGCACAACGAGGCCCGACTTCGCGAGCAGGAGCCCCACTCTTATCAGCTGCGACTTGAGCGCAGAGGGCGTGGCCGACTACTTCTCCGAGCAGGTCGTCGTCACGAGGCTCATTCCCATGCTCCTCCAGGGGGCGCCGAAGGAGCACCAGGCCCGTTCTTTTATGGGGGGCATCACCATCATGTACGAGCTGCCAGAGGACGTGACTGTATCCAACGAGGTGGCCGCCGCCCTGCTCACTACTTTCCGCATCTTCACCGCCGTGCTCGCGCTCAGCAACAAAACGATATCGGAAGACTTCGGCATCCAGGTCTTGGACGACATGGTCAAGCTAGAGGATTGTGGCAGCAAGGGTGGAGCGCAGCGCGACGAGTGGGTGCAAGTCGGTCAGGCCCTCACGCAGGCCCCTCACTGGCTTGAAATGCTGACCGAGGCGCGTCGCAACGTGAAGGCGCTGAAGCAGCATGCGCCCAGCGTGTCCAAGGATATGAGGCTTGCGAAGAAGCTCGGCGGCTACGAGATTGGCAACTTCTTGAATGAGGCCGAAGGGCTCTTGCACCGTCTGCCGTACTACGTCGCGTTCGTGGGGAGCGAGGCCGTCGACGAGCTCGACGGGCACATCGGCAAGCAGCTCCAGGAGAGGGCTGCCTTGGAGCTCGAGGCCAAGACCGAGAGCATGAGCGATTCGGATCGCCAGCGCTACTACAATAACTTGCTGAGCTCCAAGAAGATGATGACAAACGCCGCCACCATCCTGAGGAACGGCGAGCACTTCCACAGGATCGTCTGCGACTTGAAGGCCAAGGCGCTCCACGCAGACAAGGAGAGCAAGATGAAGGTTCTGTTCGACCGCCTGTCCAGCTTCGTGGACGGCTCCTCGCAGGAGCTCCACGTGCTCACGGAGTCTCTGCGTGAGTGCAACGACTGCAACGACATGGGTTTGAAGGAGAAGGCGGTTGACGTATGGCAGATGATCTTCGAAAGGCCTACTGTCCAGGACCTCGCGTCCGCTAACCTGGCCGAGGAGGTCACGCTCGGAATGGTGAAGGCCCCAATGAAGATCGCGTCGGAGCTGATGCGCCACGGCATGCAGCTTCGCACCGCTCTGGGCGCTCTGATGGGCCAGGACCCCATGACCGATGCCATTATCAAGAACGACCCGCACGAGAGCAAGACGAACAAGGTGATCGACGCGATGCAGCGCTACACCAGCGCGGTCACGAAGCTTCCCAGCAAGGATCCGCTGGTGCAGCGCGTCAAAGACATCGTTGCTGTGACGTCGGACGAGGCCGATCGTCTCACGGAGCAGCTCGCGGTGGCGCGACTCGAGGAGATGAAGGTTTCCGTGGCCACCATGAGCACGAAGTTGTTCGAGGCGGTGGGCGCCGAGGCGAGCGTTCGGACGTGGATGGCCAACGCGGCAGGCGCCGAGAACTGGGGGGGCACGACGAAGCTGGCCGACGGCGACTTCATTCAGCTTCCAGGTCGTCGGTGGCTCCAGGACATCGACAAGATCCACGAGGACCGACTGGCAACTGGGAGGGATGAGGGAGGAAGGAGGACGGCGGGAAGGGAGGGGATGGGGGGAGGAGGGAGGAGTGGGGGGGGGCTGGGGGGAGTAAGACGATGAGGGAGGCGAGGCCACGAGCAGGATTGCGACGAGGAAAGGGCGGACGAGCTGGGGATGATGAGGAGAAAAGGAGCAAAGAGGTGAAGGAGCCTTCGGCCTGCCCTCCTCTCTTTCATTTCTCGAGTCGTGCCGCGCCTCTGCCTCGAACCGGCGCTGCCCGTCTCCGCGGGCTTGTCGCGGCGAAAACTTGGGAACTCCGTGGTTCCCGCTTTTTAGGTGCTTACGCCCGTCTGTGCGCGCTGGCCCTCTCCCTCCCCCTCCCCCATCCTCGCCCTCCCCCTCCCCCTCCTCGCCCTCCGACTCCTGACCTCCCCCCTCCCCCTCCTCGCCCTCTCCCTCCTCGCCCTCCCCCTCCTCGACTTCCCCCCCTCCCTCCCCCGCCCCCTGCCCTGGAAGGCTCTGGACAAGTACGCGGACAAAGCCGCCTTGTGGACGGTGAAAGTGGACAGCGACTTCGGGGAGCGCGTCAAGGCCAATACACTTAGCGTCGCGATTGTGTCCGTCTCTTCTCGTATGATGGCTGCCTTCCTGGACCCCGCGCTGAAAGACGACAAAGTCGGCTTGCGCGCGAAGTTGCTCGAGCACCAGGGCCTCCTTCGCAAGTATGAGATCGGCCCCGATTCGATCCAGACATTTTTGTGACCTCTTTCAGGGCAGCGCTTCGGCTCAAGTATTAGGTAGGCACTGAGTCCGATAGCTCAGGATTGATCTTGAATAGGCGTGAGGCCTGCCTCACGCACCTATTCCAGAGAGCGGCTCCCTCGCAAGAGCTGCGAACGCCTCCGAGTGCCAGCGGCGCGGGAGGTCACAGCCAAGTGCACATAGATCCCACGGGGCGAGGGGAATTAAAGGGAGTGGAGGGGGCTGGAGATCGGGGGCGGGAAGGGCGGCGCCCCCCCCGCAACGAAACTGCTCACCATCGATGGGGGCCAGGGCCGATGTGGGGGAAAGGGTTGTCCAAGAAGGGGCGGGGGGTCTCACTTCGACGGCGTGTGATGTTGCAATGGCAGCTCGTCGAGAGCGAATCGAGCGCGTTAGAAACGAATGTAAACGCACCCTTTGGTTCGGAACCCGCGCGAGAGAGATGGTGAAAATGAGGCGCACGATCCACGACCATTGCTCCTCGTCTCTCCGCCATCCTCACTCCCTGCACCCTTTCCGCCCCCTCCTTGCGTCCTCGTCCTTCCTCGCCCCTCCCCCTTCCGCCCCCCCTCCGTAGCCACCGTTTCAACGTCGCCGCGCTGCCCCTCTCCCCCCCCTCTCCTGCCCACCCATCCTCCTCCGTCGTCGTCTCTCTCTGTCTGTTTTGGCCTGCCAGGTGGTGGTGGCCAAAGTTGCTGTTTTGGCCTGCCAAGTGGTGGTGGCCAAAGTTGCTTCGCTGACGGGAGCCTCCGCTGCCCACGAGCGCCATCCCTGCGCGAGTGTTCGGCCCCAACTTGCACCACTCATTTCGTCTACGTCGTCGCTGTTCCGACTCCTCGCATGTCCTTTATTGTCTTGTCCAGTGCCGCTTGCTCTTGTATGCTCTGCGTTTCTTGGGCCCTGGCCGCCGTCCTTTGCCCTGCGTCCCTGGTCCACCCTCCTCCTAGCCTGCCCGCTGGGATACGTGCACCGTGCTCTCTCTCTAACTTCCACCCCTCCCCTCTGCCACCTGCCCCGTCGGCGGGCCGCGGGCGGGTCCTGCGAGAAGGACCAGGCCGACGGCGCCGCGCCGCGCCTTCCCGCGCCCCCCGTCTCGCGGCGCCCCCTCGCGCAGCCCGCCGAGAGGGGGGGGGGGGGGCGGAAGGGCCCGCGAGGGGGGGTGGAGGGAAGACGGGATCAGGACGAGAAGGAATAGCATTGGTGGTGACGTGGGTTGTGAGGGCCTCCCTCTCCCCCTCTTTCTCCTCTTCTTCGCCGTCATATTTCCTCATCGTCCACCCTATCCCTCCTTTTGCTCCTTCCCTCCTCCTCCTCATCGGCCCTCCTCGTGCTCCTCCAGTCGCCGCAGTGGCCCAAGGTCATCAGCCCCGTCTGGCGGGGGGGACATCGCGTTTTCTGTGGCAGAGGCGTGCATATTGTCACACGGATGTGCCATATGTATAGTTGTCGCGCGCTGCACGGCGTGCATGTTGCGCGTATCATTTTAACAACATTTCTGCTTCATTTTAAGAGCATGTTGAAAACACGCGGTGCGAGCATTTTAAGAGCAAATCCTCACTTATGGGCGCTTCTAGAGTTTAGCGCAGCCACACATCATAAGTCAAGATAAGTCCAAATAGCCTCCGAGGCGGCCAAGACGCCTTCAAGACATCCGTTGGGGAATCCCGAAAAAGCTACATGAATCGATTTCCCGCTGGTTTTTGAATATTTTTGCATGTGTTTTTTTTCGGCCTGCTGACGGTCCAGATGGCGCACGAGGCCCCCAAGATCGCTCCCAGAGCACCCAAGAGGCCTCCACGATAGCCCCGTCACGGCCCAAGAAGCACCAAAAATGGCCCCAGGAGGGCCCCAAGACGGCTCAAGAGGACTCAACACGCCTGAGATTGCCGCCAAGACAGCCACGCAGCGCTCCAAGCGGGCTCGAAGACGGCGAAGACAGGCCTCAAAAACGACTTCCTGCAGCGTCCGACGGGCCAGGAACGCTGTGAGACAGCCAAAGAGGCCGGGGCAATGCGGAAAGATGGCTGCCGCGGGGCACGCGTGCACGGGTGCGCTGAATTCTTTGTGGGGCACGGTCCGCGTGAAGTGTCGCGCGAACACGCCCGCTGAGGCCGCATGTGGACCTCCTCCGGGCACGCCCCGTGCCAAACATGTTCCGAAATGGGCGCGGGGGCGCCATGCAAAGATGCCCGTTCTGGAGCACGATTCGCGTGACAGGTGTACCGACATGGGCGGGGGGGGGCGCTGTTCGAACCTTCGGGGCCTTTAATTCGGTGGTGCTCATTCGGGGCATGATCCACGTGACGGGGTGTACCGCCATGGCTGGGGGGGGGCGCAGTGCGAACCTTGCTTCGGGGGCCGTGGGTGGAGATCCCTGTGGGCCACGATCACGATCCGTGTGCGAGGTGTGCCGAAGTAGGCGGGACGGCGGGATGCGAAGTTTGTCTTTGGGGCCGTCCGTGGATGTCCTTGCGGGCCACGATCCGTATGAGAGGTACGCCGAACTGAGCGGGCCGATGTTATGAAATTCCCCTCTGGTGCCGCAGATGCATTTAGTTGCGGGGTACGGTCCTCCTGAGGGACGTGCCACTATGCGAACCTCGTCTCTAGGGATGGAATCACGTTGGTCTCCCTGTGGGACGCGATCCCTGTGAAGGGTGTGCCGGCATGGGCTTGGGGGCCCAAGCCTGTCTGATGGGCCGCAGGTGGAGCCCCCTGAGGTGCATGATTCTTGTGACAATCAATGTCACCCGATGCCGAACACTTTAGACTACAATGGGGCTCGCTGGAACCTGAGCGCGCGCGAAGCGCGCGCGTGGTTCTAGTTTTATATGTATTTATTGTGAATTTCGCTACGCGAAGTCTGTACTTCCTGTAATTCCTCCTCCTCCTCCTCCTTCTCCTCCTCCTCTGCCTCCTCCTCCTCCTCCTCCTCCTCCTTCTCCTCCTCCTCCTCCTCCTCCTCCTCCCTCCTCCTCCTCCTCCTTCCTCCTCCTCCTCCCTCCTCCTCCTCATCCTCCTCCTCCTCCTCCTCCTCCCCCTCTCCTCCTCCTCCTCCTCCTCCTCCTCCTCCTCCTCCTCCTCCTCCTCCTCCTCCTCCTCCTCCTCCTCCCTCCCAGCCCCCTGGGGTTAGGAGGCTGCCTGGCGGCTTTGGAGTCCTCGACTTCGTCGGCGTCGTCGGCGGTGTCGTTGCTGACGCCGTCGACGTTGTTGGCATCGTCGCCTTCGTCGTTTCGGCCGCCGTTGTTTTGGCCGCCGTCTTCGCTTGTTGTTCGTGGCCTTCGGTCCCTGGGGAGCCCACCTCGGAGCTTACGAGACGGGGTTCAATGCAAACCGGGGTCAGCCAGGGCGCCGGATCTTGCGCGATCCTGCAGGGCCAGGGATGCATTGACCCGGGTTTGGGATGCAGGACGCTGCAAGATTTTGCGGGATCTTGCAACGCTTGATTGATCAGGGTCTGCGTTGGCCCGGATCAGTGCGTCCCCAACCACTTTGGACGTTGCGTAATGGGGGGATCATACAGGGGGGCGTTGCGAGAGTGGTCCGAAAAGGTATCCAAACGGTACCTAAACGAGCCCCGTGGGGCTCCGGAAGGGCCCGAAAGGGGTGCGAAAGGGAACCGTTTCTGACCCCCCCCCATTCATGACCCCCCCACTAAGCCACGCCCAATTTTTTTGGATTGAAACTATATCGGCTTCTTCGGCGCCGTGACAAGGGAGGGGGTCGGGGAAGCCCAGAGGCTGGCCCCTGGGAGGGACCGCGTCGGCCCCCGACTCGCCCGTTCGTCTCTGAGAGCGGGGCCGGTCCCTGCCCCCCCGACCCCAAGCCCGCCCAGGAGCGTGCGGCTTCGCTGCAGTTGGAGCTCGACCACAAGAAACCTACCACAAGCATCCCAACCCTGAGAGCCCAGGGCGCCCATTGATTCTGAGTTAAGGAACGTCGCGCTCTCCGTCGCAAAACCGTCGAAACCCAGGGGACCCAGGGCACCCTGGAGGCAAGCAGGGTGTCTCTTGGCATGGGTTTCCACTGTGCAGTCGGACCGAGGTATCAGATCGAGGTCGATTCGGGGCGGGTGCCCCCCAGTGTTCTGGGAAGGGTACCCTTGGATGCCCTGTTTGTGTTTGCAGACGGAATGTCTTGTGTCCTTGAAGGATGCTCTTGTGGCCCAGGTCTGACTGTTCTGTAGGCCGCGGTGCACTGTGCTCTCGGACTCGGGGGGCCCTCGTCGCGTGCCCCGGGGCCGTCTCGCGTCGCCGGAGGTCTGGCTCCGGCCCAGGGCGGAAGACACCGACCTGGAGTCTGCGGGGCCTCGCCAAAGCATCGGCGACAGACCCCCCTGGTACAGGGCAGGTTTTAATACATAGGACTCTTACTCTATACGCGTTCTAATACATGATTAATTTATGAATCAATCAATGTATAAGCTCATCCTTGTATTTAGTAATCAAGCCTTTTATTCCCCACATGTTTCGTAGGGTTTGGGTTTTCTTCCCTGCCGCGGCGCTCCCGCGTCTCACCTCACACCTGCCGCGTCGCACCCGTGTCTCACCTCACACCTCCCCTCCTCCTCACAGCACTGCCACCAGAGGGGGTGCACATCGGGTGCGGTCTATGCGTTGCAGGCGCGCAGGGCACGGCAGGCGCGGCACTTTCTCGACACCAGGAGGGTGCGCAGGGGGTGCGGTGTCTATGCGTTGCAGGCGCGCAGGGCACGGCAGGCGTGGGAATTCTCGACACGAGAGGGGGAGCACAGGGGGTGCGGTCTCTATGCGTTGCAGGCGCGGGCACGGCAGGCGCGGCACTTTCTCGACACCAGGAGGGTGCGCAGGGGGTGCGGTCTCTATGCGTTGCAGGCGCGCAGGGCGCGGCAGGCGTGGCACTTTCTCGACACCAGAGGGGGTGCACAGGGGGTGCGGTCTCTATGCGTTGCAGGCAGGGCACGGCAGGCGCGGCATTTCCTCGACACCAGGAGGGTGCGCAGGGGGTGCGGTCTCTGGCGCGCAGGGCGCGTGTGGGAATTCTCGACACCAGAGGGGGTGCACAGGGGTGCGGTCTCTATGCGTTGCAGGCGCGCAGGGCACGGCAGGCGCTGCATTTTCTCGACACCAGGAGGGTGCGCAGGGGGTGCGGTCTCTATGCGTTGCAGGCGCGCAGGGCGCGGCAGGCGTGGGAATTCTCGACACCAGAGGGGGTGCACATCGGTTGCGGTCTCTATGCGTTGCAGGCGCGCAGGGCACGGCAGGCGTGGCATTTTCTCGACACCGGAGGGGGTGCACAAGGGGGTGCGGTCTCTATGCGTTGCAGGCGCGGGCACGGCAGGCGCGGCATTTTCTCGACACCAGGAGGGTGCGCAGGGGGTGCGATCTCTATGCGTTGCAGGCGCGCAGGGCGCGGCAGGCGTGGGAATTCTCGACGCCAGAGGGGGTGCACATCGGGTGCGGTCTCTATGCGTTGCAGGCGCGCAGGGCACGGCAGGCGCGGCACTTTCTCGACGCCAGGAGGGTGCGCAGGGGGTGCTGCGGTCTCTATGCGTTGCAGGCGCGCAGGGCGCGGCAGGCGTGGCACTTTCTCGACACCAGAGGGGGTGCACAGGGGGTGCGGTCTCTATGCGTTGCAGGCGCGCAGGGCACGGCAGGCGCGGCATTTTCTCGACACCAGGAGGGTGCGCAGGGGGTGCGGTCTCTATGCGTTGCAGGCGCGCAGGGCGCGGCAGGCGTGGGAATTCTCGACACCAGAGGGGGTGAACAGGGGGTGCGGTCTCTATGCGTTGCAGGCGCGCAGGGCACGGCAGGCGCGGCATTTTCTCGACACCAGGAGGGTGCGCAGGGGGTGCGGTCTCTATGCGTTGCAGGTGCGCAGGGCATGGCAGGCGTGGGAATTCTCGACACCAGAGGGGGTGCACAGGGGGTGCGGTCTCTATGCGTTTCAGGCGTGCAGGGCGCGGCAGGCATGGCAAAGTCTCGATAACAGAGGGGGGTGCGCGTGGGGTGCGGTCTCTATCCGTTGCAGGCTCGCACGGCGCAGCAGGCGTGTCATTTTCTCGACATCAGAGGGGGCGCGCAGGGAACGGCCACCAACATCATTCTCACATGCTTCTTTTCAGCTATCATCAGTCCAGCCATAATATATGTATCTTGGCTCTTGTTAGACGGGGCGGCGGGGCGGCGTTCCAAGGCCGCAAACCTTCTGATCGATGAGCCTTGCCCTGCACGAATCCTGGGCCTTCTTAAGGCTCAGCTTCGAGGGGGCGAGGGGGAAGGAGGAGGGGGAGAAGGAGAAGGAGGAGGAGCAGCAGCAGCAGCAACAGGAGGAGGAGGAGAGGAAGGAGGAGGTGGAGGAGGAGGACGAGGAGGAGAAGGAGGAGGAAGCGGAGGAGAGAGGTAGAGAAGCACTCATCGCCCCTTTTTCTATTCCTCATTGTCCTCCTTCCCCCTTCTCCGCATCATTATGATCATCCTCATGGTCCTCTTCATCCCTCTTGCTCCTCCTTCTCCTCCTTCTCCTTTTCCTCCAACTCACCAACATCTTCCGTCCTCATCCTTGTCATCCTCCCCCATGCCCATCTACCTCTTCCCTCTTCTGCTCCTCCACCCAGTTAGCATCACATTTGAACTCATCCCCATCCTCCTGATCATTATATGTTTCCCCATTTCTCCACCTCGTTATCCTTCTTCTTCTCCGTCTGCCCCCGGGACCCTGGTCCAGGAACTCCAGGACCTGGGGGCGCGAAGCAGGGCCCCAGGGGCCCCAGGATCCAGGATCCGGGGCCCGGGACCCAGCCCGGGCCGCGGCGGGGCCAGCCGCCGAGCGGCCGCAGCCGCCGCCGGCGGCGCCAGCGCGGCAGGCCTTGGCGGGCCGCGGGGGGGGGGCAGGAAGGGGGGGAGGAGGAGGAGGAGGAAGGAGGAGGAGGAGGAGGAGGAGAGGGAGAAGCAGGAGAGGGACGGGGAGGGGGAGAAGCAGTGGCAAAAGGAGCAAGGACAGGGAGAAGGCGAAGGAGGAAGAGGAAGCAGAAGAGAAGACGAGGGAGAAGGATAGTGAAAAGGACGAGCAGGAGAAGGAGAGGAGGATCCCACATATCTCCATCTTTCTTCCCCTTCTCACCTTTCCCTCCGCCTCCTCCTCCGCCTCCTCCTCCTCCTCCTCCTTCTCCTCCTTCACCTGCTCTGTGCCTCTGCCCCCCCCCCTCCTCCACGCAATCCTCACTCCTATCCCCATGTTCCTTGCAATTCTCGTCGCCCTGATAATTCTCTGTCTCGCCCTTTCCAGCGATCTCAGCACCCCAGTTGGGGATGCGCCCCGCAGAACCCGACGGAAGCAGCCTGCGCCCCTAGTCCCCCATCACCATCCCCAGCCAGACCCTCACCATCACAGCACCCCAGCTGCCCCCCCGCACGCACGACGGAGGCGATGGCGATCGACGCTGATGATAACGATGATCATCGATGACGGTGGCTGCGATCGACGGCAACAATGGCGACAACGCTGATGACGATGATGACGATGATGGCTGCGATGGCGAGCGATGCCGATTTTGACGACGGCGTCGGTCGACCCGATACGCGATTAAAGCGCCACCTTGGGACGCGCGATCACCTCGCTTTGGGGGGCATCCTGATGGCCAAAAAGACGATTCCTTTAGCGTCACACGCCGCACGAGCGAAATCAAAATGCCACGGCGAAAGCGCAACTGGCTGCTGAGACAGCGCGGGCAAACAGAGGCGGGTGGAGGATGCATTTGAGGAAGAGGATTTGGATGAGGATTGGTTGGTGGAGAAGAATGGAGAGGCAAGGGCGAGGAATGGCAGGGGAGGTTGGTGACATAGAGAAAGAGGGAGAGACAGGCCAGAGCACCTAAGACTCAGTGAGATCGACCGTGGGCGCAGGTGGATCCCAGCTGACCTCACCAGTCAAATAATTATGAAACCAATAGTGCTCATTATCAGTTGTGTAAAAAGTCTGCCACTCGGCCACGGCATCAGAGTAAGTGAGAAACGCGTGGTGAGCCCATTGAGGGCCTAAGTTCATCTCGGACTCCGTCAGGGCGACCGGGGACGCCAGCACGTTGTGGGTGTGCTCCTCATACACAATGCCACCAGCACGCGCTTTGGCCAACGCTGTCTGGCCATCTACCCCAAAGGTGTATGGGGTATACCCTGACGAACTCCCCGATGACGGTCCTGGTGACCGTGGCGGCCCCTTCGGCATGGCCCCCAAGAAGAGAGACGGCGGTGGCCCTGCTGGTGCATGAGCTGGTGCTGCTGCTGCAGCTGCTGCTGGCCCTAGCGTTGCTGGCCCCGGTGCTGCTGGGTCCTGCGCTGCCGTTGGTGCTGGAGCGCCTGCGGCCCCACGAATCGCACTTCGCAGGTTTGCGAAGTCCTCTGGAGAAACCTGCGTGGAAGCGTCTGGCATCTCTGCAAAGAGCGGTCTCGCGCGAAAGCAAAGCCAGAACAACTTGAGCCAATAAATGGCTACGGGCGCTGGGGTGTTTATCTGGGTGTCGTTTAGAATGTTGGGGTATTTGGGGCGCTAGACCGTTTTGAAACCACGTGCCCCCCTTGAGTTTTCAGTGCGAAGCTGGACTTAGGATTCGTTCGCGATGCATCGTCGCCATGGCTTGCCCAGCGCATACATGGTCAGAACGCATTCTCTTCGTCGATTGGTTCGGTATCAGGGCACGGCTTGGGTTGTCACAGCTCCCCCCGAGACCCATCGCCACGCCCTCTGGATGCTATGTCTAACCCTTGTCCTACATTATTTCTGTTTGTTGAATCTATCTCTCTCTCTATTGTTATTTCTTTTGTTTACTCTCTCTCGCACTCTCTCCCTCTTCTGCGTATTTCTCCCTGTCGCCGCCCCCCTCGTCGCCTCGCCCCTCCACCCGCTGATCGTGTTTGTCCCTCTCATTTCCCCATTCCCCTCTCCGTCCCTTTCTTTCCTTATTCCATACATAGGCTTTGCCTAGAAGGGTTCTTACCCTGCATGCTTGAAGGGCCGGGCAGTGGACCCCGCCTTGGGCGGTTCCCCCGGCATCACCTGGGAGCGATTCCCCCAGTCCCTTGGGAGCTTCAGCTAGCCTTAGCTTTAGCGTTAGCTTCGCTTTAGCTTAGCTTTAGCTTAGTTTCTAGCTTAGCTTTAGCTTAGCATTAGCTTAGCTTCAGCTTAGCTTCAGCTTATCTTTAGCTTAGCTTTAGCTGAGCTCTAGCTTAGCTGTAGCTTAGCTTTAGATTAATTTTAGCTTAGCTGTAGCTTAGCGTTAGCTTTGCTTTACCTTAGCTTTAGCTTAGCTTGAATTCATATGTACATTATATTTAGCTTACCTTGAGCTTAGCTTTAGCCTAGGTTTAGCTTAGCTTGAGCTTAGCTTTAGCTTAGCGTTATCTTAGCGCTAGCTTGGCATTAGCTTAGCGTTAGTTTAGCGTTAGCTTAGCGTTAGCTTTAGCTTAGCTTTAGCTTGGATTTAGTTTAATTGTAGCTTAGATTTAGTTTAGGTTTAGCTTTAGCTTAAATTAGCTTTAGCTTTAGCTTTAGCTTAGCGTTAGCGTAGCTTTAGCGTAGCTTTAGCTTAGTTCTAGTTCAGCTTTAGCTTAGCTTTCGCTTAGCTTTAGCTTAGCTTTACTGTTACTACTAATGCTGCTTTCCTAGGGGATCCAACTCCTAGGTAGGGTCGCACTGGGGTTGGGCCAGTCGGCCGACGCTGGCTCCCCCCCCGGCCCGCCGACAGGCCTCTGCCCGGCGGCCCGGCGCCAGCGCCCCGCAGGCTCCGGGGAGGGGGGGGGGTCTGAGGCGGAGGGGCACGAAGTAGGAAAGAACAAGGCGAGAAGGGGGGGGGGAGAAGGAGAAACACAGAGACAAGGGCTAGGACGAGGAGAATGACGAGGACAAGGCGGAGCAAAATGAGACAGGAAGAACAGGGGGAGGAGGAGGAAGAAATGCGGAGGGCACTTTTTTTCTGCCACATGCTCAGCGCACGTCTCTCTAGTGAGCCTGCGCCTGAATCACCTTGGGCAAAAGTGCCCTCATCACTGACACCGTCATGGCGTTGCCTGCCAAGTGGCCAATCTGCGCACGCGAGAGGCCACTGAAGTCGAATTCACTCATGTTGCTGCCCTGCAGGCGAACGATGCTCCTGATGCTGAGGAACGCCATGGTCCGCACGTTCATGTAGCCCCTGACGCACCCGCCCCTACTTCTCGTTATCGTCGGGCAAGCCCCGACCATGTACACCGGCTTCGTGCGGCCATTCTGCGCATCCACAATGACGTCAGTAGCACGCGTGTTCACGTTCGGCTGGTCTGTGACGAGCTTCTCGATGGCACGCTTGATGCGCTCCTGGGCGGGCTTCGTGATGCGCACTCGCACCCCCCTGTCTAAGAACGATCGCAGAGGTGGCGTCCGGAGCTCCTCTGGCCACTCGAACGCGTCGCACCTAGGGAGGTCAGAACGCAAGCACACGATGTACACACGTTCGCGATGTTGGGGTACGCCGTAGTTGAGGCTGTCCAAGACCTTCATGTGAACGTGATACCCAGCCTTCTCGATGGTTACCACCATGGCTTGGCGGATGTCCTGGAAGGTATCTGTCGTGAACCCCTTGACGTTTTCCAGGGCACAAGTGCGAGGACGACGTGTCCGGATGTACTCGAGAACTGGGATCAACACGTTGGATCTGCTGTCATGTCCCCCCTCGCGCCGCCCATCCTGCGAGCACGGCTGGCAAGGGAATCCAGCGCAGAAGATGTCAACTGATACTGCATCCTTGAAATCTTCGAACACATTCGAGAACCACTTCTTGTAATGGAAGTTGGCGGTGCAAAACCTGTGGCTGGCTGTCAATTTGTCGCATCCAAACTCATGCGCGCAAGGGGCCTGAAGCTGTTTGAGCGCCTGCGCTTCAGCCGCCCATCCAGTAAACGCGCTGCCTATGGTGAGATCCCTGCTGGACGCAGGTTGGGCACCCGAAGTAGAAGACGACGCTCTCTGTTGTCGAAGCCTGTCCTCGCGACGCCTCACCAGTGCTTGCAGTTCTGAGATGCTGAGGTTGCGCAACCGCTCCTGCTCTGACTTGCGACATTTCCCCATTCGAAGTAAGCCAGATCCTGTGAGCAGAAAATCCCATCACGCGCGTGCTCAATCTTGGGCCAGACAGGCTACGCATGGTGACCACTGCAATTCAAGCAAATATCAAACTGCCAACGACAAACGATGATGACAGCGTTGCCTGGAGGGGCATGGTGGGGTGAAGGGGGGGGGGGGGGGTCGTGAGTTTCGTTGTCGACACTGTTATCCTACGATTCCTTCCTTCATCATCCTATACCTTGTCTGTTTCCTAAGGTTTGCGGGTCGTCGCATGTTGTTGAATAGATGTTGGTTCAGACCCAAGAGCAATGTAGCGCGCTATGCAATGCAATGCTTTGCTGTGTAGAATATTGTGTACTATGCGATGCTCTGATTTTCTGCGGCATGATTTGGCGTGGTTTGATGCGCAATCGTATGTATATTATGCCATGCGCTCCCAAGGGATGCAAGGTGCAACGTGGCATACTAAGGCCCAAACACGATGACATTTCCACGGGCGCAAGCGTCGTCAGACGAAATACTCAGGGGACCTAGCGTGCACGCGAAACGAGCTGTGTCATGCAGGCTGCCACAAGCAATTCTTGAGAACCCTGGCAACATGACGATATCTATAAATCATCGCACTGAGGCAACAGGCCAAAGCCCGGCAAAAGGGTGCGGAACCTACGGCGCAGTACCTCTGGGGGGTCTGCACAAGAGACTCAGAGCTCCCACGGGAGCCTATTCAAGTGGAAAATACAAAGGTGTGCTGGGGAAGGGACAAGGACGAGCAGGCCGGGAAGGCCGAGAAGGGATGGAAACAGATGAAGGAGCAGGATGAGCAGGAGGAGCAGGAGGAGCAGGAGGAGTTGGGATATGGTGGCATGAAAACCGCCACGGCATGCTTCAAAATCTTGACAAGATAGCTGGTTCGCGTGCTGAATTCATCTCGCTGCAGAAATGTGTCGGTCGTCCTCATCGTACTCTTCCTTCTCCTCATCTACATTCCCCCTGTCATCATCCTCTTCCCTCTCATTATCCTCCTCTTTCTCGTTATCTTCCGCCTCATCTTCCATCCTCATCCTGATCCTCCCCCTTATCCCCCTCACGTTTGCTGCAGCGCACGGGCACCTGTGCCAACCTACTCTTCCTCACCAGCGCTGTCCGGGGGGGTCTCGCCCCCGAGCTCCTCGAGGCGGCGCATGAGATCCTCGCGCTCCGTGTCGCCCTTGCTGCCGGTGCCCTGCTTGCTCGCCTTGCCCTTGCGGCCGCCGCGGCCGCGGCCGCCGCCGCGGCCGCGGCCGCTGCCCGTCTTGTTGCCGGTCTTCTTGCCGCTGGCGCCAGGCTCCTCTGCGTCTGGGTCCGGATCCTCCTCCTCAGGCTCCTCCTCGCCGTCGCCATGGCCCTCGCCCTTCTTCTTGGAGTTGCCCTTGATGAGGGCCGCGGCCTTCGTGTTGTAGAAGGAATGCGACTCCTCTGCGAACCGCATAAACACCCGGTGCGCCAGGATGTTGTTGTACATGGTCACGTGGTGCTCAGTGTAGCACGCTCCAAGGTATGGGATCCCGAGCTCAATGCACTCCAACGCCCACTCTGGGCTTGCAGGGCACAGGTCGATCGCAGCTTTGCACGGGTACGCCAGCCTCATGGAGGCGCCCGGGCGCAATCCCACCAGCCCTCCGGGCTTAGGTGGGATGGCGCGTTTCTTTCTTCTCTCTACCCCTCCCCCCGGGGCCCCACCTCCCCCCCCGGTCTTGGGGGGGGGGGCGGAAGTGCCGCAGCGTCCAAGATGGCCCAGGAAGGCTCAAAGAGGGCTTCAAAGTCGCAAGATGGCCTCCAAGATGGCCCACGCTACTTCAAGATGCGTCAAGATAGCCTCTGACATACCCCCAAGAGGCCCCAAGACAGCCCCAAGACGACCCAAGTGCCCTAGGAGTCCTCCACAGCGCCCTCCAAGACGCCCAAACCTTTCAAAAGCTTACAGAAAATCAATGATATCGCATATTCGCGTACGATGGGCTATGGGCGCATCAAGACGGCCCCAAGATGGCCCAAAAGATGCCCAAGAGGGCCCCTAAGAAAGCCGAAGACGGCCCCAAGATCGTCCAAGGCGCCCTAGAGCGCTCCAAGAGGGCCCCACGATGCCATTTGAGAGCCTCCGAGGGGGCGATGCTATTGAGGGCTCCCCTCTTTTTGAGCTATGGGGCCCACGATGACCCCAACAGGCCTCCCATTCTCTCTCCAAAGACCATCCACCCTGCCCTGTTTGTCCCAATATGGCGCCAAGGTGGCCCTAGATATGAAAATATATTTTTTTCAAAATTGCCTAGGATAGCCAAACATGGCTCAATATATTCTCCAACAGACCTCCCAAATGCCTCAAGGCAGCATCAAAATTGCCCCAGATGGCCGAGCATGGCTCAAGATAGCCTCAGCCAGTAGCCGAACATGGCTCAATATAGCCCCCAAAGAGGCCCCAAGAAAACTGGCAACACATTCTTGATGGGCTGTTGGGGATACGCGAAGCGTCAACCATTAATTATCACAGTGCGACCCTACCTAGGAGTTGGAGCATATAGCTCAGCACCTGTCGCACATTGCGTTTGCTGTGCATTTCCTTTGCTTTGCTTTTTGCGTTTGCGGTGCTTCAAATTGCGTTTGTTGTGCTATGCGTTGCTGCTGCTGTTGGTTTGCCTTTGTATTGATGCTATGATATGCTATGATATGCTGCGCTATGCTATGCTATGCTATGCTATGACATGGTATGCTGCGCTGTGCTGCGCTGTGCTGCGCTATGCGATGATATGCGAGGGTATACCAGGCTGCGCCATGCTATACCAGGCTATGCTATGCTATGCGATGTTGCGCTATACCATGCTATGATATGTTATGATATGATATGATGCGCTATGATATGTTATGATATGCTACGCTGCGCTATGCTATGATATGCTAGGTATGCTATGGGATGTTATGATCCACTATGATATGGTATAACATGTTATGTTATGATATGATGCGATATGCTACACTATGCGATGAAATGCTGCTCTATGATATGATATGTTGTGATATGCTGTGCTATGCTATGCTATGGTATGTGGTATGATATGCGATATTATGCTATGATAGGTTAGGCTGTGCTGCGCTGCGCTCAGCCATGTTATGATATGCTATGATATGCTGCGCTATGCTACGCTATGATATGCTATATTATGCTATGCTATGTTGCGCTATGATCTGCGGCGCTATGCTATACTGCGCTATGCTACGCTATGCTATGCTATGTTATGTTATGCGAATGCTGTGCTGAGCTAAGCTGAGCAAAGCTAAGTTAAGCGAAGCTAGGTTAGGGTAAGCTAAGCTAAGCTAAGCTAGGCTAGGCTAAGCTAAGCTAAGCTAAGCGAAGTCTAACTAGGCTAGCTATTATGAGAAAAGCAACGCTAAGCTAGGGGGGCGTAACTGGGGGGACCACGGGGCGGATGCCGGGGGAACCGCCCAGGGCGAGCCCCACTGCCCGACCCCTTTAAAAGCATAAAGTAAGAACCCTTCTAGACAGATCCTAGGTAGGGATTCTGCTCTCAAACCTCTGCTCCTCTCTCAATCCTCGTCATCGGCCAGGCAGCGCCAGCCGACGCCCGCCCGGCGCCGGCGCGCAGCGCCGCGCTGCCTGCGCCGGCCCCCAGGGCAGGAGAGGGCAGGGGGGAGGAGCAGGAGGGGGAGGGCAGGAGGACAAGGAACAGCAGGAACGACGAGGGGAAAGGACTGGGAGAAGGGAGCGAGTGGAAGAGGAGGGCCGGCGAGGGGGGGGGCCGGGATAAGAAGGTTGGGGCGGCAGGGGGGAGGAAGAGAAGGAGGAAGAGGAGGAGGAGAAGGAGGAGGAGGAGGATAACGAGGTTGACGACGCGGAGGAGGAGGGAGGATCCAGTGGGGGACAGTCGGATTGGCAAAGCCATAAGATAGCTGTGAAGCAGCTCCGCTGGAATGATATCCAGCATCGAATGGAAAGTCACAGGTTCGTACTCGGCCTCGTGGCGCTTCCGCTTCTTCACGCTCCCAACCTCCATGTCTGGGGTCTTCCCACCGACTTCCATCATCATGGATCCATATAGAAGTTTCTTCTCGCCGAGGGTCATCAACCACTGAGTATCCGCCGCGGGGGCCCCCACAGGGCCCATGATGGCCCCTGCCGTCGCGCAGCTCTCGAAATGTTTCCTCGGCTTTTTCTGCGGCATCCAGGGCTCGCCAGTCACAGCGAAAACAGTTTCAAGTTGATCGATTCTCACGTTGTCCTGGGAAACATCATACAGTACGATATGATCATCCTTCTCCACCGCCTCCTGTGTCCCTGTTTCCCCCCCTTCCTCTACCCCCCCCCCCCTATCCTCATCATATCCCTTCCCCATCGTGGGCCCTCGGGTGGTCAGATTCTCAATGTCCTGAGCAAAGCAAGGGGGGGAATCGCATTTACCGGGGGCCACCTCGTCGGACATCCCCCTCATCTTCAGTGTCCCCCCTGGTCCCGCAGACGTGCATATCTCGATTCCATTGCACTCTCGGAGTAGTGGATGTGCAAGTTCTTCACAGATTTCGGCATCATCCCCCCCTCGGTGCCCTTGAAGCAATTCAGAATGACCGAGCGGTTTCCAGGAACCCCTCCATCAAACACCAGCCAGATGTCTCCCTCGTGCAGCTTGTCCGGCCCACATGGGCGAGTAGCTGCAAGTCCCTGGATCCACCGACCTGCGCAGGTCAAGTGGGGCGCGTGGAATCAGGCTTGCATTATCTTGGTTTGAGGGGGGGGGGGGGTCAGTGCAGAAGAATGCAAGGGCACGTTCAGGAACAACGCAAGGGGAGCAGGGATGAGAGGATATGAGATGAGAATGAAGACCAGATGAGGAGGGGAAGGGGGAGGAGGAGGAGGAGGAGGGCACGGGCGTATGACATGAGAAGAGCTTCGCATCTCGTTCTACATCCTGGATGCGCAACCATACCATATTCTCCCACACACACACCCCGCCCCATATGTAATTTCACTGTTATTCTGCCATCCTCTCTCTTCCTCATCCCTTGTCCATCGAGGTCAGGTCTGAAATCATATGCACATCTTCTTCACCCTATGTAGCTCATCCTCCCTCCCAGATTATCCGACCTTGCTCTCCTCAGATGCGGCTCAAACTATTCGCCTACGCATTGGCTCAAAACCTGGAGGGACAGGCGGGTCAGCCGCAGGCTGTGGTATCATCTTCTTGAGGCGGTCCGTCTTGAACGACGGCAAGCGGATGTGGGGAAACGTGGCTGACTCGCCCGCCTGCTTGTTATCGTACACGATGAGCACCTTCTTAGCGTCGTCCCCCCGGAGGCCACCCACAAATGCGTCGCTGAACAGCTTGGCCATGGCCTGCGCCGACGAGCCCTCGAGCACGAGACTCACGTGGTCCGCCACCTTCTGGCGGGCTGACTTCTCCAAGTCCTCGAGGGTCTCCTTCGACTGGTCGCCCAGGGAGTTCAGCTTCTCAAACATCTTCCATTTCTTCTCAAGGACCTCCCTCATGCTGTCGGTCTGCGCGTCCAAACGCTCTGCCAGAGTGCCAGATGGGCCCTGCGGGAGGGAGAACCCCATGGCCACTGAGTGCGCAGCGGCGTCGGCAGGAATCTCTTCTGGCACCGCGCGGGACGACTCCGGCACAGTGCCGAGGTGGGCGTGCGACTGCTCGATCAACTTCTCGAGCTTATCCTTCAGCTCCTGCCTCTCAAAGAGCTCATCCATGGCGCTCCCGAAGCGGCAAGCGTTCTTGATCGCACCGTCGTGCTCCACGCCATATACCAACTCAGCGAACAGCTTGATCAAATCCTGAAGCGGAGCTTTGTGCTTGTGGAGCCACACCCGGCTGGTGGGATTGGCGTCGTACCCAAAATTGGCCCGATATGACGCATGGGACTGCAAATGCAAGGCAACGTCCTCCTTCTCACTGGGGCCCCAACCAAGAGGGCCCGAAATGCTGGACAAGCAGTGCACCACAATCAATTTCTTGTACTTGAACAAATCAACCAAGCCTTTGTTGTTGGCCATGCCCTTGCCACTCAGCGCCCGCGCGCTGAACGATGACGCAGGGTGGTTGCCATTCACAACTTGGTCTGACACCGCGTGCAACACCCACCGGAGAATCGGAAACGAGGATTCGCCCTGACCACGCTTTTTGGCGACTGCCTCGAGCTTGTAGACGCTGTCCCATGGCGATTTCTCCCCCCAAGTGTTCTCAGCGTCCATGATAATGGCCTTGCACTCATCATCTACAAGAATGCGAGAGGAAACCGTCAGCGCAGCATCCACGAACCCCTCGGTGATCTGCTCGTTCGCGCTGCTGACCTTGGCGTTCTTCGCCCACTCGGCTGCCACGTGCTTGGCAGACATCTCGCAATTGAGCCGGCGCTCCTCGGCACGCTTCCACGCGGCGATCTCGAACACGCGCTGCGCTGTGAGAATGCATCGTTTACCTGCCCTCATGATCTCGACAGCCTCCGAAACTCACCAGGCCGCCCCGAAGGCAGCCTCTTTTGGGGCCGCGCATAAGGCCCCAGAGAGGAATGCGGGGAGGGGGGAGGGGCGGAGGGAGGGATGGTGCCCCCATGGGGCCATGCCCGAATCGCATCGGGCCCATGGGGTTGTCGCAAGGCCCCCAGGTGTCACGGAGTTTTCGAGCGGATCTTGGGGCCCCCTACGACATGCCAGCGTTGTCAGCGTCGTCGTTGTCAACATCATCAGCAAAAACGAGTGTCCTGCCGAGCGGTGCATGGACGCGTAGGTCGTGCCCAGCCGTTCCCGGAGATTCACAGCTTTCCAGTAGCGCAAGTCAACAGTTTCAAGGTAGACGAACTCAAGTGGAACTGTCAGCGCGCACCGGCGCCACGCCTCTGCACGATCAGAATCACCATCGAAGTTCTTGATGTCTGCTGCTGCAGCCACGTAGAATCTATAGATCAGCTCCTGGCGTTGTCAGAACAAAAATGTCACTATTATCTTCTCCCTCCTCCTGATCATCCTCCTCAACATCATCCTCGTCCTCGCCTCCCTCCTTCTCGTGCTCGTCATCCCAATCCCCCCCCATTAACTCTCGCCCGCCCCCGCCCCTCTGTAGGGGGCGGGGGGCGACGTGAGGAGGAGGAGGGGCGAAGAAGAAACTGATGGGGAGGTTGAGGAGGAGGGCTCAAGTTTGCACGTCATGGATCCTCGGGACTGACCCTGACCAACCGCCCAAATTCGGACGACAGCTGGTCGCTCTTACTCACGATGGCAACAGTGATAGTCTGCGGGAAGACCTGAGGCGGACCGCCGCCGAACATCTCGTTCTTGATGAGTTCAATGGAATTGTGGCTGATTGGCGCACCTGGTTGCGCATTGTACGCCAGATCAACCCACCACAAGTTACCACCGCATATGTAAGTGTCAGATCCCTTCAACGCGCCAATGGCAACATCATCATTGAACGGGGATACTTGGGCCCCGTCACCAAGACCAAGTGGAGCAGCGTTGACCATTCCATTGAAAGCTGGGAGCCCATTGAGATAATCGAACGCCTCCATCACATCAGCGAGGAGCTTGGTGTTCTGGCTGTCCTGGGTCCCGCCGCTTGCCGGCACGACGCGATGTTCTGGAGCCTGAGCAGCACCGCCAGAGACATGCTTGGGCACAGCCTTGGCCTTGCCAGCAGCAGGCTTGGGCGCGCTACGCTTGGCCATCTCTGGGCGGATGTAGGTAGGCCGAGGGTGCCCGGAATTCTGAAGTTGGCTGGGGCGAGCTGAACCGCTTGGGCTGCGATGGCAACAATGTGTTCCCAGGGCAGGGTGAAGGGGGGCGCCAGGATGGTTCCAAGAAGGGGCTCCAAGGGGGTATCGTTCCAACATGATGGACCCACGAACCCGGAAAGGGATATATAACCTCATGCATAAGGTTCACGACACCGCATTGGGCAACTGGCACTTCCACGAGACACTCCGCGAAACATTCCACGAGACACGGGCGACCGTTCTCGACGTTTTCATGGAAACACTCCACGAGAACAGTCCACGAGAGACCCCACGAAACATTCCACGACAACAGGCAACCACTCAACCAAGGTGGTGTGGTCGTGCTGGGGAAAGGTCGTGCTGGGGTGTGGTCGTGCTGGGGCGTGGTCGTGATGGGGGGTGGTCGTGCTTGGGGGTAGTCGTGCCGGGGGGTGGTCGTGCTGGGGCGTGGTCATGCTGGGGCGTGGTCGTGCTGGGGCGTGGTCGTGCTGGGGTGTGGTCGTGCTGTGGTGTGGTCGTGTTTGGGGGTGGTCGTGCTGGGGGGTGGTCGTGCTGGAGGGTGGTCGTGCTGGGGTGGGATGATGCTGGGGTGTGGTCGTGTTGGGGGTTGGTCGTGCTAGGGTGGGGTCGTACTGGGGTGGGGTCGTGCTGGGGCGCTGTCGTGCTGGGGCGCGGTCGTGCTGGGGTGTGGTCGTGCTAGGGTGCACTTGGAGAAAGCAAATCTCAGGGGTGCACAGACACCTCATGTTCTACAAAACAAGCGATTCGCTCGAGACATCCTCGGTGACTCAGCGGAGCAAGCGGTTCGCTTGAGACATCCTCAACACGCGAAAGAGTGGCCCACGCCATGTGCTTTATCGATCGGGAGTTCAAAAACAACAAGCGGTTCGCCTGATATATCCTCATATTAATCCGGCGGCCCACCTCGATCGACCTCGATATTTCCATACCTAGGCTCTGCCTAGAAGGGTTCTTGTTATATTTGTTGCTTAAAGGGGCTGGGCAATGGAAATCGCCCCGGGCGGTTCCCCCAGCATCCGCACCATGGGTCCCCCAGTTACCTCCCCTTAGCTTAGCGTTGCCTATTTCGTCTTAGCTTTAGCATTTTTCATACTAGTTTAGCTGAATTTCATCCTAGCTCAGGTTTATCTTAGATTAGCTTACCGTCATGGTAGCTTCGCTGAGCTTTAGCATAGCAGAGCACAGCGTAGCATAGCATAGCGTAGCTTAGCATAGCGCAGTGCATCATATCATAGCATCGCCCAGCATCGCATAGTATAGCGCAGCATAGCATCGCATAGCACAGCACACCACATCACAGCATAACATAGCCTTGCATCGCACAGCATAGCAGCAACGCAAAGGCAAACCAACATCAGCGACAGCAAGTCAAAGCACAAGCAACGCAAAGCAACGCAAGACACAAGCAACTGCAACGCAAGGGAAAGGCAAAGCACGGGGCAATGCCTAGAAGGCTAGCTTAGTTTAGCTTAAATTAGTTTAGCTTAGCATAGCGCAGCGCTGTATTAGCATAACATAGCATAACATATATTGCCAGCTATATCATCGCATAGCATAGCGCAACATACCAGAGCATATCATAGCATATCATAACATAGCATAGCGCAGCGTTGCATAGCATAGCGAAGCATCGCGCAGCACCGTATGACATAGCATAGCTTTGCATAGCATAGCACAGCGCAGCATAGCATATCACAGCATAGCATAGCGCAGCATATCATGGCATGGCATGGCATGGCATGGCATAGCAACTAATGCTGCTTTCCTGGGGGGCCCAACTTCTAGGCATGGTCACACTGGGGTAGTTCATCAGGGAAAGAATCCGCCGGCCCACCTCGGGCACCGGGGACTGGTTTACCAACTAAAAGCGAACCCTGGGCCGGCGCCCTTCCCGGGAAACAGTGACGCTTGCCCTTGCAACGTGATATCAGTGCTGACCATTTGTTTCGACGCCAGCCTGGAATTTACCAAACCTCTCTGAGCCCCCCCCCCCTCCTGTCTGACCCATCCCCCCTCTGATTGTCAACGCTGACGACGGCGCGCCAACTCGCTGCGTGGGTGGGCAGCCCAGGCAGGGCCGACGCACAAGGCGCCCCCCCCCCCCCCCTCGTCCCGAGCAGAACGAGGATAAAACTTCGAACTGAGAAATGAGATCTAAGTAAGATATAGAACATGCCAACCCAACGCATGCACACTCGCCCGGTAGGACGCACCAGAGGGAAGGCACGCGGGCTGATCAACGAACGACGGCGACGACGAATACGACATTTGCTGACGCGGACGACCAGTGGCGACGATGCTGACGGAACGTAAGGAGCGGCGACGAACAGCGACGACTGCGACGACCGACGACCAGGACGAAGCGAAAACGATGACGACGCCCAGGTTACCCAACGAGCTGGCATTGATCAAGGGGACGTCCCCGACTGAGGAGGCTCATCCTCATGTCAGTCAGTGCCCTGTCGGGGGCGCCCCCAACTGAGGGATGTGACCCATGCGACTGGCATTGTTCAGTCGGGGACGTCCCCGACTGAGGGCCAGAGACGTTTCCAGTGAACATCTTACCAAGAGAGATCCGTAATCATGTGATGCTCCGGGCAACGGCCTACTGTTCCAAGCTGTGGGGTAAATTACCCCGCTGCTTCGAACAGTCGGGGACGTCCCCGACTGTGCGAAGGCTATGGGTAACGCAAGTTTCGGACTGTTCCAACGGGAGGGGTGGACGTCCCCGACTGAGGGACATCCCCGACTGAGGGCCCCTCAGTCGGGGACGTCCCCGACTGAGGGTAACATTGGCCTCAGGGTTGGCACCGTCGCCCCGGCGTCGTCGACGCGACGCGACTACGATCCGACGACGCTGGCGACGACTGCCACCGCTCGCGCGCGGCAAGCAGGTCCGGCGGCGCCTGCTGCAGCTCGGGTGGCTGCCAGGCCACCAGAGCCTGGCGGGGGGGCGCAGGGGTGACTGGGGGAGGGATATATCGAGACGCAGCCCTCCTCCTCCTCCTCCTCATCCTCCTCCCCCTCCTCTTCCTCATGCTCATTCTCATCGTTCGCTTCCTCCTCCTTCCCCCTCCTATCCCTGCTCCTCATCAACCTTCTCATCTATGTTTCGCATGTTCATCTCTGTCTACCTCTCCTTCCTCAGCCGCGCCCTGGTCTGCTATATGATTAAACCCACTCATGCCATCCTCACGCCGTCACCACCACGCATTATCATAATCGCCCTTCCAATCAGATGCGAGGGAAGATCGTTGCGCCGACGAGCGACACCGGTCTCACCAGCAGTCCAGCTATCTACCACAAGCGCCTGCAGTGGAAGCAACGGCATCACTCCTCGACACCCACAGTGTGAATTGCGAGAGCGTCATGACACTCGGCAGCTCACCCCAAGCCGCCTGTAGGAGAATGGAGGGCTGGAGGAGGGCGACGGGGTAGGAGGGGATCGATAGAGAGAACTAGTGAGAGAAAAAGAGAGAGAGAGAGAGAGAGAGAGAGAGAGAGAGAGAGAGAGAAAGAGAGAGAGAGAGAGGCACGTGGAGAGAGACACACAAACACACCGAGAGCGGGGGAGGGAGACATACTCAGAGCGAACGTGAGAAGGATACACATAACGATGATGAGACGAAGCTAGCAACGGGAGGAGTAAAACGAGATCGAGTGACATAGCGAGATAGTGAAAGAGCGAAAGAGAGATAGATATAGAGAGATAGCCAGATAGAGAGAGCGCACGGGAGCGAGAGAGCACGAGAGGGAGGAGGATAGAGCGAAAAAGAGCGAGGACATCAGGCGAGCCATACGTGGGAAGAGGGGAAGGATAATGATGAGGAGACTGATGAAGGGGAGAAAGTGCACAAACCGACGCCGCCAAGATACATGTCCCTGGATCTCCCAGGGCCGCGCACATTCGACCTGGATCCAGCCGTGACAACGAGGGTGCACCCCCATGACACAATCCCCCAATGACCCCCATCGAACAAATGAACTAGATCATTGATCACGGAGACGAGTGCCTGCACCTTCTCAATGGCCCGGCACAGCACGATGACGTCTCGTGGACGATGTTGCGCCGCTGGGCCCGATGTCACCCCAATGTATTTGCTCAGGAACTCGCGCTCAGTGGACAACAACTTCCACTTGCTACTCGGATGGGCAGAAATCTCTCGCACAAGCTTGCTGATCTCAACGTGGTACAATGAAAACGCATGTGTGATCCGACGGACTTTCTCTCTGAGTCTGCAGCGCAATATATATATATATATTATATGCATACATACACATATGTATATATATATACAAATATTCACACACACATATATATATATACATATATATATATATGTATACATATCTATGTATATATACATAGATATATCAATATATATGTATGTAAATCAGTATCCCCCTCCCACCTTACCCAGGCTCGTCATCCTCCCTCTTCTCATTCCCCGCTTCCTTCTCCCTCCCCTCTTCCTCTTTTCCTTTTCTCCCCCATTCTACCCCCCGTCTCCTTCCCCCCCCCCCCTCATCCCTGAATCTAGAGTTGACAACTGGAGGGGGGGCCCGGGGGGAGGGGGGGTCGGCGAGGGGATTGACACGCAGCGAAGCTGTGGCTGATCCACAGAAATCGCTTCGTCGTCACGCCAGCCTTGCGAACGATGCTGGCAGCGCCCAAGCCGTTCTTCAGGATGAGATCTGGAGTGCACAGACGACCACCCAGGAGGCATGTGACAATATTCGTGCGCTGGCCAGGAGATGAGATATCCTTTACGATGAAAATTTCAGCATGCACCCTGTTGTCGACCCTGGTCATTGCATTCGAAGCAATAGCATTTGTGAGTCTTGCATCTTGTGGCAGATCCACGATCCTGTAACAGGCCAGCGCGTGAGCCGACTGTGTCTGTGCCAGTTGTTGTGCGGGGATGGGGTCATGGGGGGGGAGGGTGCCAGGCCCCTCCTCCTCCTCCTCCACCTCCTCCTCCTCCTCCCCATCCCCTTCTTCCTTCTCGTCTCCCCCCCCTCGTCCTCCCCATCTCATCTTCCCTCCTCTGTCTCACATATCAGCATTGTCATATTCATCCCCCCCCCTCACCCTCTTCATTCTTCGCTCACGTGTGACATGCAGGTAACGCGTGAGCGCAACAGATTTGGGCTGACAAACACTTTGGCATTGGTCAAATGGACTCGCTGGGCCGGGGTGCTAGCGAGAAGTTTCTTCATGTCTTCCCTCTGCAGCTCCCGATCATTCTTCTGTCTGGCTTTCAACATCACACCAAGCTCCACTGGAATACTATCATCTAATTCAGACGGCAATAAATGTCCCTTCTCAGCAGCCTCAATCATCCTGATTCGTGATTTGATCCTCAACTTGTCATGTTCAACATCAATCCCAGCCCCTCTCTCATCTGTTCCGATGTGCGACGCCTCACTTTTGATATCTACCCATTTGCGCTTGGGGGCAGACTTGGCGCCGGCAGCCACGGCAGCCTCCCGGCGGCGCAGCCAGGCAGCTTCCGCGCCAGCACTGCTGTCCTGGGGAGGGAGGTGGAGGAGGGTAAGGAGGAGGAGGGCGGTGGAGGGAGGGGGATAAGGAAGACACGGGGGATGAGACGGATGGCGAGGAGAAAGATGAGGACAACGTGAGAGGCATGATTGAGAAGGGGAGGAGGACGAAGACCACGAGGATGATAATGTTATTGGAGAGGGAAGGGGGATGAGGATGATGAGCAAGAGGAGGCGGTCCTTGGCTCTCCGTCTCCCAGTGAACTTTGGAGTGGATGTGCGCGTTGAGCCGAACACCTCTCGCCAAATGGCCTGGGCGTTGGTGATGATGTCATCGACCTCCTGGTCATCCAGGTCTGTCATGAGCTTGATCTCCCCAAGCTGAGCCCGGTCGTCAAGAAGCAGGCGATGCTTGCCGAGCAGGCGCGCGAGCGCCCCCAGGCCACGCTCCACGCCGCCAGTAGTGCACCCGCAGAATGCCACGTATCTGACCAAGACCACCTGCAGCGCATCAGTAGCATGATGTAGCGCCATGCGCCTGTCACACATCTTCTTGAGCGCCGCTGCCCATGCATGGTAACTGCTCTCCTTGGTGCTCTGGTCCTTGTGCACTCGCATGGCGCACTGGCGGGCGTCATCCATCTGCTCGCACAGCTTCTTCGCATCGACGTTGAAGACCTTGGCGAGACGCATCACAGCGATGTCGTGCTCGCGCAGCAAACAATAACCATTGTTCAAGTTGAACACTTTGAAGGCCTGGGGCAGTTCCCACGCAGGGAACTCTGCGTGGAGCGACTGCATGGTCAGCATGACCCAGTTCGCCGTGCGCTTCAAACACCTGGAAATAGTTACCTGGTCGAGCTGCGCGGGGCCGCCTATCACACGAGCGCCTGTCCCAACGTTGGCGCAGCGCTGGACGGAAAGAAGCTGAATGGCGTACTGCGTGAAGCCACATCCTCACAGCTAGAGGCGCGCCCTCCTCCTTCCCCCCCTCCCTCCTCCCCCTCCTCTCTACATCCTTACATATCCTACTTATTCCTCCCTTGTCCCCCCTCTGACTCCTCCTCCTTCTCCTCCTCCTCCTCTCCTTTGTTCCTCGTCCTCCTTCTCCTCCTCCTTCTCCTCCTCCTCCTTCTCCTTCTCTTCCTCTTCTCATTCTTCCTTGCCACGGTCCGATTGCAGACCCTTTAACGAACAAGTAGTCGATGCGATGGGTGAAGTCTGCAAGCATCTCACTCATCTCGGCAACGTCGTAATTCTCTGAGTCGTGCATTCGCGTGATTCGGAGAGACTCGTGGCCCGCGTCGGCCAGCATAGCAATTTGCAGCACTTGCTCGGCAGTGACAGTCAGCAAAAAGTTCTTTGCGATCTTCCCAGGTGCCTCCCCAGCTCGCCGGACTGCAATGTCTATGGCAGTCGTCCACACTGCATCAAAGAACAAAATCCACTTTGCCAAGCTATGCTTAGCACCTAGCCCGTGTGTTGCTCTGGCTCTTTCGCCCCATCTCCTCCCCTGCTCTGGCTGTTTTCTCTGCTCTGGCTCTTTGCTCTCGGGGGAGGGGGGAGGGGCTGGGGGGTGGATAGTAGAAAGGGCGGCGGATGGCGCGAAGCGACCCAGATGAATCTACCCGGCGGCTTCGATGAGCTATCGAACCGCTGCTGCGCGTGCCTCAAATTCACGATGCGGCGAGCGCCGAACGGCGCGTCAACAATCGCCTTCACATTCTTGTCAAAGATACTGGACAAGTCGGGCGAGTACTGGATGAGGTGGACAATTGCCTCCTGGCCGGTGATGTGAGCAATCATCGTCCCAGATAAATACTCGTCCGCAGTCCACGGCCTCGATGTCAACCTGGGGTGCGAGGGGGGGGGGGGGCATCCTCTCCTCCTTCTTCTCCTCCTCCTCCTCCTCCTTCTCACCTGCCGCCCTCCTCCCCCCTTATCTCATCCTCCCTTCCCCCCTTCCACCTCTTCGCTACTCTGCTCATCTCCTCATCCCTGTCCCTTTTTTTTATGGGCGCATCGCCTGCGACTGGCGTGCGCCTTGTCCCGAACAACCGTATCCACGTTAGGCAGGACAGCTGGAACGCCAGCAGTCTCAGACGATAAGATCCTCCCAGCACGCTGTTCATCAGACGCGCCATCTGCGTCGAACAGGTGGACGTGGGACGTGACGTGCTTGTACATGGCTGCGTCCATCTGAGGGCGGGCGCCACGTGCGAATGGCGGGTTCAGCCTGGGCGTGCAAAAGTTGCGAATCACATCGATCGTTGCCCTGCGGATATCCAACGATGTGGTCCCAAAGTTCGATGTCAAGCCCATGGCGCCCTTCCTCAGATCGCATCGCGATGATGACGCACTGAACCTGACGAGAAGTCTCGGCGCCTTCACGTCCTGGTGCATCGCAATGGAGGAGCAACTTGCAAGAAACTTTCTGTCGCCATCCAGCACCGCCTCAGATAGGCACCAGGCGATGCGCTTCGCCTTCCAAGCTGACTTCGCATCACATCCATTGCCGTCTGAATACGGGCGAACATCCCTGCGATTCTTGAGGGCCAGCTTGAACGCCTCAACAGAAGGTGCTGTCACTGTTGAGCCGCCCTCGATATTAAAGACCTTGGAAACACCATCTCTGTGCGCTTTGGACTCTGCATGCTTTCTGAATTTGCAAATATCCATGCCAGCGTGGGATCTGACACTGAAAGTGGCGCACTCGCCCGGCAACTTCAACACAGCGCAAACCTTACAACCGACGCCCCAGCAGCCAGATGTAGGATTTTTCCAACTGATAAGCCACGACCCCAGCCATGGCCTGCGATGAGATATCGGGAGTGCACAACGCCAGGTCGACGCGTTCCTGCTGTAAATTGCACGGGCGTGCTTGTTCTGGGGAGCCTTGTGCGACGAGGTCTCCCTGGGGCGCGGCAGCGCCGGCGCCGCCGCCGGCGGCGGCGGTGGAACCCACGGGCCAGCATGATATGTGGCGGCGGGGGCCTCCCAATCCAGGACGAAATCGCCCATGCGGTGGCGCGGAAACAGCTAGAGCCAAAACGGCTGACGCAGCCGGCAAGGCGGCGCGAGGAGAAGGGGGAGACGGATCAGGAGGATAACTTGAGGAGAAGGAAAGCGAGAAGAATGATCATGAGAAATACTGATTGAGCAGAGGATGCGGATACGCAGATGAGCGGAGAGGGCAGGTGGGATCTGCGGGGCGAGGAGGGTGAGAGGGAGCCGAACATTGCCCAACTTACACCAGGCCCCCGACGCTAAGAATCACCGGGCAACCTTTGCGATGCAGATGAAGCCCAGGCAACCTTTGCTCCGTAGATGAAGCCCAGGCGCCCATGGACGCCCAATGTTCTCCAATTACCCAAATGCGACCCGACCTAGAAGTTGGAGCCCCTAAGAAAGCAGCATTAGTTGCTATGATATGCTTTGCTTTGCTATATCATGTTATGCTGCGCTATGCTATGGTATGATATGTTATGATATGTCGCGCTATGCTATGCGATGCTATGCTAAGCTATGCTATGTCGTGCTGCGCTGTGCCATACTGCGTTATGATATGATATGCTATGCTAAGCTGCGCTATGCTATGATATGAGATGCTGTGCTATGTTATGCTGCGCAATGCTATGGTTTGCTATGATATAATTGGCTATGTTATGCTATACTATGATATGCTAATGCAGCGCTGCGCTATGCTAAGCTAAGCTAAGCGAAGCTAACCCTCTAGGCATTGCTCCTTGCTTTGTGTTTGCTTTGCTTTTCTTTTTTTCCGACCTAAATTATGCCGAGAAGGGTTCTTACCCTGTGTGCTTAAAGGACCGGGCAGCATCCCTTGGGAGCGGCCCCCCCAGCCCCCTGGGAGCTTTAGTTTTAGCTTTAGCTTTAGCGTTAGCTTAGCGTTAGCTTAGCTTTAGCTTAGCTTTAGCTTAGCTTTAGCGTCGCTCAGCTTTAGCTTATCTTTTAGCGTAGCTTTAGCTTAGCTTTAGCTTAGCTTTACCTTAGCTTTATCGTAGCTTTAGCTCAGTTTAACTTAACTTTAGCTTAGCGTTAACTTAGCGTTAGCTTAGCTTTAGCGTAGCGTTAACTTAGCGTTAGCTTAGCGCTAGCTTAGCTTACCTTAGCTTTAGCTTAGCTTTAGCTTAGCTTCAGCTTAGCTTTAGCTTTAGCTTTAGCCTTATCTTAGTTTTAGCTTAGCTTTAGCTTAGCTTTAGCTGAGCTCTAGCTTAGCTTTAGCTCAACTTTAGCTTAGCTTCACTGTGACTGCTAATGCTGCTTTCCTAGGGGCTCCAACTCCGAGGTAGGGTCGCACTGTGATAATGTTTTGTTTTGCTGTGCGTTGCTTGTGCTATGCTGCCGCTGCTGTTGTTTTGCCTTTGCTTTGCTTTGCTGCTATGCTATGATATGCTGTGCTATGCTATGCTGCGCTGTGCTGTGCTGTGCTGTGCTGCGCTATGCTATGCTATGCTATGCTATGCTGCGCTGTGCTATGCGATGCTGGGCCATGCTATGATATGCTGTGCTGCGCTATGCAGCGCTGCGCTATGCTATGCTACGCAGTGCTCTGCTATGCAAAAGCTCAGCGAAGCTAAGATGAAGGTGCGCTAAGATAATATAAACCTAAGCTAATATGAAGCTAGGCTAAGCTAAGATGAAATAATGTTAGCTAAGGTGAGATAATCATCGCTAAGCTAAGAACGTAACTGGGGGAACCGCCGAGCGGATGCCGGGGGAACTGCCCAGGGCGATTTCCACTCTCCGGCCCCTTTAGCTTATTTCATCTTAGCTTATCGTAGCTTCATCCTAGCTCAGGTCTATCTTCGCTTAGCTTACCTTCATCTTAGTTTCGCTGAGCTTTGGCATAGCATAGCACAGCATACCATAGCATAACGCAACATAGCATAGCGCAGCACAGCATATCATAGCTGACGCGACGACGACGGCGAAGACGCAGGCGGCGCGCGCGAGCACGGGCGCAGGCTGCTTCTCCTGCAGCAGCCGCAGCGCCGGGCGCAGCGGCAGGCCGCCTGCCACGGCGGGAGGGGGGGGGAGGAGAGGCGAGGGTGAGTAGCGTTGCTCCTCCTCCTCCTCCTCATCATCATCATCATCTTCCTCCGTCCTCCTCCTCATCATCATCCCTTCTCCTCCCTCCTCCGCTTCCTCCTCCTCCTCCCCCATTCACCTATTCCTTCATGGGTGGTGGATGGCCCCCGTCGTCGACATCTCTAGGTGGTAACGAAGGTCCGGGGCCCCATCGCTCTCATCAGAAATCGACCTTGGAATTGGTAATAATACTGGGCGCTCTGGATAACAAAACATGCTTGTCCATCTCAAACCTCGAAACGCGCCCAGGGCCAAGCCCACGCTGACCTTGTTCGGGGAGGGATGCGCACACCATAAGGGGATCAACATGGTAGACCCACGAACCTGGAAAGGGATATATATAACCACATGCATGGAAACGCGTTCGCGACACCGCATTGGGCGACGGGCACTTCCGAGGAGACACCCCGCGAAACATTCACGAGGCACCAGCGACCGTTTTCAACGTTTTCCTGGAAACATTCCACGAGGCACCCCGCACCAGTCCACGAGACACCCCACGACACTCAACCAAGGCAGTGTGGTCGTGCTGGGAAAGAGCCATGCTGGGGTGTGGTCGTGTTAGGGGGTGGTCGTGCTGGGGGGTGGTGGTGCTGGGGGGGTAATCGTGCTGGGGGGCGGTCGTGATGGGGCGTGGTCGTGCTGGGGCGTGGTCGTGTTGGGGCGCGGTCGTGCTGGGGTGTGGTCGTGCTGGGGTGAGGTCGTGCTGGGGTGTGGTCGTGCTGGGTGATGGTCTTGATAGGGTGGGGTCGTGCTGGGATGTGGTCGTGCTGGGGTGTGGTCGTGCTGGGATGGGATCGTGCTGGGGCGGGGTCGTGCCGGGGCGTGGTCGCGCTGCTGGGGCGCGGTCGTGCTGGGGTGCGGTCGTGCCGGGGTGCACCTGGAGAAGGCAAACATCTGGGGCGCCCAGATCCAAAGTTTTTTACAAAACAAGCGATTCGCTCGCGACATCCTCGGCAACTATGCGGAGCAATCGTTACGCTCGAGACATCCTCAATACGCGAAAGAGTGGCCCGCGCCCTGTGATTTATTATCGATCGGGATTTCAAACACGAGCGTTTCGCCTGAGATATCCTCAAATTTTGATCCGCTGGCCCACCCCGATCTCGACATTTATCAGGGAAGTAGTCCGCCATCCCGCCTCAGTTGAGGCACAGGGACAGGTTTACCAACTAAAAGAGAACCCTGGGCCGGCGCCCTTTCCGGGAAAGAGCCACCTCAAGATCTGAGCCACCCTCTTCCTTCCTCCTCATCCTCGCATCCATCTGAATCATAGTCGTGCCCCTCTCGACGTCTGTCTTCTCATTTGCTCTGCGCTGATGGTGGCGATGACACAAACCATCATGATGGTGATGATGACGACGTTCGCACTCGCATGATGTACAAGCTCATTGAGCAAACTGTTCTGAATGGCGAACTAATGGGGTGGTGGCGGGCACTCTCGCGCTAACCGCGATATGCTATCTGTCCTACAGCCTACGGCGAGAAACCCAAGTCGCGCCCCACTGAATTCAGTGCTGAACTGAAAACGATGCCTACCTAATCAATTCCTTCCACGCGCTGCATGATCAATCCTGATCATCTGAAGGCGTCCGCGGGCGCTTGTTCTTGTTCCCCGGCCGGCCCTGGGAGAGGTCGAGATGCGAGCGGCCGCCAGCGAGGGGGATCGCCACAGCACTCAGCGCGTCGGCAGGCGAGGCGGACGAAGGAGAGCTGCCGTGGGCGAAGATGGCGGCGCACCGGCCCGCACGCGACTCAGGCGTTCGCGGCGGGCTCGGGCTCACGATTGCGATCTGCTCCTGCTCACTCTCCTCCGACTCGCTGGTGCTTGCCTGCTGGAACTGTGGAGGCTGATGCTGCTGTTGACCTTGTTGCTGCTGCTGCTGCTGCGCTGCCTCGCCCCGCGGCAACGAGCCACCAGTCGGGCCCCCCCCGCGCGCGAGGCGCCCCAATACCCTCCTGCGTCAGATTGGGGGGGAGAAGGGGGGGGAGGATGGGGAATAGGAGAAGGAGGACAGATAAAAATGAGAAGGAAGAGCAGGATGATGAATCGAGGGAGAGCACCCGGTGGGAGGAGGATAAGGAGGAGGAGGAGGAGGAGGAGGAGGAGGAGGGGGATGAGGAGGAGGAGGAGGAGGGCACCACCGACGACGTGGGAGGGAAAGGACGAGGAGGACAGTGGTGACGACGAAAAGGACCACGACTCGACAAGGCCGGTCCAGCGGTAGCTGTTCACCGGCACGCGACTGCACAGCTGGCGCAGCCCAGCAATGTGGAACCCTCCAGCGCGCCAGAAACAGCCACACAAATTGCAGAACAAGATCTCACGGTACATGTGGAGGTCCATGTGGGTCACGTGCACGCACCTGTACAAAGGGTGGGTCATGGCGGGCTGGAGATCCCATTGAGTCGGAGCAATTGCACGATGGACTCCATTCGTACCCTCGGCAACCCAACGAGGGACCTCGACCAAGCCATCACGCGCAGCGTTGGCCTGCATGCGGCATGGCTGCGGCTGGCGCTGCGGCATCATGATGAAACCTGGCGCAGAACGCGGGAAGCAGCTGAAACACCTGCTCGGGAACGAAAGGGCTCCGGACATAGAGAGGGAGGGGTGGAGAAAAGATGTTTCTGTGGGCTCTCGCTACAATGCTACGCCATGCGATGCTACGCCATACATCGATATCTAATATTGTGGACTGTCAGGCCATGTAATGTCAGCTTCTGTTACGTGACACGTTGCGCTTGCCCATATCCTGCTGCTTTGCGTTGCCTTGCTATGTTGGGCGTGCTGCGCTGGTCGCGCTATGCTTTGCAATGCTGCGCCTATGCGGGCGTCGCGTGTATATCATGCGGCCCCCGCCCCTTCGATGTCTGCGCTCCAATCCCGCCAGCCTGCTGGGCTTAGGTGGTGTAACACGTTGTGTTTCTTCTCTCTACCCCACCCCTTACCCTCCCCCCCAGCGTCCGAGATGGCCCAGGCAGGCTCCAAGAGGCATTCAAAGTCGCAAGATGGCCTCCAAGATGACCCGTGATACTTCAAGATGGGTCAACGTAGCACCCGGACATGCCCCCAAAGAAGCCCCAAGACAGCCCCAAGACGGATCCAAGTGCCCTCTGAGCCCTCCACGGTGCCCTCCAAAATGGCAAAACCATTTGAGAGCCGAGGGGGAATCCATGTTTTTGGTATTATCGCCTTTTCGTTTCCGATAGGCTCTGGAAGCCTCAACATGGCCCCACGCTGACCCAACATATGCCCTAGAAGGGCCCACAAATGCAGAATGCGGCCCCAAGATCGCCCAAGAGGCCACCATGATCGCTCCAAGAGGGCCCCAACATGCCGTTTGAGAACATCCGAGGGGGCGATGCTAATTGGGGGACGTCCTCCTTTTGAGCCACGTGGCCCAAGATGACCCCAAGAGGCCTCCCAGCCTCTCCCCAAAGACCCTCCACCCCGCCCTGTTTGGCCCAATATGGCTTCAAGAGAGCCCAATATACGCAGATATGGATTTCAGAATGGCCTAAGATAGCCAAACATGGCTCAATATAGCCTCCGACAGACCCTCAAGCCAGCCTCAAGATGGCCCAACATAGACGAGCATGGCTCAAGATAACCTCCGACAGCCTCTTGCCGAGCCTGGCTCAAGATAACCTCCAAGATGCCTCGAGAAGAACTCGCAATCAATTATGGATGGGCTGGTGGGGATACGCGAAGCGTCAAGAATTGGCTTTGCAACGATGTCTGAACCATCTCTCTGTGCATTCTTTATGAGATGGCCCCCTGATGATGTTGCCCAGCGCTACCGTCGTCGTCGCCATCGTCGTCGTCATCATCGCCCTCATCATCGTCGCCATCATCGTCATCGTCTCGACGTCGTTGTCGTCGTCGTCGTCTTGTCTGAGACTCTTCTATCCTGGGGCGCAAAAGCGCAAGAACGCGCGCAGCGAGGGCGGCGGGCTGTCGTGTCCGTTAGCGAGCCAGCTGCAAGTGAGGAGGCTGATTATTTCTTGTGCTCATGCTCCTCTTCCTCCTCCTTATCCAAATCATATTCCTCGTCCCCTGGCTCCCCCCCCCTCGCCTGCCCCCCCCCCCTTTCTCCTCCTCCCCTCCCCCATTCCTCTGATGAGGCGGGGGATGGTGGTGCGAGTTGGCTGGCGAATAGGGGAGAGGCGAGCAGGCGGCTAAAAGAGCCAGGATCTACAGCCAACGCAAGGGCGCTTATACTGCACATACATTAGCATCAGGCCAACAACTACTGGATGGCCTTGATCACATTGGGCAACAATGCCTTCATCACTGAAACCGTCATGGCGTTGCCGGCGAGCTCGCCGGCCGCGGTGCGCGCGAGCATCGAGAAGTCGAATTCAGCAGGGTCACTGCCCTGCAGGCGAATGATGCTGTCCAGGCTGAGGAAGTTCATCGTCTCGGTGTCCACGTAGGCCTTGGGGTCGCAGCCGCGCGACCTGGCGATCGTGGGGGACATGCCAACCATGTAGTGTGGGCCACGACCGTTCGCAGCATCAATGATGATGCGGGCGTCGCCAGGCTCCATGTCACACTGCTTCTTGATGGCCTTGGTGGCCGCGAGTATGCGGGACCGCAAGCTCTCGGTGGTAGGCAACGAAACCCCCTTGTCCAAGAACCTCGAAAGAGCAGGCGGCTTAGACTCCTTCGGCCACTGAAACGCGTCGCTCCCCTTGATGTCAGAACGCAAGCACGCGTGGTACACGCGCGAGCGGTTCTGGGGAACGCCAAAGTTGATGCTGTTCAATGCCCTCATGTGGATAACGTACCCGGAGCGCCTGAGATGGCGCTCAATCTTGTCACGAACAGCCTGGTGGGTGGAGTACAAAAAGCCAGGCACATTCTCGAGAATCGCTGCGCGAGGCCTCTGGCGCCTCACGTACTGGAGGATGGGGTCGATCACCTGGGACCTCTCGTCGTCGCAGCCCTTGCGCGCCCCGTCGGCGGCGTGCGGCTGGCACGGGAACCCAGCGCTGAATATGTCAACTGATGTCGCACCCTTGAAATCTTTGTCGAACACGTTTGAGTACCACTGCTTGAAATCGAAGTTGGCGGTGCAAGCCGCGCGGCTGGCGGCAGCAATGTCGCACCCAAACTCGCGCGCGCATGGGGTCGCCAAGAAGTGGGGCGCCTGCGCCTCCGACGCCCAGCCCGTGCAAGCGCTGCCCACCTTGATGGCTGCCTTGGCCTTCGTGGTGGGCGCAGCGCGCGGGGCAGCTTTGCAAGCCTTCCCCATGGGTAGCGCAAAGGTTGCGCAGGGGCCGCCTAAATCACTTCAGCCCAAATGGCTACGGATAAACTGGAACGGCATTGGCAGCGCAGGACATTCAGGAGGGAGGATATCATTCAGGAGAGGGGTTAATGGGAGCAATATCCGGATGCCCAGGATGTGGTAATTATCCCAGTGCGACCCTACCTGGGGGTTGGAGAACCTAGGCAAGCAACATCTACATCTACACCGACAGCTACATTAACATCTACACCTGCATCTACCTTTTCATCAACATCAACAGCGAGACTCACATCTACATCTACATCCACATCTACGTCTACACCTACATCTACATCTACACTTACATCCACATCTACACCTCATCTACATTTACATAGACATTTTCGCGCCATTGCTGCTTTTGCTTTGCATGCTATGATTTGCGATGTTATGTTATGGTGTGCTATGCTACGCTATGCTTGGCTATGCTATGCTATGCTAATGCTGTGTTAATGCTGCGCTGTGCTAAGCTAAGCTAAGGTAAGCCAAGATATGCTATGCTATGCTGCGCTATGCTGTGCTAGGCTAGGCTAGGCTATGATTTGATATGCGATGCTGCGCTATACTATGCTATGCTACTATGGTATGCTGCGTTCTGATATGCTATGATGTGATATGATGTGCTATGCTATGCTACGCTGCGCTGTGCTATGCTGTGCTGTGCTATGATGCGCTATGCTATGCTATGCTATGCTATGCTAGACTGCGATGTGCGATGATATGCGAAGCAATGCCAAGCTATAGTACGCTTGGCTATGCTATGCCGTGCTGTGCTGTGCTAGTGATGCGTTGCGCTATGCTGCGCTAAGCTAAGCTAAGGTAAGCTATGCTAAGCTAAACTAAGCCAAGCTAAGCTAAGCTCCGCTAAGCCAAGCTAAGCTAAGCTAAGCTAAACATAGCTAAGCTAAGTTAAACTAAGCTAAGCTAAACTAAGCTAGGCTAGGCAAAACGGGGGATCCTGGGGGAACTGTGGGGCAGATGCCGGCGGAACCATCCGGGCCGGCCCTGGCCGGCCCCGGGCCCCTTGAGCTTATGCGGCAAGAACCCTTCTAGGCAGAGCCTAAGTAGGGAACGAGTAGGGCGAAGAGGCAGAGGATGACGAGGATGAAAATGAGGAACACGAGAAGGAGGATGCGAATGCACGAGCAGGAGGAGTAGGTGGAGCAGGAGGGGGAACGGGAGGACAGGGAATAAGGAGGAAAAGGGAAGTTTAAAGGAAGGGGAAAGAGCAGCCCCCCCCCCCCCCCCCGACTCTGGGGCGCCTAGTGCCCCAGGGGCCGGACCCGCCAGCGCCGCCCGCGGCACGCGCCGCCGCCGGCCCGGCCCGGCCCGGGCCCGGCCAGGCCAGGCCAGGCCAGCCCCCCCCCCCCTCCACCACCCCGCCTGGCCGCCAGACCCACCCCCCTCCACCACCCCGTCCAGGACCAAAACACCAGGAACACGATTCAAGTGCCCTGGAAAGAAAACCATGACCCCTCCTCCTCATCCGTCTCCTTATAATTTGATTTGCCCTGCGACCCCGCCCATAATTTGCAAGTGTCTTTGCCCTTATCCTCACTGTACTCCTGCTCCCCTCATCATCCACCCTTCCCTCCCCCGTCCTTCTCCTTCTCCTCCTCCTCCTCCTCCTCATCATCATCACCCTTCTCTTGCCTTTCCTCATCTTTCCCCCCCCCTGCCCGCCCTTTGTTCCCCTCCCACCTATCCCGACCTCAGGAGGATCATGATCAGGACGATAACAAGGACCACGAAGAGAAGTATACGGACGCGGAGGAGGAGGATGAGGAGGAGGAGGAGCAGGAGCAGGATAAGGTGGAATAAGACAAGGCTGACAATAACGATAAGGACAATGACGAGGAGAATGATGAGAAGGATGACATGCAGCAACAACAGGAGCATGATAGCAAGGGAGAGGGAGGATGTGGAATATGATGAGGAGGAGGGGGGAACGCGCCGGGCTAGCTCGATCGACTCGGACAGCGGGCGGCCCTGGAACGCCGCCCCGCCGCCCCGTCCAACAAGAGCCAAGGTATGTGGGGTTCCTCGGTAGCGTAATGTTTAATACATGATCCGCACGCGGAGCATGTATTAAAAACGACACTGTATTGGCCTGGCGGAGAGCCGAAACCAGTGTTTGCAGCGGGACCCCTGTTGGCTCCAGAAGGGCCACCTTGGGGCCCCTTGCCCTCCACCGCCACCTCCCGCGCACTTCCGACCTCCGCGCGGAAGGTGCGGAGGAGTGTGCATCGAGACTTCTGGAAGCCGTGCGCGCGAGCCCAGGGAGCCCACGACCACCCGTATCGAGAACGGGGCGAGAGGTCAGGGCGGAGGGTCCCGGAGAGAAGGAGGGCGGAGGCTCTCCAGGAACCCCACCCGCAGCACCCGCCCGAGAAAGGGCGTGCGCCGGCTCGGGCGTGGCGCACCCCACCTGGAGAGACACTCGGGGACCCCCGCGCGGTGCGGGGGCCACGCCGCGCGGGTGAGTCGGTGGGGTTTCGGGGTCACCGCACGGTTGTGGGACTCGGCTCGTTCTCCGAGGAGGTCTCGGGCGGCAGGGGCCTCCGGGGTCTCAGAAACCGTGCGGTGACGGACCGTGCGGTGAGGTCTTTTGGGGGGGTCCGAGGTCACCGCAGGGTCTGTCACCGCACCGGTTCGGGACTCCAAAGACATCCCGCGCAGGGGAAAACACACATCAGGACGTCGGCGTTTCGCCGCGTCGGCCTCCTGGCGGCTATCGCCAGGCCCCGGGGCCGTCATAAGACGGCTCAGGATGGTGCGCATCTCTTGTTGGGAAGGCCTGGCGGCTGGCGCCGCCGCCCCTGGAGACGGCGGCGTGGACCCGGCCAAGGAAGGTGCTGGGGCAGGCGGGAAGGCGACACGGACGAGGCGGAGCAGGTGCAG
>CAUYUJ010003593.1:0-2500 GCA_963575745.1 Prorocentrum cordatum
CAAAACCTGGCCTGGAGGTTGGGGGCTTGCGAACTACTGCAGTCAGACCAGAAAAACCAAAAAAACCAACGCCTGACCAGGTTTTCTGAGCCCTCAGACCAGAAAAACCAGAAACACCAACGCCTGGCCAGGTTTTGTGGGCTCCCAGACCAGAAAAAAACCTGACAAAACGACGCCTGGCCAGGTTCTGTGAGCTCCCAGACCAGAAAAAAACGCCTGGCCAGGTTAGCGGGAGCTTGCAGGCGAGGGCGGGGCGAGGACAGTCCTGGCGAGGAAGGGGCGAGGAAGCGGCGAGGAGAGACAGACAACTCGAAGGTTCATCTCAGAACCCGCCAAAAGGTAGATCTTCGGGGGGTGCGACCATGTAGTTCACACCGTGCCCTGTTCCAGTCATCCCTCCTCCTCCTCCCTTCTTCCTCGTTATCTTCCTTCCCCTCCGTTGTCCCCCTTCCTCATTTGTCCCACTTGCGTCGTGTGCCCGTGGTGAATGTGAAGCACAGATGAAGCGCAGCTATTGCACGGAGTATTTTAAGTTACCACCGCCCCCAAACTACAGTTGACGGGAGAGAAGGCGGGGCGTAACGCTCCAGATAACATAGGGGCGAAATGCTCCAGCCAGGTGCGGGGCGAAATGCTCCAGGGGGCGGAATGCTCCACATCACGTAAGGGCGAAATGCTCCAGCCAGATACGGGGCGAAATGCTCCAAGGGGCGTAATGCTCCAGATCACGTAGGGGCGAAATGCTCCAGATCACGTGGGGGCGAGATGCTCCAGCCAGATACGGGGCGAAATGCTCCAGGGGGGCGTAAAGCTCACACCAGTCGGAAGCGAAACAATCCCAGGCAAACAACAGACGAACTGCTCCAGAGGAGCGCAGCACGACTGTTTGATCCTTATCCTGGTCCTCCTCCGCTTCCGCGGTTCGTCCCTCTGCCCTGCTCCGCCCCCTCTTCTTGCCTTCCTATCTCCTTCGCTCCCGCCTTCTCGCCCCTCCTTCCTCATCCACACCAACTCCGTTTTTTTGTGTTGCAACCTATTCTGGCCCGAGCCTGCCTCGACGCAGAACTCGCGGCGCAGCTTCCACGCGCCCACGCGGCAGCAATGCCGATCATGCTCCGCCTCGCCTCCTGGCACGCCGCCAAGGCGCTATATATATACCGTTGAAAAGAAATGTGCGACACAATAAAGAAAACACACTTAACACGTGATGTAATGCAAAGATATGCGGCTGAATTAGAAAAGCCGTCGGGAACGTCCAGAAACCGAGACGGCCTCTTGAGGGCCTCTTGGGAGCTTTTTGGGGCCTCCCGAGGGCTTCTTGGGGCCTCCTGGGGGCTTCTTGGGGCGGAAGGATAGGATGTTCGTTTTGTGTTTCCTTTTTTGTGCCCTTTTGGGGCCGTCCTGGGGACTTCTTGGGTCGTTTTGGGCGCCTCTTGGCCTGTCTTGGGGCCCTCGTGGAGGCGTCTTGGGCCGTCTTGGGGTGGTCTTGGGGGCTTCTAGGGCCGTCTGCGAGCGCCTGGAAGCAGACATGGTGACAACGCCAAAATCTTTCAAACACCAAAGGAACATCACTGATTTTGGCCTCTTGGGGCCCTTTTGGGAGGCCTCTTGGAGGCCTCTTTGAGCGTCTTCGCGGCTCCTTGGGCCGTCTTGGAGTTATCTTGGGCTTCCTGGGGCGATCGTTCGGCGACTGGGCACCCACTACGCTCAAAGACAGCCCTGGGCCCGCCGAGATGCCCCCCCCCCAGAGGTCCCAGGAGGCCTCCAACGAGCTTCCAAGCGACATCCGAGGAGACTCCGAGGGGCATTCAAGAGGCTTCTGGCTCCGCTGTTTGCCAATTTCTTCTTCCTCATCCTCGTCCTCCCCCTCCTCCTCCTCCTTCTCCTCCTCCTCCTCCTCCTTATCCGCTTCCTCCTCCTCCTCCTCCTCCTCCTCCCTCCTGCCTCCTCCCCCTCCCACACCTCCTCCTCCTCCTCCTCCTCCTCCTCCTCCTCCTCCCTATCCATTCCTCCTTATCCGCTTGCTCCTCCTCCTCCTCCCTCCTGCCTCCTCCCCTCCCGCACCTCCTCCTCCTCCTCCTCCTCCTCCTCCTTCCTCCTCCTCCTCGTTTTATTATTATTATTATTATTTACTATTATCATTTATTATTATTATTATTATTATACATTATCCCCTTATTGCTCCTCTTCGCCCGCCTCCTCCTCCTCCTCCTCCTCCTCCTGCTGCTCCTCCTACTACTCCTCCTCTTGCCTCTCCTCCTCCTCCTCCTCCTCCTCCTCCTCCTCCTCCTCCTCCTCCTCCTCCTACATCCTCCCCCTCTTGGGGTACGACGTCTTCTCCAACCCTTCATTCCATTGTATTCTATTCCACGTTCCTGATCAGGGCAAGTCGTCTGGGCATTGTTTCTGAATGGGACTGGTGTTTTTTTTGATCGCAACCGCAAGCGGACAGCCGCGCGGCGTCGGAAAGTCGTGCGAAGAGCGTGCGCCAGTGCAAGAG
>CAUYUJ010003593.1:5000-55000 GCA_963575745.1 Prorocentrum cordatum
GCGCGCATGAGAACACACTGGGCCGAATCACCATTGTGAGGCAGGATTTTTGCACGCAGCGCGAGCGAAACGCAGACGGAAACACTGGCAGCAAGGTCTGAAGTAGTGCATGCACAGAGGTGGGTGCGACCATGCAGGACGAGAGCAAAAAGCAAGCCGTTGTAGCGCAACCACGCTGGCAGGGCGTCCCAGCGACGCCTGGTGACCGAGACAGCGGGGCCATCTGGGTTGGTCGCTCCGCCTGTGGTTCGAGGTCCAGGGGGTCACGTGCTCAAAGGCCCCCTAGTCCAGCTGCGCTGTGATCTGGCCCGCCACGAGGCAGTGCGCCCAAGGGCGCCGCAACGCGATCTCGGCTCCCAGGATGGCGCTGGCGGGGCTGGAAGCAGCTGCTGCCGGGCTCGTGGGGCCCAAGCGGGAAAAACAAAACAGCTGAGACTCTCCACGCCTACGTACGATCTTGTGCCCCGCGTAAGTAGCTCAGGGCTGCCAGGACCTCGGGTGTAAAGTAACAGCTGGCGCCGAAAGGCCTGGGGCGCTATTTGGGGCCTCTTGGGGCCGTTTTGGGGGTTTCTTGGGAGCATCTTGGGGCTCCTTGGCGGCGTATTGGGCTTCCCTGGGGCCTCTTGGGGGGCTCTTGGGGGGCCCTTGGAGCGAGAGGGGGGGGGGGGGATCGATTGCAGCGCCCCCGCGGAGGCCACCATCCTCCTGAGGGGTGCCGAAAATAGCGCCCCTCCTGGAGATCGCCCGGGACCTGGCCGGGGGTCAGCCGGGGTACTTTTCGTCCGGGCCCCCCAGGGTCCGCCCCGCGCGCGCGAACTAGAAATATTGTTGAGTAGTTGCCCGAGACCTTAGCATGTCTCTGGCCTGTTGGGCCGGCGAGTGTCAATGTTCTTACTCGGAAGTCCGACGCCCACGACAAACAAGGGTGCGTGTCGCACCACCGACTGCCACTTGAGCCCGCTTCGCCTCGGGCACCTGCCGAGGCGTGACAGATCCTCGACCCCAGAGAGCACGCAAATGTGGTGCCGGGGGGCCCCGCAGATGGAGAAGCCCTGCGGCGCGCCCACGCGCTCCGGGAATGCGGCGCGCCGGCCTTCGTGGGCAAACGACAAGGCTGGCCTTTCGGCTTTCTCGCCTCCCCTCCTGACGTGGCTGTGCGCGTCCGCGCCGCAGCGGGCCGCCGAAGGGTAGCCTTTCGCCTCCGAGGCTCGTCATAATTCCTGTAGTCGCTAAGGACTGCGACGCCCTGTTGGCCCCGTCCGTCCCGCGCGCTCTCGTGCTCCTTGCTGTGGCAGGGCTGTTGCTCCGCTCGCGGCCCTGGTGTCCGCGCTCTCGACGCTCATGCGTCGGGAGGTCGTGCTCTCACTAGCGCGCAGTGGCCTGCGTCCACAGCCCAGGCACGCTGTAACCCCGTTCGCTGGGGGCACTCTCTGGGGGGATGCCGTCACGACGCGCCCCGCCGAAGGGCCGGGGTCTCGTGACTCTGTCCACCTGGCGGTGCGTAACCCTCGCCGCCTAGGCTCCCTTACCCTGGGCACGGATGTGCTCTTGGAGTGGCGCTCCCACGCTGTCGCCCACGTTTTATACGGAAATGGTGCCGACGTTTGAGTGCTTCCAGGTGCGCGCCTGCCCCCTGGTGCGTTTCTACCAGCGGGGTTTCTGTGTTCGTGACTGGGCCCGAGGTTTTGTGCGCAATGAGTTCCGCCAGGGCGACTGGCTGGCCCTGCTACACGAGGCCAACACCACGGCCGGCGCGCGCGCAGCGCCGAGGCCAGCCACAGAGGAGCAACAGCAGGAGAGACGCAGAGAACAGGCTTGCGCGCACGTCCGAAACGGCAGCCCGTCACGGGGGAGACAGGTCTTGACCGCGGCGGCGATTGCGCCCGGCAACGGGGAGACACTAAACAGGCTGCGGGGCCCGGCCCGCCGACCGCCTACCCTGAGCCGCCGACTACCCGCCAACCCCGACCGCGCAACCGACAGAGCGAGACTCGACAAGACCAAATTCCTCGCTTGCCTCCGGTCCGCTAAAAAGGGCACGGCAGCAGAACCATCGGGGTCCGCGTTGAGCACCTCGAGCCGCTGATGGAACACGAAGAGTCCATGGACCTGCTTGGATTCGCCGCCGCTGCCCTCGCGGAGGCGCGGGTGCCCTCCCCGATTCCCCGCGCTCTAGCCCTCTGCAAGATGACGGCGCTCCAGAAACCAGACAACGGAGTACGGGGCATCGCCACTGGCGACGTTTCCCGCCGACTGGTTACCAGGGCGCTCGCTCAACAGTTCGCCGAGCAGTTCCCGGCCGCAACTGCGCCCTTCCAGTTCGCCCTGACGACGCGGGCAGGAACCGACTGCGCCGCCATGCTGCTGAGGTCAGTGCTGGACCACGACGACGACGCAGTGATTGTCAGCATCGATGGAGTCGGGGCTTTCGACCATGTGTCGAGGTCGGCCTTCTTCCAGGAGCTCCTTGCTCGCCCAGGGCTGGCCGGCTCAATCCCCTTTGTGAAGATGTGGTACGGGCAAGACTCCACCTACCTTTGGCAAGACGAAATGGGGACTGTGCACGACGTGCACCAGGGAGAGGGAGTGGAGCAGGGGGACGCGCTGGCCCCAGCCCTCTTCGCTCTTGCCCTGCACGGAGCGCTGGCGGGCGCCTCCAGGACCCTAGAGCAAGGGGACTTCCTAGCCGCTTTCTTTGACGACGTGTACATCAAGACCACAGGGGCCAGGGCCAGAGCCGTTTTCGACACCACCACCGGAGCAATTCACCTCCACGCAAACGTGGATTGCCACCTTGGCAAGTGCCGGGCCTACAGCAGCCCAGAATTGGCGAGCTGGGACAAGACGTCTGGAGGGGTGACAGAGCACCACCCCGCCCGACCGAGGAATCAAGATCCTTGGCGCCCCCCTAGGCACCCGAGAATTCGTCGCCGCACACCTGGAAAGCAGACTACAGGAAGAGAGGCGACTCCTGGACGAACTGGCGCACCTGCCCGACCTACAGTGCGCTTGGCTCCTCCTCCTCCTCCTCCTTTGCGCCTCCCTGCGGGCCAACCACCTGCTGCGAACCCCGCCGCCAGAGGAAATCGCAGAAGACGCGAGAGGCCACGACGGCGACATGTGGGCCACCCTGCGCCGCCTCCTCGGGGACCCCGCAATGTCGCAAGACGAAGAGCGACGGGCGCGCGCACTGGCAGCAATGCCTGGACGACACGGAGGACTCGGGCTCCAAAGCGCCGCGCGCACGTCCCCAGCGGCCTACTGGAGCGCTTGGGCAGACGCCCTACACATGCTCCACCAACGGCGCCCCGTTGAAGCTGCAGCGATCAGGGATCTCCTCGACGGCACCAGGCCCGGCCGTAGGGGCAACCTTGCCGCAGCCGCCGCGGCCGCACAGCTGCTCGAAACCGAAGGCTTCCGGAGACCTTCCTGGGCCGACCTGCTCCAGGGGCTGCGCCCAGAAGCGCCGCCGCGCTCGGAGGCCGCCGAACTGGGGGAATGGCAGCACGGCTGGCAGTTCCACGCTTGTTCCGCACGCAACACACACTACAGGGACAACGTGTTCATGCCCAGCCTCACTAGGGCCAACCAGGCCATGCGAAGGTCAGGCTCAGGACGGAGGGCCGCCTACTGGCTTCACACCTTGCCCACCACCGAGGGGCACGTGTTCAAGCCCGCGCGGTTCCTGGCAGCCCTGCGCCGGCGCCTCAGGCTCCCGCTGCCGCTCCTCCCGCACACGTGCGGGGCAGCCGGCCGCCCAGGCTGCCGGGCCCGGCTGGACACGCTGGGAGACCACCTAGCCGCGTGCCACTCACGGGGCTTCTCGCCAGACGCGCGAAACTGCTCGAACGAGCTTGGGCGAGGGTCGCCAGAGAAGCAGGAGGGAGAGTTGTCCCCCAACAGCTGCTGCGGGACACCAACGCCGTCGTCCACAACCCGCTGGACCGCAGACAATTAGACCTAGTCGTCTACGGCATCTCGCCGAACGGCGTCCTGCTGTGCTGCGACAGTACCATGGTGTCCCCCCTCCGCAGGGACGGCTGGCACCGGCCGCGCACCTTCGACACCAACGGCGCCGCGCTACTTGGGGCCGAAAGGCGCAAACGACGCAGGTACCACGAACATTCAGGCCGCCTCATGGTCCTCTCCTGCGAGGTCGGAGGCAGGTGGGGCCGCGATTCCCTCCAGCTGGTACGCCTGCTTGCCAAGCAGACGGCGCGGGCCGCGCCGGCCCTCCTCCGCCGCTCCGCGGAGCTCGCGTACACCAACCGCTGGTGGGGGTTCCTGAGCGTCGCGGCCCAGGACTCGCTCATGGCCACCCTGACGGGCGACGGCTACCTAGCCTTGGGGGGGGCCTCCGGGGAGGACGACCCAGACCTGGCCGAAGTGCTGCTCGCAGACTCCGCCGGCCCACCCGCTAGCCGCCTGCCAGCACGCCCCTGATGCGCGGCGCCGCGGCCAGCACGGCCGCCCCGGGGGGCTCCGACGAGCGCCGGGAGCACCCCCGACACGGCAGCGGGCACCACGAGGAGGTCAGCAGTACCACCACCACCACAACGGCGACCAGCAGCACCATCGCTTCGACTGCGACCCGCAGCAGAACCACCACCAACACCACCACCACGAGAGCGACCCGCAGCACCACCACGACCACGACCAGGAGCACCACGACTGCGACCAGCAGCACCACGACTGCGACCAGCAGCAGCACCACCACGACTACGACCCAGCAGCACCACCACCACCACGACCAGCAGCACCACCAGCACCACCAGCACAAGCAGCACCACCACGACTGCGACCAGCAGCACCACCACGACTACGACCAGCACCACCACGACTGCAACCAGCAGCAGCACCACAACGACCAGCAGCACCACCACCATTACCAGTAGAACCACCAGCACCACCACGACGGCGACCAGCAGCCCCACGACTGCGACCAGCAGCGCCACGACTGCGACCAGCAGCACCACGACTGCGACCAGCAGCAGCACCACCACGACTGCGACCAGCAGCACCACCACCACGACAGCGACCCGCAGCACCACCACGACCACGACCACGACCAGCAGCACCACGACAGCGACCAGCAACACCACGACTGCAACCGGGAGCAGCAGCACCGAGACAGCGACCAGCAACACCACCACGACCAGCACCACCAGCACAACCAGCACTACCACGACTGCGACCAGCAGCACCACCACCACTACGACCAGCACCGCCACGACAACGACCAGCACCACGACTGCTACCAGCAGCACGACGACTGCGACAAGCAGCAGCACCACCACGACTACGACCAGCAGCAGCACCACCACCACCACGACCAGCAGCACCACCAGCACCACCAGCACAAGCAGCACCACCACGACTGCGACCAGCAGCACAACCACGACTACGACCAGCACCGCCACGACTGCAACCAGCAGCAGCACCACAACGACCAGCAGCACCACCACCACGACCAGCAGCACCACCAGCACCACCACGACGGCGACCAGCAGCCCCACGACTGCGACCAGCAGCACCACGACTGCGACCAGCAGCACCACGACTGCGACCAGAAGCAGCACCACCACGACTGCGACCAGCAGCACCACCACCACGACAGCGACCCGCAGCACCACCACGACCACGACCACGACCAGCAGCACCACGACCACCACGACCAGCAGCACCACCAGCACCACTAGCACAAGCAGCACCACCACGACTGCGACCAGCAGCACCACCACGACTACGACCAGCACCGCCACGACTGCAACCAGCAGCAGCACCACCACGACCAGTAGCACCACCAGCACCACCACGACGGCGACCAGCAGCCCCACGACCGCGACCAGCAGCGCCACGACTGCGACCAGCAGCACCACCACCACGACAGCGACCCGCAGCACCACCACGACCACGACCAGGAGCACCACGGCTGCGACCAGCAGCACGACGCCTGCGACCAACATCATCACCACGACTACGACCAGCAGCACCACCTCCACCACGACCAGCAGCACCACCAGCACCACTAGCACAAGCAGCACCACCACGACTGCGACCAGCAGCACCACCACGACTACGACCAGCACCACTACGACTGCAACCAGCAGCAGCGCCACAACGACCAGCAGCACCACCACCACGACCAGCAGCACCACCAGCACCACCACGACGGCGACCAGCAGCGCCACGACCGCGACCAACAGCGCCACGACTGCGACCAGCAAGCAGCACCACGACTGCGACCAGCAGCAGCACCACCACGACTGCGACAAGCAGCACCACCACCACGACTGCGACCCGCAGCACCACCACGACCACGACCACGACCACGACCAGCAGCACCACGACAGCGACCAGCAGCACCACGACTGCAAGCGGGAGCAGCAGTACCGAGACTGCGACCAGCAGCACCGCCACGACCAGCATCACCAGCACAACCAGCACTACCACTACCACGACTGAGACCAGCAGCACCACCGCCACTACGACCAGCACCACCACGACTGCGACCAGCAGCAGCACCACAGAGACCAGCAGCACCACCACCACGACCAGCAGCACCACCAGCACCACTACGACGGCGACCAGCAGCCCCACGACTGTGACCAACAGCGCCACGACTGCGACCAGCAGCACCACGACTGCGACCAGCAGCAGCACCACCACGACAACGACCAGCAGTACCACCACTACGACCGCGACCCGCAGCACCACCACGACCACGACCAGCAGCACCACGACTGCGACCAGCAGCGCCACGACCGCAACCGGGAGCAGCAGCACCGAGACAGCGACCAGCAGCACCACCACGACGAGCACCACCAGCACAACCAGCAATACCACGACTGCGACCAGCAGCACCACCACGACTACAACCAGCACCACCACGACCGCGACCAGCAGCAGCACCACCACGACCAGCAGCAGCACCACCTCGACCGCGACCAGCAGCACCACCACGACTACTACCAGCAGCACTACGACTGCCACCAGCAACACCACGACCACGACCAGCAGCAGCACCACCACGACTGCCACCAGCAGCTCCACCACCACGGCCAACAGCAGCACCAGCACCACCAGCACAACCAGCACCACCACTACTACGACTAGCACCACCACGACAAGCAGCACCACCACAACCGCGACCAGCAGCACCAACACGACTGCGACCAGCAGCCCCACGACTGCGACCTGCAGCGCCACGACTGCGACCAGCCGCAGAACCACTACCAGCACCACCACCACGACTGCAACCCGCAGCACCACCACGACTGCGACCAGCAGCACCAAAACTGCGACCAGCACTGCGACCAGCAACACCACGACTGCGACCAGCAGCAGCACCACCACGACTGCGACCAGCAGCAGCAGCACCACCACCAAGACCAGCACCACCAGCACAACCAGCACCACCACGACTGCGACCACCAACGCCACCACGACTACGACTCGCAGCACCACGACTGCGACCACCAGCAGCACTACCACGACCGCAACCAGCAGCAGCACCACCAACACGACCACGACAAGCAGCAGCACCACCACGACTGCGACCAGCACCAATTCCGACCGGCAACACGACCCCCAGCAACGACGGGCACCACCTGCAACGACCAGCAGCAACGACGCGCACCTGCACGACGGCGCGCACCGACGACGCCCACCGCCCCTTCCCCTCGCCTTTCCCTCGGCCTCTGTCCCCTCGTCTCGGTCCCGTCTCGTTCGCCCCCTGCCCCCGCGTCGTTCGCCCCTCGCCGTTCGGGCCCGGCTCGTGCCCCTCGCCCCCTCGTCCTCCGTCCCCCGCCCGCCCCACCCCCGCCTGGAGTCCAGACCCAGCCGCGCCTGCGAGACAAGGGAGCAGTGGCAGCAGGCTATGGCGCTGCTGATTCCCAAACTGGGGCCCAACGTCATCAGTTGCATCGCTGGGGCCAGCGCACGTGCGAAAAATGGGCAGCGGCAGTGGCAGCGAGCCAGGGAGGAGAGCGAGGCGGCAGAGGAGGAAATAGAAGAGGAGGAGAAGGCAGCGGACGAGCAGGACCAGGTCGAGGAGGAGGAGGAGGCGAAGATAACCGCGCTCGACGTCAGCAGGCAGTGGCAGCGAGCCAGGGAGTCAGGACGTGGAGGAGGAGGAGGAAGACGGGAGGTGATGGCGGAGCCAAGCGTCATCAGCTACAGCTCTGGGATCAGCGCACGCGCGAGAGGCGAGCAGTGGCAGCGGGCTCTCTCACTGCCCAGCGAGATGTGGGAGGCGAAGGTGGAGCCAAGTGTCATCAGCTATAGCTTTGGGATCAGCACCTGCGCGAAAGACGAGCAGTGGCAGCGGGCTCTACCACTGCTCAGCGAGATGTGGGAAGTGAGGTTGGAGCCGAATGGCATCAGATACAGCCCTGGGATCAGCACGTATGCGAACGGCGAGCAGTGGCAGCAGGCTCTCCCACTGCTCAGCGAGATGTGGGACGCGAAGGTGGAGCCAAGCGTCATCAGCTACAGCTCTGGGATCAGCGCGTGCGAGAAAGGCGAGCAGTGGTAGCGGGCTCTCTCACTGCTCTGCGAGATGTGGGAAGTGAGGTTGGAGCCAGATGCCATCAGCTACAACTCTGGGATCAGCCCTGGGATCAGCGCGTGTACGAACGGCGAGCAGTGGCAGCGGGCTCAATCGCTGCTCAGCGAGATTTGGGAGGCGAAAGTGGAGCCAAGCGTCATCAGCTACAGCTCTGGGATCAGCGCGTGCACGAAAGGCGAGCAGTGGCAGCGGGCTCTATCGCTGCTCTGCGAGATTTGGGAAGTGAGGTTAGAGCCAGATGCCATCAGCTACAACTCCGGGATCAGCGCGTGCGCGAACGGCGAGCAGTGGCAGCAGGCTCTCCCACTGCTCAGCGAGATGTGGGAGGCGAAGGTGGAGCCAAGTGTCATCAGCTACAGTTCTGGGATCAGCGCATGCGCGAGAGGCGAGCAGTGGCAGCGGGCTCTCTCACTGCCCAGCGAGATGGGGGAGGCGAAGGTGGAGCCAGATGCCATCAGCTATAGCTCTGGGATCAGCGCGTGCGCGAAAGACGAGCAGCGGCAGCGGGCTCTATCACTGCTCAGCGGGATGCGGGAAGTGAGATCGGAGCCGAATGTCATCAGCTACAGCTCTGGGATCAGCGCATGCACGAAAGGCGAGCAGTGGCAGCGGGCTCTATCGCTGCTCTGCGAGATTGGGGAAGTGAGGTTGGAGCCAGATGCCATCAGCTACAACTCCGGGATCAGCGCGTGCGCGAACGGCGAGCAGTGGCAGCAGGCTCTCCCACTGCTCAGCGAGATGTGGGAGCCGAAGGTGGAGCCAAGTGTCATCAGCTACAGCTCTGGGATCAGCGCATGCGCGAGAGGCGAGCAGTGGCAGCGGGCTCTCTCACTGCCCAGCGAGATGTGGGAGGCGAACGTGGAGCCAGATGCATCAGCTATAGCTCTGGGATCAGCGCGTGCGCGAAAGACGAGCAGTGGCAGCGGGCTCTATCACTGCTCAGCGGGATGTGGGAAGTGAGATCGGAGCCGAATGTCATCAGCTACAGCTCTGGGATCAGCGCGTGCACGAAAGGCGAGCAGTGGCAGCGGGCTCTATCGCTGCTCTGCGAGACGTGGGAAGTGAGGTCGGAGCCAGATGCCATCAGCTACAACTCTGGGATCAGCCCGGGGATCAGAGCGTTTACGAACGGCGAGCAGTGGCAGCAGGCTTTCCCGCTGCTCAGCGAGATGCGGGAGGCGAAGGTGGAGCCAAGTGTCATCAGCTACAGCTCTGGGATCAGCGCGTGGACGAACGGCGAGCAGTGGCAGCGGGCTCTCTCGCTGCTCAGCGAGATGTGGGAGGCGAAGGTGGAGCCAGATGCCATCAGCTATAGCTCTGGGATCAGCGCGTGCGCGAAAGACGAGCAGTGGCAGCGGGCTCTATCACTGCTCAGCGGGATGTGGGAAGTGAGATCGGAGCCGAATGTCATCAGCTACAGCTCTGGGATCAGCGCGTGCACGAAAGGCGAGCAGTGGCAGCGGGCTCTATCGCTGTTCTGCGAGATGTGGGAAGTGAGGTCGGAGCCAGATGCCATCAGCTACAACTCTGGGATCAGCCCTGGGATCAGAGCGTGTACGAACGGCGAGCAGTGGCAGCAGGCTCTCCCACTGCTCAGCGAGATGCGGGAGGCGAAGGTGGAGCCAAGTGTCATCAGCTACAGCTCTGGGATCAGCGCGTGCACGAACGGCGAGCAGTGGCAGCGGGCTCTCTCGCTGCCCAGCGAGATGTGGGAGGCGAAGGTGGCGCCAAGTGTCATCAGCTACAATGCTGGGATCAGCGCGGGCGAGAAGAGGGGGCAGTGGCAACAGGCATTCGTGCTGCTCAGCGCGATGCTGGACGCGAAGCTGGGGCCCGACGTCGTGGGTTACGGCAGGCGGGCAGGGCCGGCGGGCGCTGCGGCCGCGGGCCGCCGGGCTGGGGCAGCTCTGGCGGCCTTCGCGGGCGGCCTTGCCCGGGCACGGAGCGGAGCCGGCCGGGCCAGGGCCTCGAGCGCTCCCGCGGCTTCGAGGCCGAGGCACGCAGGGCGGCTCGGCCGGGCGGGCGGCGGGCGGCGGCGGCTGGCGGCGCGAAGACCGCGCGGTGGCCAGCGGGCCCGCCGGGCCGCCTAAGGCGACCGCGGGCGTCGGCAGCCCAGCCAGGGGGCCAGCCGGAGGGAGCCAGGTGCAGCGGCCCCTTTCGCTGCGGACTCGGCCAGGGACTTGGACTGGGACTGGGAGGGAAAAAAAAAGAAGTTTGTCTCGCTCCTTTGGTCCTCTCCCCGATTTGTCCTCTGACCGTGCCCAGTGGTTTGAGTTCTGGAGTGGCGCCACTGCCGACGAGCAGACCTGCGGCCCGTGCTTTGTTCTCTGCGCGTGCTCCCCCGCCCCGGGCGGTGATGCGGCGACGTGGACTGCCCCTGTTTCTTCCATTGCTGTGGTCCGCGCGCGTCACTCCGGCGCGCGCGCGCGCGCGCGTGTGTTGATCGTGTTGCTCTACGGGAAGTTCGCGTCGCGTCTTGCAGCATTCGCATGGGGTGCGCGTGCCCCACTGCCGCCAGTCGGCGCAAGTCCGCCCAATCGAAGCTATGTTCACCGCCGCCGGCAGAGGGGCGTGCAACCCGGCAGTTGCCACGCGTGACTCGGGCACGTGCAAGGACCTTACCCTGTCCGAGCACCACTTTTTTTTTTTTTTTTTTTTTTTTTTTTTTTTTTTTTTTTTTTTTTTTTTTTTTTCCGTTGCTGTTGTCCGGGTGAGCGGCGTCGACTTCAAAGCAACCCTGCGCTTTGTTGGGAGCGGCTGCTTGGGCGTGCGACGTGATTTACGAGCCGCCTTCGTTTCCGTCGTCGTCGTCCTCGTCGGTCGTCGTCTTTGTCGTTGTCTTCTGGTGCGTTGGCTTGGGCACGCGCAAGTGCACTCTGTTTGTGTGTTGTCTTTTGTTCTCTTGCCCTCTGCCCTTTGACGCCTAGCCGGCCCGGGCAGGGTGCAGTCTCGTCTGAGCATCGCCTGTTGTATGGACGACCGATAGCTTGCCTTTATGTTTTGCCTCTTTCCTGCTTGTGCGTTCTTTTGTTGGCAGCCAGAGTAGTGAGGTAGTGCGCGACAGGCGCGGGGGGCTGCAACAGGCGGCGCCTGAGGGAAAAAAAGGCACTCCTTGCTCCTGCCCTTGCCCCGGACCTCTCCCCCCTCTCTGTTTGCCTCTTTCGCCCGGAGTCCCTGTAGACCTAAAGAAGGACCGGCGGCTCCGCCCCCCTTGTGTTCCTGAGGCAACTTCTTGCCCTTCCCTTGGGGTTCGCGCTCCTCCGCTTGACGTGGGAACGGGGGCCGGCGGCTCTTCCTGCCTTGGCCTTTTCCCGCGTGGTGCGTGGTCAGGCGTCGGGGGTTGGCAGGGCTGCTGCCTTCCACTTCTGTCGTCCAGTGTGCGGGGGTGTGGGGTCTGATCTGCGGGGCCCTTTGGCTGGCCACCTTCTTCTTTCTCGCCTGCAAGGGTGATAATTCGTTTGTTTTGAGATACAGTGTGGCAGTCTCGCTTGCCTGGGCGATGCCCCATGTTGTATAGAGTGTCGCGTTGTTGTGCTGCTGTGCCGTGCTGTGCTCGGAATCCGCGTTGTGCCGTGCCCCCAGTCCCATTGCCGTGCCCTCCCTTGCCGTGTCGTCTCGCCTTTGTCCTGCGATCCTGCTGTCCTGCCGCCCGCGCTGGGCGGCTGCTGCTTCCGCTGTTTTCTCTCGTTCCGTCCCTTGCTGGCCGCGCGCGGAGCTGCTGCCTGCGCGTCTTTCGAGGGCTGGGGAGGCTAGCCTTTTCTTGGTGGGCTGGCGCCGTCGTCCTGCGGCGCGCGGTGGTGGGCGGGTCGGCGGGGGCTGCGAGCTTGGTGCGCTTCCATTTGGGGCTCCGCGAAGGGCAGCAAAAGACCCGACCCTCGACGGGGGCGCCCTAAGCCCCGCCGCGCCCGCATTCCCCCCAGGTGCGCGCCGGGGCGCAGCGAGGGTCTGCGGGCTGGCGGCGCCGGCGCGCGGCGCGCGGCGCATCGTCGGACTTGTGGCCGCCGCTGCAGAGGCCAAACAACAAACGCGCAGTGTACTAGAGGAGGTTCGAGCAGCCGCGTTTTTTTCCCCGAACAGCTTGCTGAACACGGTGCTGTTGTGGTCGAAGCTAAATCCGGCCGAGGGAATTCAAAGCAGAGAGATGTCCTCAACAATAATTCCGTGGTCCGGGCCCACCTCTTCGAGGGAACTGACGCTGCCCTCCCCCTCTCCGGCCCCGAGAAGCCTAGGTGCGCGGTGCCGTGCGCGCTCGCGCAGACACGCGCGTGCTGTCCTGATCTGCAGGCGAGGGCGCCTTGAAAGCGCCCTCGACGCGACGCTTTGGCAGCGGCGACGCTTTGGCGCGGCGTGCCAGGAAAAGGGCGCCTGGTCGTGCAGTCGCCCCATGGGACCCGACGCTTGCCTTTGTTGTCTTGAGCTGCTCCCGTGCCCCGTCCAGCCTCGCAGTGCTGTTCCCCCGCGCCTGCGGCCCAGGCAGCGTGCGCTCGCATGGTTCAGCTCTGTTGTTCCTTCCTTGTTCGTGCACGCGTGTGACATCATATCTCGTTGTGTCGACGCTTGGCGCTCTGCTTTTTTTGCGCACAGCCTGCGCGCCCACCTGCGCGTCCGATGCGTGTGCCTGTGACACCCCGACGACCCAGCGATCGTTGTTGATAGGGGGTGCAGGGGGGGGAGCTGTCGACCAGGGCCTCGCTGAGCCCTGGCAGGGAGCACCGTCTGGCACTCAGATGGTGCAGCTATGCCCCGCCTGTTCCCCTACTCTGTTGATTTGCGTCTTAGGCGTGCTCGTTCGCTCAGGGCACAGGACTCGTCACATGCAGGCGTGCGCATGCTTGATGCAGACATGTTGGGTTGACCCAGCCTCGCAATTTCATGCCATTTCGGTTGCTCCTTCTGGCGCCTCTCTCCAGCACGGAGGGGTCAGGGGCCATCCCCTGGCATGTCCTCCTTACTACTGGTCCCATTCTGAAGGGTGCCGATTGTGTGTGTGTGTCCTTAGGTTCCCAAAGCAGTGGCTCCCCGCGACATCAACCCCCCTTCTCCGCTCTGCTTTCGCGCCGCGCCCCGCAGCCGCTGACGCCCGATACCTTTGCCCCGCATTGCTTGACCTCGCTGGTGCCCGCTCGCGCCAGGAGGGCGGCAGGCCTGCCGGCAGCAGCGACGTCCCGCTGACGGCGCTGCGTGACCTGATGCGCCGCTGGATAGGCGTGGGAACCAAGCGTCTGGAGCGGGGGGCGGCGCTCCGTGACGTGCTCGCCTTGCTCGCGTGCGCGCCTGCACCGCCGCTGTAGCTCGCCGCGGAGGGAAATGGCGAGGCTGGGCCTCTGATTGACCTGGGGAGGCAGCTGCGCACCTTTCTGGTTCATGAGGTCGCCCCTCCCATGTAGCCTGCCGCGCTGCGCCCAGCGCCGGTGATCTCACCGTTCGCAGTGCCTATCCCTGTGGCCATCCCGTCCGACGGCCAGGCCAGCCAGCAGCTCCTGCGCATGGCTGGTTTAAATCCGGGCCGGACTGGCCTTCTTGGCCTGGGCACGGACGCGCTATTAGATTGGCGCTTGCAGGCGATGGCACAGCTTCTGCACGATGAGGATGTTGATCTCTGTATCAACCCGGGGGCGCGCTCCCCCCGGGGGCGGCATTGCCACCGGGATGCCCATGCTGCTGGCTTGGCGAACGTTCTGCCTCTTGGGCTGCTGTCGGTTTTTTCCTCAGACCTGAATTTGTCCCAGCAGTCCGTCCTCTGCCAGACTTTTCTTCTCTGGGGGTCCGGTTGTTTGAATTCTGACCGTCGGCGCGCGTCCCTGGCGAGGTGCCTGGGCCAGCGCTTCTTTTCGCCGCGGTTTACTCTTGCGCCGGGGGGCGACGTGGCCACGTGGGGCGCGATCCTGGACGCGCTAGCCAGGCTGCGGAGCCGTTCCCCGCATGCCTCTTTTCTTGCCGCGGGGGACGTGAGCACCAGCCTGGCTGTAGCTGCTGCCGCTGCCGCCAGTCTCAGGACGACCGCACCATCGAGACGATGCTTTCCGTTGCCAGGCTTTTTGCATGCAGCCCGCCGGTGCCCGCGCATGATTCAGGCGCGTGCATCGATCTCGTTCTCGCGGGCCCGGGCCAGGCGGTCTCTGTCACTGTCAAGGAGGCCGTGGCTATGTGCTCTGACTATCGCTTGCTGTGTTGATCGCTGGCGTGCCAGTGCGACCGCTCCACGCGCGCGGGGTTCGGTCGGGTCAGTTGGCGCGCCGATTCCCGGTGGGATCATGCCCTCGAGGCGGTGGCGCCGCTTCTCCAAGTTGCAGCGTCCTCGGTTGAGCTATGCGTGCATGCGCCGTGGCTCCGCCCCCCGTGGGGAGGGGGCCAGGCTTCCGTGGCCCAGCGACGTGCGCTGCTGGATGTGGCCGCGTGGTCCTGGGGCGCGTTCTTTACCCTTGTGGGCCACGCGGCGGGGGTCGCTCGAGCGGCGTTGTCGGCAGCGCCCCGCAAGCGACGCCGGCCTGCTGGGCCGGCTCCAGCGGATTTATCCGACCACCAGGCGTTTAGGAGGGCAGCTGCGCAGGCGGCCTGGGATGCCCGACGGGGTGCGGCCCAAAATTTCCTTGAATTTCGGGCCTCGAATCTAGGCGCCGCGGAGCGTTATCTGTCTTCCTTCTTAAATGCGCAAGATCGGTTTGAAATCGCTCTCGCTGACCCTGCCACTGGCCAGGCCCTGAGTGCGGATGCCATGCTCCAGGCCCTTGAGCAGGACCTGCAGGCGAGGGCGAACAATGGCTTCCCTCACGACCCAGCGGCCATCCTCGCCACTGCGCGCGCCGTTTCAGCCGTTCAGCCAGAGTGGTGCGGCCCGCGCTGGTGCCCCAACCACTAGGGGTCGGCGCCTGTACACCCTGGCTGAGCTGGATGACGTTTTAGCGTCGTCCAGGGTGACCTCGAGCGCGCTCCGTGGCTACGCCTCTGTTAAGTCCGCCTGCCCGCCGGGCAGGCGCCTCACGCTAGCCCTGGCGAAATCTTTCCAGGTCGTGTAGACCGACCAGCACGTGCTGGTCCGAGTGGCAGTTTACGCCGCTCCATAAATCAGGGCCCCGATTGGTGCGTGCTCTCGCCTGCCTTCGACCCATCTCGATCTCCACGGTCCTGTCTGCGGTTGTGTGCGCCCTCTGGACACAGCGCAACCGCCCCACGCCCACCCGGTATTGTGGTGCGGGCCAGCAGGGCGGGGTCGGGCCCCCCCCCCTGGTCCTGTCGCGCTGCTACTCCACGCGAAGCTCCGTGGTGCCCAAGCGCTGCCCACGTACTGGGCGCTGACTGACCTTCGATGGGCCTTTGACGTAGCTTCGCTTGGCGCCATGCTTCTGTCCTCGTTCCTCGGCGGTGTGGTCGAGGACGAGTGGCTTTTGCTCGACGACTTTATCCACGTGGACACTCAGTTCGTGGCAGCGCCTTCTACTGGCATCGCTTGCCGTGCTACATATGCGATATTTTTGCCTACCGTGCCCGAGCGGGCGCCGTTGACGTCGCGCGCATCCTGGGGCGTCCTGTTGACCTGTGGGGCCCTGTGTGCCTGCAGAAGACTGCGGCGCCGATTTGTTGGTCATGGGGGCTTTACGTGGTGCAGCGTGCCCGCGAGCGCTCCATTGACGCCGGCCAGCCCTTCGCATCGCGCCTGCTGGCTGCCGACCTTTGGCCGCCCCTGCCAGCGCGCGAGGGGCTGGCGCGCCCCATGTGCGTCGGCAACGATTGGGCGGCGGGCGCCGCGGCCTCCGAGGTGGCCAGGCGGAGGCGCGATGCCGCCGGGGCGTTCGCCCTGCAGGGCCTCGCGGTGCGCCGCGACGAGCAGGCCGCCGCCCAGGATATGGACGTGCCGGGTGTCAGTCTCGCCGGCTCGCCGTCCAGCGCGCACCTGGCTGGCGCGCGTTTCTTGCTGCAGGTCAGGTCTCGCGCCGCCGCCGGCGAGCTCGAGCATCTCATCGGGCGCGCCGCGTCCTTCTCCTCCCTCGCCCGGCGCGGGTCACTTGCTTCTCTCTGCGCCGTCTACGCCTGTTTATGCGCTGGCTCCGTAGAGCGGGGGCCAGTCTTTCTTTCTTGAAAGCGAGTTCTGAAATTATTGCAGGGTGTCCTCGTCCTCCGCCGTCGTCTCGCTGCCGAGTGGTCCTTAACTGTCATTGTTGCGGTCGCGCGCGAGACAGGTCGCGCGTCGGTCATCGCCGACATGCCGATCGACTTCGTCGTGCGAGCGGGGAGGTGGGTGGTGTGAATGATCCCCGCCCTCTCTCCTCTTTCCTGCGCTGTTGCCCCTGTCGGCTTGCACTGTGAAGCTGGTGCAGGGGCACCGCGCGTCGACTGTGGGACATGCGGATTATATGTTCATCGTCGCCCTTCATTCATCGTTGCCGCGTGTGCCGACGGATGCTCGGGGGGGGGGGTGTCGGCCACTCGGTCAAACCGCCCCTTGCGCAGGTTGTCCGCCTTTTCTTCTCGAGCCCCTTGTGCGCGACAGCTTTCGCGCAGCGGATGTCCAGCTCTGCCCTGGTGGCGACCGCCCCGCGTCGCGCGGGCGCGCCGCCGTCTGCGGCGGGCGCTGGTGGCCCCCCTGCCTCGCGGACTCCAGCGCGCAGCCTGGAGTGATGGCAGATCCTGAGAGGGATGATGCCGGCATTGTGCCCGTGATTCCCAGACGCTTCCGACATGTCTGTGGATGTGATCGATTTGGCGCCTACTCGCGATGCCGCCGGCGACGCGACCTTGCGCGCCACTCCCCAACGCGGGGGCCGTCGACCGCGGAATTTTCGATCCCTTCGCCGTGGAAGAACCCCCTGCGGGCGCCAGCCGCAGTGGACAGATATTCTCCCTGGCTGATCACCGCCTGCGCGGGGGAAGCCCTGCGGGCGCTGATTTCGCGGGCCAATTAACGCCCGCGGTTTTCCCATTCCAAGGGCCCATGGCCCTGCCGCTCAGAGCTTGCGGGGGGGAGGCCTGGCAAGCGCAGCGCCTGCTGTCGGCGTCGCGATTCGGGGACTTCCTGTCCTCCCCGAGGTCTTGGGGCAACGTTGGGTTCTCGTGGTTCCATAGCATGGGCGCAGAACGTCTCTTCTATTGTGCGCGCGGATCGCCAGTCTCGCGTGTTCGACCAGGTGCCAGCTATTGAGTCGTGGCGCGCGTCTCCCGAGCTGAGTTTCGGCCGCGCGCGTGCATCCTCTTTCTTTCGGCTCCGCGCCGCCAGCCCTGAGTTTCATCGTCGCGTATTTGGACAAACCCATCGCTTCGATTTTGCCGCGCGGGGCGATCGCAGCCGCAGTCCCTCCAATGGGGGCCGCTGCAATGCGGGCGACCTAGCGCCCCTGTTAGTTTTGCCGCAACAGCACGTGGCGGAGCTGAGAGACCAGGTTATCCCGTGCCGCGCAACAGTCTCCCGCCGCGCACAGATCTATCGCCGTTGCTACTTCCAATGCGGCCGTTGTGCGATCGGGTTTTATGGAGGGACTTCAGGTGGTCGACGAGGCCGTCCAACTTGACCGTATGGTCGTTGCTTAGGAGATCGCCTCGTCGAGAAATCCCGAGTCTGGCGAGGTCAGGACAGCGTCGAACGCACTTCTGTCAAGTTCAACTCCCGACGCCGCGAGGCTCGAATCATCGCAGTTCGAGATCCAGCGTCTTGCGAGCTCGATTCCTGCACGGGGAGGTGCAGGCGCTGGCGCTTGCCACCCCAGGCGTAGCACCTGCCGCCATCCACGGACACTTACAGGAGCTTCGACGCGTGGTTGCACCACGAGCCGCTTCGCTCCGCGCCGGGACCGTCCATCATGACCTCTTCAGTGAGCCTTGCCAAGCAGAGAACGCTGAATGGCGGCGCTTCCAGGACTCCCGCATCGCTGCCATCCCTGCGTTGTTCCCGGAGTCTTCGCACTCGAACAACAGACCGTGTCTGCGCTGGGTGTTGTAAGGGCCCAGGCTGGCCAGTTGGGCACCGCTTCGCTCGACAACCGCGCCCCCTTGGTAAGCTGAGGTTCGGGCCTTGCGGGCGACTGCGGGCCGCGTGCGTAAAGAGTTTCGCGGAACCTCTCTGAGAGAGACGCCTTGGCGGCGCGGGTATCTGAGGTTCAGGCCCGCCTGGCGACGCAATCACAGGAGCCTCGCGGCTCGCAGTCTACCGTGTCCAGCCTCACCTCTACAGCTGAACGGCGCCACCCTCGCGCGACGAAGCGGGCCGCGAAAATCTCCGCGGAGGTCGAGGGGCTCTTGGGGCGCGTTGGACAGCTGCAGTGGGACCGCGCCGACATCGACTACACGTTGTCCGAATATATATATATATATATATATATATATATATATATACACACATATACACATACGTGTATATATATATATATATAACGACACTTCGCAGCACCACAAGCACCAATCACGGCACAGCCAAGGCACGCAAGCAGGACGAAGTCCATCTCCAGCCCTCACCAACCGCGCCGCCCGAACTGGAGCACCGACCGCCGCTGCGGAAACGCCGCGCACAGCTGGTGTGCGGGAGGCTGCGAGTGTTTGCACTCATTCGCCTGTTGCTCTTGGTTTTGCGACCGCGATTTTCCAGTGGACCGAGGCCAGTTCTCCCTTCGCTGTTCCGCCCGCGATCAAGGATACCGAAACCATAAAGGCGCCATACCTTCCAAAAATTACCTAGGCAACCGAATGGCAACAGAGACTGCATGAAGCCTTTTGCGGGGCCTCTGGTAGGCCAGTCGCTGCCTACATTCCTATCTGTGTCACCGATTCCCAAACAGCCAAGTGCCCTCCTTCTATCCTCATGCCTCCTGACGCCTCCGTCCTCCGCCATACCTCGTTCCTTTTGCACGTGCCCCGACACGCAGCGTTACAGCGCGCGGGTTTTTCTTCAAGACGGCGTACTCGAGACCTGACGCCATAATTCTGTCGCTCTGTGTTGCTCATTGTTGTCGTAACTTTCCCCTTCTCGTCATGTTGCCCGTGTCGCCCTGTCAGCAAGATTGTTCAACATATGCACACTGTGTCACGCAATCTCATCGCTGTGGCTTCGGCGGTGCCACGGATCTGCTGACGTCAGGCCCTCCTCTCAAGGTCCGCGGAGATGGCCGCAAACCGACGGTAGCTGGCCGGGAAACAAAGGCTGACCATCCATCAGACGGTCACTCCAGCGCACAAGCATATCTTGAAGAGCTTGCGCAACCAGTCAAAAGTACTCGCGATCTTGCGTATGAGAGTGGCCTTGTCTGGCCTCACTGGTAACATAAGTAGGGACCTGGTCCCCAGGCCCAGCTTTGCCCCCCAGGGAATATTTGGGTTTTTTTCGGGTATGATAGCGGCCCCTCAGGCCCATCCGCACTCAGATCCAGTCGTACTCAGACAGTCCATTGAATTTCACAAGTTCAACCCTCTGGCCGATGCTTGTTGATGAAAGACGTATCTGCTGGAGGTCTGTCGTTTTCCGGCACAGCGTCTTTTGGGGAAAGCCTTCCAGACCGAAGAGCGTGTAGCCCTCCTTCAACGATGCGCTGGCCCATGTTGTTTGTTCCGGGCCAAAGTCTGCACCCACACCGCCCCCAGAACGGTGATCGCGGCCGACGGGCACCGCCACAGCGCGCGCAGCCGCCATCACTTGCAGCAGCGGCTGCCCCGCTCTGTGTGCGCGCCGGCGCCTCGAGAAAGGGGCCGCTGTGAACGGGCCCGAAGCAGGCACGCGAGAGGCACGCAGGGAGCACAGGGAGATTCCTCCTCCGTCTCCTCCTCCTCCTCCTCCTCCTCCTCCTCCTCCTCCTCCTCCTCCTCCCCCTCCTCCTCCTCCTCCTCCTCCTCCTCCTCCTCCTTCTCCTCCTCCTCCTCCTCCTCCTCCTCCGGCTCGAGCGGGCCCGCCGGGCGGTCGGGGCGGCGCGGGCCCGACCGGCGGCCATGCGAGGGGCGGAAGGCCCTCGCCACGGCGCCGCGAGAGCTGCCGGGCGAGCGCCCGGGGCCGCTGGGTACGCTGGCTGGTGGGTCGCGCTGTGCCTCTTCGCGTACATCGTCGCGGATAAGGCTGCGAGGAGGAAGCCGAGTTGATTCTGCTACCTTGGACAGCGAATCCCATGGGAGGGCCGGGAAATAGCTCGGGGATTCCGAGACGGTGTGGTAACCCCACCGTGTGGCGAATCAGTGGGGGGTCGGGTTGACCGCACGGCTTTTGGACGTGGGTCGTTCTCCAAGGACGTTTCGGGTGACCAGGGCTTCCAGGGTCCCAAACCATGCGGTGACAGACCTAGCGATGAGATCCTTGGGGATCTCGAGATTACCGCCACACGGTCTGTCGTCGCACTGGGTAGTAGTATCGGTACCTTCCCACAGATCCGGCGCTCACGTTTTTCGATGCGTGGACCTCCAGAGGTCTGGACCCTTCCTTAGGCTTGTTTTTCATATTGAGTCGCTTTTGGCGGTTGCAGGGCCCGTCGAGGGCCCCTGGAGGCCGAGAACCGGCCGTTCCAATCTATGTCGTCATTTTTTCTGAGCATTTTGAGACAGTGCATGTGTAATGCTGGTTCTGTTATTTGTTTGCCCTCCACCCCTTCCCCATCTCCCTGGCCATTGCTGGCCATGGCAAGCACGTGTGTCAGTATATTTTCTGCTCTCGAGAGAGTGTGCTAATTGGCACATCTCATCTTGCCTAATTATGCTTACGCGTTCTCTCGGGTGCACGGTTTTGTGTCTGTCTGTCTGTCTGTCTGTCTGTCTGTCTGTCTGTCTGTCTGTCTGTCTGTCTGTCTGTCTGTCTGTCGGTTTGTCTGTCTGTCGTCGGATCCCTGGGTTTCTGCTTCCCTTGTTTCGCGCAAACTTTTCAATGCGGGGTCCCTGGAAGTCCAGACCCATTCCCTGGGACCGCTTTTGCATCCTGATCCGTCTTTTGACGGTGCCTGGGCCCGGCGAGGGCCCCCGGAAGCCGACCATGGCCACAAACCTCCCGTCCTCTCTCTTTTTCCTTTTTTTTTTCCCCCTTTTTTCCTGGAGAGCGTGATCATGTCTGGGGATCTCTGGATTCCTGCTTTCCCAGAGAGGCGGGCCAGCTCTGCCAAGCCCGGGCGCCGGCGCCGGCGCCCGCGCCGGCGCGGAGGCTGTCCGCGGGCGAGGGCGGCGGGGAGGCGGCGCCGCCAGGGGGGGCGCAGGCGGAGGACGGCGACGGCGACGCCCCGGCCGCGCACGGGGAGTCGGAGGAGCGCGGCGCGGGGCGGGGGGCGGCCAAGCGGGGGGTTGACGACAACGGGGGGGGGGCGTCACGGCGGGTTCCATGACTCAGAGGAGCAAGAGGTCATGACGGTCCCTATGTCCAGGGCGTCCAAGGTTTCCAGGATGGCCCGTTCCTCCCCCATGTTCGGCACCGGCTGCGCCGCTACAGTCGAGCATCTGATTCAGAGACCTCCCCCCGAAAAGCCCGGCCAGCGTTCCTTAGCCAACTTGCGTGAAAGCTGGCCAAGTTTCTTGAAAACGTTCGCCCCCTCTGGCGTTAATAGCAGTTGTTGGTTCAGGTCTTTTTGAAGAGACGTCTGGGAAGTTGGCCCAGATTTCTTCAATAATGATTCTATTGATCGTATGTTTGGCGTAGATACCCTGAAAATCTTGGAACGTATCCTGAGCCAATCTTATCATGACATCCTTCTCGCCCTGATGATACCTCCCCAGGTCTCGTGGTGCCGCCTCTTGCTTTAACGCGTCCCCCCCCCCCCCCCGCTCGTCCGCGCACATGCCTCGGGCCATTCTTGGCGACCCCCCCTCCTGGACAGCCCTATCTTGGACGCCCCTGCGCGCGGCGAGGGGCCAGGGTCTCCGACGTCCCTGCGAAGAGCACATACTTCAGAAGGACCGAGCCCTATGCGGATGCGAGTGCCGCCGCAAGGCAGGTGGGACCAAACAGGGGCCGCTCTTTATGGGGCCACGAAACGTGTAAGGGGTGTGCCGAATCGGATGCGGGTGCGCCATGCGGCTACGAAGCGTGTGGTGTGGTGGCGCCATGCGGACCTGCCAATGGGGCCACGAAGCGTCTGAGGGGTGTGCTGAAATGGGTGTGGTGGCGCCATGAGGACCCTGCCACTGGGGCCTTAGGTGGAGCTCCCTATGGGGCCACGAGACGTGTAAGGGGTGTACCGAAATGTGGCGCCATGCGGACCCTGCCACTGGTGCCTTCGGTGGAGTTCCCCATATGGCCACGAAACGTGTGAGGGTGTGCCGAAATGTGTGCGGTGGCGCCGTGCGGACGCTGCCGCTAGGGCCTTCGGTGGAGCTCCCCACGGGCCACGAGACGTGTGAGGGGTGTACCAAATGGACGTGGGAGGGCTGAAACAGGAACTGGATGCCGATAATGGTGGTGATGATGATGGTGATGATGATGATGTTGATGATGATGATTATGATGATGATGATGATGATGATGATGATGATGATGATGATGATGATGATGATGATGATGATGACGATGACGATGACGATGACGATGACGATGACGATGATGACTATGATGACGATGCGGACGTGCGGAGGGCAGAGGCAGGGATGGGAGAAAGGGGGGAGGAGGAGGAGGAAGGAGTGAGGAACGCGGGGCGCTCTCTCTCTCTCTCTCTCTGTCTGTCTCTCTCTCTCTCTCTCTCCCTCTCTCCTTTTCAAAACGGGGACCCATAACCACATGTTAAGAAAAATGGCAGACACAAATTAACGTCGACTCCCATGAAAATGTGGGAAATAGGAATTGGAGGGGAAGACGAAATCCAAAGCAAAGAATTCGGAATTCCAGGATTTGTGTCGAGTTATTATTTGTGCGTTCCTGGGCCCCCCCAATAATGGCGCGAAAACGAACTTTCGGACGTCCGCGCGGATTTCGCGGACCGGCGCTAGAGACTTCTGACGGCGCCTCTGGTGCCGCCTCTGGTGCGCACCGTGCGCCAGGGAGGAGAGCCCAGCGCCGATCCAAGACATCCGCGCGGACCTCCAAGAGTTTGTGCTCAAGCCGCTTTTGGTTTGTTGATGCGAACCTGATGAGAACCTGCAGATCGATGAGCAAAAAGAGTCCGGTCAGCGTTCGGGTCCGGCGAGTCCCTTCAGGTGAAGCCCAGGAGGCCGAAGCACTGACCAGATCCCCATGGTGGCCCTGACGCGGCAATGCCTCGGCTGATGGGTCAGGTCAGTGCTCCCGCGGCTCGGGTGGCACTCAGGCAACTCCCATGGATCCCAGCGCTGACCTGATTGCTGTTTTGCTCCCCACAGGCTGGAGGACTTTCGCCTGGGGCTGGGGGCCGGGAAGTATAGGAGGAGGAGGAGGAGGAGGAGGAGGAGGAGGAGGAGGAGGAGGAGGAGGAGGAGGAGGAGGAGGAGGAGGAGGAGGAGGCGGAGGAGGAGGAGGAGGATGAGGATGAGGATGAGGATGAGGATTAGGATGCTGCTGCTATGATTCTGATTATGCTGATTATAACGACGATGATGCTGATGATGATGCTGCTGCTGCTGACGATGATGATGATGATGATGATGATGATGATGATGATGATGATGATGATGATGATGATGATGATGATGATGATGATGATGATGATGATGATGATGAGATGGAGAGAGGAGGAGGAGGAGGAGGAGGAGGAGGGACAAGTACGAGTAGGGTGGAAACGTGTCTGGTGAGCGGAGGGCCGTGTTGAGAGGTCGCGGGGGCCACGTGTGGTGGGAGGCGGCTTGGCGTCGCAGGTCTGGGGGGGGGGGGCGGCCGAGGATCCGCACGGCGCGGAGGAGAGCGCGGAGGAGGTCGCGCAGTCGGCCGTCATCCCCTACCTCTTCCTCGCCATCGGCGTCGGCACGCTCCTGGTGCACGCGACCTCGCACCCCCTGCTCCATGGCCTGCAGCAGACGGTCGTCATCTTCTTCCTGGAGGGGGAGGGTTGTACATCGATTCGGAGCTCGACGCTCGACTGCAGGATCGATTTGCCCCCAACTCGAAACCGTAGTCGACTCTACGACACATTCGTGTAACGATCGTAAACTTAGGAACATCCTGCTCATGTGTTCTAGGTTCCACGGACAAGAACATCAGTTTCGGGATAAATCAGTTTTTTCTTATATATACATCGGTATAACAGTTTTTTACATCAAAAAGTCGGGGTAGATCAGTTCTGTAGTCGATCTCCTACTCGAAGAGTCTCGGCTCCCTGACTCCCCTAGGCCTCCGACGTCGGGCTTCTGCCGGTGCAGGGGAGCTCTCGACCTCTTCTTCCCTGGGGCCTCTTGTCTGCCGCAGCCTGTCCCAGACGATCCTGGAGCCCTCAAGCTTTCAAGCTTCGAACAACAGCAAGCGGCACCAGCAGAACTTCTCGGAGCTCCGCGCGGATCTCTTGGATCGGCACGAAATTACGACTGTTGTGTGCCTCAGCCTGTCCCAGACGATCCTGGAGCCCTCCAGCTTCGAAGAACAGCGAGCGACACCAGCAGAACTTCTCGGAGCTCCGCGCGGATCTCTTGGATCGGCAGGACATTGCGACTGTTGTGTGCCTCAGCCTGTCCCAGACGATCCTGGAGCCCTCCAGCTTCGAAAAGCAGCGAGCGGCAGCAGCAGAACTTCTCGGAGCTCCGTGCGGATCTCCTGGATCGGCAGGACATTGCGAGCACATGTTGCCTGGAAGCTGAACATCGGCACTAGCAGAACTTCTCCGAGGTCCGCGCGGATCTCCTGGATCGGCAGGACATTGCGAGCACGTGTTGCCTGGAAGCTGAACGTCGGCACTAGCAGAACTTCTCGGAGCTCCGCGCGGATCTCTTGGATCGGCACGAAATTACGACTGTTGTGTGCCTCAGCCTGTCCCAGACGATCTTGGAGCCCTCAGGCTTCGAAGAACAGCGAGCGGCGCGAACAGAACTTCTCGGAGCTCCGCGCGGATCTCCTGGATCGGCAGGACATTGCGAGCACATGTTGCCTGGAAGCTGAACATCGGCACCAGCAGAACATCTCGGAGCTCCGCGCGGATCTCCTGGATCGGCAGGACATTGCTAGCACATGTTGCCTGAAAGCTGGACATGCTCCGCGCTGGCGCCGCCCGTCGCCGTGGCGCGGGGCTGCGCGCCGCGGGCCCTCCCCACCCCTGCGTTCCGAGCAGGCCTCGGCCCTGGCCTCCGGTGGAGCAGTAGGGTCGAGCGCGCGCCCTGCTAGCCCGATCGGCGCCGGAGTGGACGCCCAGTCCGATCGTTTTTTTTTTTTTTTTTTTTTTTTTTTTGTTTGTTTGTTTTTTTTTGTTTTGTTTTGTTGTTGTTGTTGTTGTTGTTGTTGTTGTTGTTGTTGTTGTTTTGTTTGTTATGCTTGTTCTTTTATTCTTCTATATATATATATATGGTTTACTGATATATATATACACATATACATATAGATATACATATGTAATAGATTCATCAGTCTCGCGATTGTAGAGTCGGAGTACAGTTGCTGACCCGAGGAGGCGCCGAGTGTCTCCTCTCTTCTATAATCGTATTGGCTCGCAGTGATTGAGGGTCTCCTGGCGGCGACAGTTGCATGGTGGGGGACCCCGCCGCCTTTCTCCACCGCTTCTGGGCCGTGGCCCGCGATCAGTCGAGGCTCGGGCAGCGGTGCCCGGACGTCTCGCTCAGCTGCCCGGAGCAGCCCTGTCCGACCTGTCCGGGGGTCTCGTGCCCGGACACCAGCGCCTGCTACCAGCTGGTGGGTGAACTCGCGGCTTCTGCGCGCGCTCAGGTGCCGGCGGCCGAGCGCGTGACACAGGAGGCCTGCCCCGAGTGCGAGGTCCAGAGCTGCGAGTTCCCGTGGCTGCTGCTGCTGCTCCTCGGCCGGGCGCTGAGCTGTGGTGTGGGCGGGTGCTGCTTCGGAAAGTTCATCGGCCGACGCGGCAAACGTTTGGAGGCAGCTCGAGGAGGACACCAGCTAGCTGATTCGAGGACGACGGTTGCTACTCCGACTACCTTGCGGTTGAGGAATGGTGCAGCATAGAGCACTTGACACTCCGGAGAAGCAGATGGTGATTGAATTTTTCGGGGACGAGAACGGACTGAACTGGCACACCCGTGTCTAACTCATTCCTGGAGGCCAGGGAAGATGGATCGTGTGCTCACCCACCCTTGCCGTGCAGGTCGCAGATTTCTCGAACCATCGGATCCGCATCTTGCGCCGAGGAGAGCCGATCGACCCCCAGAATCTACGCGAGGCCTTCGTCTTCGACGAGGAGATCGACGAGGGCGAATTCGCTCGCATCAGGGCCGAGGCCTACGAGCTCGCAGAGGTTGCTGCTTCGACCTGACTGGGGTCAAGGCTGCTGGGGGGCCCGCGCTGGCGGTGGAGAACGCCACCTGGCGTTTCGCAGACACGGCGCACAAGGCCTTCGGCGAGATCGTACCGCTGGATGCCATTCGAGATGAGGAGGGCTGCAGCTTGGGGGACAACGTCGGTTGGGTGACCAAGGACGAGGATAGCGTCCTGATCCAGCAAGTCGTCGACGACAAGGTGGAGGCGTGGCTGTCGGCGAATCGCTGCGGACCAGGACGGGATCCACGGCTGCTCGGGGGCGTGCGAGAGCACTGCGCTACGATATGCCTCCCCCAGACGAGGCCACGAAGAGGCAGAGCAGTCATAAGATGCCGTACGAGCCCTTCGAGTGTCCCGAAGCAGCCGACGAATCCATGGTGAATATGATGCGAATCGGCTTCAACTTCGCGACTCGCAACCTACACTGGGAGCTGAAGAGCGGGGTGGCGCCGAAGTCGGGCATTGCGCGAGAGCGCAAGCATTTGAGCAGTGCCCTCTACGCTGCGCAGAGCGTGGACCAGTACGACCTGGCGAACAGCTTGTCGAACGATGTGCACGTCAGGAGATTGATCCAGATCGAGGCAGCCGTTCGGCGAAATCCCAAGTCGCCGGGCTTCGAGGGGTCCGGGGTGGTCATGTCGCATCCGATCGGCACGGGCGTTGCGGTGATCGCGAAGAGCTTCGCGAAATGGGCGGCGGAGCGGCAGGAGGATCGACGAGGGGCTCCTCCTCAAGCAGCAGCGGCTGTGGCGGGAGGAGACAGCGGCAGACGAGAAGCGCCTGGCGGGCAAGAAGTCCAAGCCTGGCGCGGCGTCCGAGTCGGCCCCGAGGCGTGGCGTCGCTGTGCTCGGTGCTGGTTCCCCAGGCGCAGGGCGTCGCGCGGTGGCGCCGCCGTGCGTGGGGATGGGAGAGAGGCTCGACAACGCGGAAAACCCTTCCTAGTTTTGGCGTCTGAACAAGTTCGGCCTGAACTACGAGGACTGCCCCTGTACTTCTGGCGAAGACTCCGGAGGCGGGCGAGCCGCGAGCAGCGGGCCCACTCGGGCCCCCATGGAGCCCCTGCGCGTCAAGGGCCTCTGCGGCCTCGAGCCCAGCTACCTGGGTTCGTACTCGTACGAGAGGGTCAAGATTCTCACGTGCGGCATCGCGGTCCGGGACGTCCTGGAGCTGGCGCCGCCGAGCCGACGCGAGATGCCGGCCAACCCCGAGCTGCGCACCCCCTTGGACAGCGCCGACCTCGAGCGCGCGAACCAAGAGGAGCTGCCGTTCTCGCCCTACTGGGGCCTCAAACTGCTCATCTTCAGGAAGGAGCGCTTCCGGCTGCTATCGAGGCTCCGTGAGCTCGGGCTGCTTGGCTTCCGGCGCTCCATCAAGGCGCAGATAGGGATCTTCTTCGTCTCGAAGATGGCTCATCGTCGACGCGAGGGGGGCCAGCGGCATGTGCCGCCGCCCGCCGCACACCTGGCCAGGCACCGTCGCCGCGCTCGGATCCTTCGACTTCTCTGACGCCGCGGTGGGCTCCAGCGGGCCCCTCGATGTCTGCGCGGCCTCGGTCGACCTGCGCAGCGGCTTCCACCAGTCCCGCAACCGCGAGCTGGGGTCGCTGTCCGGGGTCAACTTCGCCGAGCGGGCCGACGTCTGGGGGGTCAGCGAGATCTACGGTGAGGAGCGGGAGTGCTTAGTCGACGTCGGGCTAGACGAGATGCTCTTCCCGGCCCTCGAAGGGCTGCCGATCACCTCTGCCATGCCATCACCTCTGCCGTGGGCAGGTCCGCCGCCTTGCAGGATCGTCGCTCTCCCGAGCCACCTCGGGCTGACCTGGCACATGGGCCGCCGTGCGTCGACGACGCCAGCGTCGTCGGTCTCCGGCGGGGCGCCACCCGGCGGGCGCTGGGTGCCGTTGCGAGCGACCTGGACAGGAGCGGCCTCCACTACCACGAGGAGAACGAGCCTGCGGAGTCGCTCGAGCTCCTGGCGGTTGATGTGGGCGGCCGTCGTCGTCTGCTTTTGCTTAAGTCTCGTCGGGCTTGGAGGCTCGACCTGGCGCTGCGGGCCGTCCTTCGGCACGGCCGATGCAGCGGGCTCGTCCTGCGCGTCCTGGTGGGCTACGTCGTGCATCGCTGCCAGCTGCCGCACTACTCACCACCCACCAAACCACCCCAACCCAACCCGAAGGCTCAGATTCACCCTCGGTTTCCAGTGTGTGTGTGGGGGGGGGGGGGGGGTCGGGAAACATCGAAAAAACTCGTGGAACCCGTGCCCCACCAACCCGAAATTCGGGTCTTCGGGTTGGGTTGGGGTGGTCTGGTAGTTAGTCAACTTCGGGCTGTCGGTGCTCGACAAGGTGTGGTCCTTCATGGCGGAGTCAGGCGACGAGGAGACCGTGGTGTGGACCTCAGTCCGATGGGGGCTGGAGCTCTCGTCCTCGTCTTCTTGGCGGAGGCCAGCCTCGGCTCCGAGCCCGCCCGCGTCGCCTTCTGCGGGGGCTTGTCCGCCGTCGGGCACGCGCTGCGCGTCGCAGCCATCTCGGGATCTGAGCGTCGGATCGCGGCGTGATGCCGAGAGCGGTGGCGCTTTGACGCGGTGGAACGGAGCGACGATTTCTGAGGATCCGTGGGCGGCTGGTCAGCGGAGTGGCGAGCCTCTGCAGACCCGTGCGGCTCGTCGCCCCAGGGGCAGCGTGACCTCGGCAGCGGGCCCCTGGCCCGCTGTCGGCCGTGGCGGGACATCGAGGCGGTCGAGCGTTCCGTTGAGGAGGTGGGGATCCCGCCCCTGCCGGACGCTCTGCTGGCGAGTGGCCGCTGGGCCACGGTCATCAGGGGCTCGTGGCAGTGCGAGGGGGTCGTCCACGTGGAGGAGGGCCGCGTGCTGCTCATGGGCCTGGCTCGGGCCTCTCGATGCGCCCCTCTTCGCGGGGGGCGGCTCCTCTCGATCGGTGACAGACCTGCGATAGGGTGGCGCGCGGTGCAAAATCCGTCGGTTCGATGGTGCCTCAGCCGCGTCCTCCCCCCCCGCTCGCCTCCATGGCGTGCGGCGGCGGGCTGCCGGCCGTGCTCCCCGGGGCCGGGCGTTGGTGCTCGTGCGGGGCGGTTTGGTGGGGGCCGCCTCCTGTGGTCGGGATCGTCGTCCACCCGTTGGCGCCAGCCTGCGAAATGCTGGCCGCGGGCGCGTTGGGCTCGACGAGCGCGGCGACCGTGGCGGCTGGGGCGCGCCGAGGGCGGGGGCCCCTGGCCCTGTCGCGGCCGGCGGCGGCGGAGCCCGAGGCAGAGCGGGGGCCAGGGCAGACGCCGCGGCGCGAGGCCCCGCCGCATGCGCGCCCGAACGAGGCGCGGGGCGGCGTGGCCGTGGCCCGGGCGGCCCGGCCAGCTCCTTGAGAGCGGCGAATGCCGAGGCGCTGCGCAAGGGCGCGGCCGTCGCGCCGCGAGGGCACCAGTGGGCGCATCGCGCCCTTCGCGGCGCTCGTGGGCGGCGGCGACGAGGACGGCGGCGCCCCCGCGGATGCGGCGACCGTCGAGGAGAAGGGCGAGGCGGGGACTTCGCCCGCCGCGCGCGCCGTTGGCGGGAGCGTCGACGATGAGGGCGCGGTGCCCGACGCGGTGGCGGCGCGGTCGCAGGCGGAGCGCGCCAGAGAGGGCCGCGGCCAGTGGCTCCAGGCGCCTTCCAGGGCTACCATGTGGGACCCGGCCCAGAAGATGGCTGACATCTCCGCGCTGGCCTGGAAGCAGCAGCGGCGGCAGCAGCTCGCAGCTGAGCGTCGCGGGGGCGCGGCGGCTGCCGTCCAGCGCGGCTGGCGCGCCCATCGGGGCAAGCGTCTGCACTTGGAAGGCGAGCTGGCGGTAGCGGCGGCGGCCGAGGCGGCCGCGCGGAGGGCCGAGCCCACCCCGCCCGAGACGTCGTCTTCGGTGGGGGGTGGAGCGGGGCCGGCGCGGGCAGGAGAGCAGGAGCGCAATGAAAGTGCGCTGGAGGAGGTCGTCGAGAGTGGCCTGGACGGCGACGTCGGCTACGACGTCGCGGACGGGGAGGGCTGCGAGGAGGGCGGCGGGATGTCCGAGGGCGCGCGGCGCTCCTCCCGCTGGCGGTGCCGCGCATGCTGGGCTGGGGTCGGCATCTGCGCCGCGCGTTGCCCGCGGAGCTCCCGTGCGTTGTAGTGCGGGGAGTGCCCTGGCGAGATCGGGAGGTGCAGCGGCTGCGTGGAGCGCGGTACTGACTGGCGCTGTGGTCGCTGTGGCTGCGCGGTCGTGGGTGGACCGACCGCAGGCGAGAGCGGCGTTGCCGAGCGGATCGCCATGTGGTGGCTGTTGTTGCAGGGCAACTCCAAGCAGCGCAGGTGCATGGATACTCACATTGGGGCGCAGCAGGCCAGGCTGGCGGAGGTGCAGGCCCATGCCCGCGAGCAGGGGGGGCCTGCCCTCCGTGCGAGGCTCAGGGTCAAGCTGGGTAGGAGGTGAGGTGATCCTTTCTGGGGAGCAGGCGGGGCGCCTCGGGCAGCGCGTCGTTCGCGGCCCGGGCCTCTGCTGCAGGTGCGAGCCCGCCTGGTTAAAGGGGCCCCGCATCGTGCGACATTTATGGCGGTAGTAATCTTCATGTGGAGATGGGAGGTGGCGGATCGCCGCTGCTACCGCAGGTCTACGTAGAGGCTCTTGGGTGGGCTCCCGCGAGATCCTACATGCCGTGCGCTCTCTCATTGAGGTTGGGTGCGTGGTCAGTTTGAAACAGAACAAATTGCACCGCGTAGGTCGCGCCCCATAGTTTACGCCGCGTAGCTAGCTTTAACCGAGTTCGCACCGCATTGTTTGCACCGCGTATACTGCGCCGCGCAGATTGCACTACGGCGCCACGTAGCCCACACCACATATATCACAACGCATAGATAGCACTGCCTACATTGCACACGTAGAGCTCACACGGCCTATATTGCACCACGTACATTCCCTTTTCCAACAAAGAGAGATAGGTTCTACCCCTCCGGACTTATCGACCCACCTCTTCGTGATGCAATTTAGTATGATTCTGACCCAATGTCCATCTTACCTGTGAATCCATACTATCCCAGCCAGGCTGGCATCGCCCCCCCCCGCCATCCTCTGCAAACGAATTCTATGTGCGCGCGCTCGTTTATCTAAAAGCATAAGTGTTCAATGATCCCTTGCAACAGATAGGACGAAGTGCGTGCGCGCGTCGTCGCGCGCGCATGCCCAAAAACCTCCGGTTTCGGAAGGATCTTGGAATCGAGTGTCAAAGAACATGAAACAAAGCACAGGGTCTCGCAGCGCGGATTTCCAACAAAAGCGTGCGCGCGCGCCCTTGTGAATTCTACAGAAAGCCATAAGGTCTTCAATAATTTCATGACATGCTACCAAACGGGCTTAGCGCGCTCATGTGGAAAGCGTTCGACTGCCCTTGCGCGCGTGCTGGGGTGGCACGGTCCGTGTCGAATGATACCATGCGAGCCACTCTCGCGCGTCTGCCGCGCGCGCATTTCGAATTCCTTCCAGAACCTTCATCGCCGACGCGAAGACGCCGTCATCGTCGTCGGCGTGATCAGCAACGGCGCCGTCACTGGCTGCCCCGTCGTCGCTGTCAGCATCGCCACCAGCATCGCTACTATCATCATCGTGTCTACCGTTGTCGACGTTGCCACGATACCGCGCCTGCCCAAGTCGCCGACTCGCACTGAAGTGCCCGCTGGGATGTGCCGGGCGGTCAGCGCCACCGCGTTTGCGTCGGTCGCGCCAAACTAGCTGGCCGCTGCGCGCGCGAGCATGCGCGGGCCAGCGCGACCGCAGAAATGCACCAGCCAATGCCCGGCACTCACCGCAATCGCTCCCGCTTGGGTTTTGCGCACCCGGTCGCGGGTGGGTGGGTGGGACAACTGTGCGAGCAGTGGAGTTGATAATTTCGACTTCGGCAAGTGAATTCTCCTTCCTAAGCGCTCTACCCCCCCACCCCCGGATTAACGGGTCACCTTTTCGTGTTGCAATTTACACATCTGATTCTGCCCCGTCGTCCATCCTAAGTGTGAACTCGTACTATCCCAGCCAAGCCGGTATCGCCCCCCCCCGCAATACTCTGCAAAACAAATATGCGCGCATTCTCCTTTATCAGAAATCTTAAGTTTCCAAGAGCCCCTTGCGCCAAATATGACGAAGTGCACGCGCGCGCGTCGTCGCGTGCGCAGGCCGAAATCGTTCAAGAACCTTCGATTTCGGAAGGATTTCAAAATCGAGTCTCAAAAACAATACCAAAAACACAGGGTTTCGCAACACTGGTTCGCTAAACAAACTTGCGCGCGCGCTCTTGCGATATATAACATGGGTTTTTCTACCAAGCGGGCTTCGCGCGCGCGCGCATGTCGAAATCTTTCGAACGCCCTTGCGCGCGTGCCGTCGCGAGAATCGTCTGCAACAAATGAGACGAATTGCGCACGTTCGCGTCGACGCGCGCGCGTGCCGAAGTTCAAAAACTTCCGGTTTCGGACGGATTTTAAAATCGAGTGTCCAAACAATATGCAGCAAACAAAGGGTTTCGCAACACGGGCTTTCAACAAAAGCATGCGCGCGCGCTCTTGCGTTGTCGTCGTCGTCGTCGTCGTCGTCGTCGTCGCCGTCCTCCCTCCTCCCTCGTCGTCGTCGTCGTCGTCGCCGTCGTGGTCCTCTGTCTTTCCTCGTCGTCGTCGTCGTCGTCATGGCGTCGTCTTCGTTTCCGTCGTCGTTGTCGCCGTGGTCGTCCTTCCTCCCTCGTCGTCTTCGTCGGCGTTTCGTCGTTGTCCCTCTCGTCGTTGTCGTCGTTGCCGCCGTCGTCGACCTTCCTCCTCCCTCGTCGTCGTCGTCGTCGTCGTCTTCCTTGGCGACGTCGTCGTCGTCGTCGTCGTCGTCGTCGTCTTCGTCGTCGTCGTCGTCGTCGTCGGCGTTGTCGTCGAAGTCGTCGTCGTCGGCGTCGTCGTCGTCGTCGTCGTCGTCGTCGTCGTCGTCATCGTCGTCGTCGTTGTCGGCGTCGGCGTCGTCGTCGTCGTCGTCGGTGTCGTCGTCGTCGTCGTCGTCGTCGCCGTCGTCGTCGTCGTCGTCGTAGTTGTTGTCGGCGGCGTCGTCGTCGTTGTCGCTGTCGTCGTCGGCGTCGGTGTCGTTGCCAAGGGCCATTTGGTACCCACCGTCACGGTCTTAAGAGGTTTTGCAAACCAAGTTGCGGGTGGGTTGGTGGGATGTTTGCGCGAGCAGTGGAGTGGACAACTCACTGCGAAGAGAAATTATTTCTCCTTTCTAAAATAGACTCTCCCCCCCCTGGCGTTATCCGCCCCCCTTTCGGGTATGTAAATCATGTATGATTCTGACCACATGTCCATCCTAAATATGAATTTACACTATCCCAGAGGGGCCGGGATCGGTCCCCCTGAGGTTCCCTTGTAAAAAACGATACGCGGGGACATTTTTGTTCTAACATAGCACGTTTCCACGAATCCCTTGCAGAACATGGGACGAAGTGCACACGCGCGCGTCGTCGCGCGCGCATGCCGAAATCCTTCAAAAACCTTCGGTGCCGGAAGGATTTCGCAATCGAGTTTCCAAAACACATACACAAACACAAAGTTTCGCAACACTGATTTGCTAAAAAAGCTTACGCGCGAACTCTTGCGAAATCTTAAGAAAACCATAGGTTTTTCTTCCAATATTTTCACAACATGCTACCAAACGGGCTTCGCGCGCGCATGTCGAAATCTATCGAACGCCCTTGCGCGTGTGCCGTCGCGAAAATCCTCTGCAACAAATGGGACGAAATGCAGACGCGCGCGTCGTCGCGCGCGTATGCCGAAATCCTTCAACACCCATCGATTTCGGAAGGATTTCAAAATCGTGTGTCCCAAAAATCTACAAAAACACAAGGTTTCGCAACACGGGTTTTCAACAAAAGCGTGCCCGCGCGCTCTTGCGTCGTCGTCGTCGTCGTCGTCGCCGTCCTCCCTCCTCCCGCGTCGTCGTCGTCGTCGTCGCCTACGTCGTCCTCTGTCTTTCCTCGTGTTCGTCGTCGTCGTCCTCTTTGGCGTCGTGGTCGTTTCCGTCGTCGTTGTCGCCGTGGTCGTCCTTCCTCCTCCTCCCTCGTCGTCGTCGTCGTCCGTCGTCGGCGTCTCGTCGCCGTCCCTCCTATTTCGTCGCCGTCGTCGTCGTCGTCGTCGTCGTCGTCGTCGTCGTTGTCGTCGTCGTCGTCGTCGTTGTCGTCGTCGTCGTCTTCCCTCCTCCGTCGTCGTTGTCGTCGTCGGCGTCGCCGTCCTTCCTCCTTCGTCGTCGTCGTTGTCGTCGTCATCGTCGTCGTCGTCGTCGAAGTCGTTGGACACTCGCCCGCAACGTCTACCGTTGTCGACGTTGCCATGATACCGCGCCCGCCCATGTCGCCGACTCGCAATGAAGTGCCCGCTGGTGTGTGCCCAACGATCAGCGCCAACGCGGCCGCGTCGGTCGCTCCAAACCAGCTGGCCGCTGCGCGCGCGTGCTTGGGCTGGCGCGGCCGCAGAGACGCACCAGCCAACGCCGAGCATGCATCGCAATCGCCACCTTATGGGTTTTGCAAACCAAGTTGCGGGTGGGTGGGTGGGATGTTTGCAAGAATGCGGGATGTGTCAACTCGTTTGCTCAAAAGCAATTGCACCACATAGCTTCCACCACATAGCTTGCATCACATTTGCTTGCGCCGCATTTATTGTATCACTTAGTTTTTAAGTACGCACTGTTTGGGACCACGGTGGCGAACGCATGCTTTTCCTCCCTCTCTCTCTCTCTCTCTTTCTCTTGTATAAGATGTATGTCTGAAAAATGGCGCCCTTGGAACGTTTGGAGGGGGGAACCGGCAACCCCTCCCACTGCTGTTCCTCCTTTATTCTTCATCTCACCCTTAACCGTCGTCGTTGGTCACGAACACATGGGTTCGCCAACCCATTAGCGCGGCAATCAGCCAGTCCTCGCCCTTGCTTTCGGCTACGCACTGCCCACCGACAGAACAGGCTTGTGCTGGTATCCTGTGCGTGGCTACTGCTTGGGTTCGCGTGGTCTCCCTCTCTGTGGCCAGACGCGAGGGGAGGGCGTGCTGTACTCTATTGTGATCGAGCTCGGCAACATAGAAGAGTTCTCCAACGGAGGCTGCCAACCAGTGGGGGGGGCGTCTTCCCAGGGGGGGGGGGAGAAGGCGGAGGCGGAGGCGGAAACGGAGGCGGAGGAGGAGGCGGCGGCGGCGGAGGAGGAGGAGGAGCAGGAGGAGGAGGAGGAGGAGGAGGAGGAGGAGGAGGAGGAGGAGGGAGGTGAATCAGGTGGATCAGCTAATGAAGAAAGTTCCCTCGCACTAAGGCGAACAGTGCTAAGCCACGTTACGGCGACACCGTCAGCGGAGGCCCATGCGTAGGCCGATCCTCGGCCCCCGCAGGAAACTTCCTTGCAGCAGCATCCCGCTGCAAAGAAACTGCCTGCAAGCTAGCCGCACCACTGCCCGCGCCAGGCAGAGGCAGCATCCCGCTGCGAAATTCAAAACGAAGGTTGATGCCGAACCACGGCCCGCATCCGACAAAGTGATTGCCTGGCCACGACCAGCGTCCAGAGTGTAACGCTCTCAGTTGCAGAAAGAGGGGATGCCTGGACACGACCAGCGTCCATACCGTTACGCTCTCAATTGCAGAAAGAGTGAAGTCGACGTATGCCCATGTATTGTGGCACTGCGCTCGCACCATCAAGCTACGTTCAGTGGTGCACGGCAGGAGGCCGAGGGCGGGGCGGCCCCGAAAATGCTTCAGAGGAGGAGGAGGAGGACAAAGAGGTGCGACAGGCGCTGCTCGCATGCCCCCAATCAGGCAAGCGCACTCGCATCCCGGCCGCCGCCCTCCTCCAGGGCTTCAGCGACCTCGTCGATGAAACCCAAAACCCAGCGTTTGGGCACCCAGGAGCTTGGTCAGCAGCTCGCGCGCGCCCGTCTCTCACCACCCACCAAACCACCCCAACCTAACCCGAAGGCCCAGATTTATCCTCGATTTCCAGTGTGGGGGGGGTCGGGGAACGTTGAAAAAACACCTGGAACCCGTACCCCCCCAACCCGAAATTCGGGTCAAATTCGGGTCTTCGGGTTGGGTTGGGGTGGTCTGGTAGGTTCGGAAGCTGGGCGAGGGCTGCTAAAACCGTGGCTGCTAAAACGGCCCTCCCGGAAGGAGGATACAGCTTCCCGGAATGAGGCGCGGCACGCGAAACAGTCAACGGGCTTCTTCCCGGAAGGACGAAGACAACTTCCCGGAGGTCGATTTTAGCAGCCACTGATTTAGCAGCCTTTGCCCGGCTTCCGATAGGTAGTCAGTCTCCTGGCAGAGCTCCCGCTGCTCCCGGGCACCGGCCGCGAGGCGCTCCCGCACGAGGGCCTCCTCGCCCTGCCCGCTCCGCCTGCAGCGCTGCCGCCTCGCCGCGAGCGGCGGCTCTCCGCACCTCCGCCGCCTCGCCTTGCGCTCTTGCGGCTCTCGCCCTCTTGCAGGAGGAAGAGAAACACACAGACACAATTAATTGTCGATTCCCCAGAAAATATGGGAAAATATGGGAAGTGGGGGGGACGACAGAAACCCAGAAAAGATGGGAACATATGGGGAATATTTTTATTTGTGTGTGTATTTATTTGTGTGTCCTGGGGCCCCTGCACTCTTGCCCTCTTGCCCTTGACGAGCTCGCCAGCGGCTGCGGCCTGGTGGCCAGCCGCCTCCACTTCCCTCAGTTGGCAGGGGCACTGTGTCGACGGCTCACGGATCTTCGCCGGCGCCGACTCCTGGGGCTCCTCCGGGCAGAACTTCACGACCTTCACCGCGCTGTCCTGCGCCTGCATTTTGTCGCGAACGCCTAATGCCTGAGTCGAACCATGTGGGGCCCCAGCAGCAGCACGCCTCCAGGCCTCGAAGACGACGTCCACGGGGTGGCGTAAGGGCAGGTGCTTCAGACAGCCGAAGGCCTCGAGCGCCGAGCCGCTGCCATGCCCCGCGTCACCAGCGCGAGTACCTGTACTCGAAAGATCGGGCTCATCAGGCACCGATCCTCCCCTGGCACTGCGGACCATGACGCCCTCGATCGACGCCTCGACGCCCTGCTGCACCAGCGTGTCCGAGACGCACAAGCCTGCGGGAGCTGCGCCCGCGAGCTCGCTTTTCGCTGCCTGCGCCTGGGCCTGAGCCTCTGGCGGCCGCAGGCGTCCCAACCCTTGCGGACCCACGGGATCGAGACCGACTGCGACCGAGCACGCTCCTTCAACGGCAGGCTCTTGCTCTCCAGGTACTCCTCCTCCTTCTTGGCTTCCAGCTGCGCGGCGGACGAACTCCCCAGAGATCCCGAGCCCACCACCTCGCTGACGTTCTTCTTCGCCTTCTTCGCCTTCAGGATAGCAGCCTCCACCACCGCAGACGCCGATCAGCGCTTGGACTGCTGCTGCTGCAGGGCCTCGAACTTCAAGTCGACCTGCCCGAAGATGCCCGCCTCCGCCTTTCTGTAGCGCTCCCAGCGCCTCAGCCCGACGGGCAGGTCCAACTTGCCCCTCACGGACGTCTGGGTGAAGGGGGCCGCCTTCTCCTGCACGTCCTGGCTCACCTCCTTCACCTTATTCGCGTCCCGCTTGACGCGCTCCATCTGTAGCACCATCTTCTCCTCGTCGAGCATGCGGCCACGTTCCCAGAGCTCCAGCGTCTGGGCCTGAAGCGACCGAAACTCCACCGCCATTACCTTCGTGCTCTCCTTCTCCGAGTCGGCCTGGCTGCCCATCTCCGTATGCTTGCTGGCCTGTGCCTCCACCGCCCAGGGCTTCGCGATCCAGTCGGTCATCTGGCCCAGCGAGTCGGGCTCCACGTCCACCATCTGCCTGGAGAAGAACCTCTTCCCCTCGCTCGGCATCTTCTTGGCCAGAGGCTGACCCGCCCCGGGCGTCCGCACGGTCCCCGATGAAGAACTCGGCTGGACGACCCGCCAGCTCCCCCTGGAGACCCGCTGACGGTGCAGTGGGGTGGACGGCGCCTGCTTCCCAGCCATCTTGGTCGATGACCTCCTCCTCCTCCTCCTCCTCCTCCTCCTCCTCCTCCTCATCATCATCATCATCATCATCATCATCATCATCATCATCATCATCATCATCATCGTCATCGTCATCATCATCATCATCATCATCATCATCATCATCATCATCATCATCATCATCATCATCATCATCATCATCATCATCATCATCATCATCATCATCATCATCATCATCATCCTCTTCCTCCTCCTCCTCCTCCCCCTCCTCCTTCGGCTCCGCCACCTCCGCCTCCGCCTCCGCCTCTGCCTCCTCCTGCTACTCCTCCTCCTCCTCCTCCTGCTCCTCCTCCTCCTCCACCTCCTGGATCACGAGCCTCCGTCGCCCGCGCTCCAGGACGAGCACCTCTTCGTGCCTCCATGGCTGGCTTCGCGCAGCTGCGCCCCCTCGAAGTACGCCGCGTGTTAGCCCGTGGCGCGATCGCGCGCCTCGGGCCGAAAGGGCTAGGAGGAGGAGGAGGAGGAGGAGGAGGAGGAGGAGGAGGAGGAGGAGGAGGAGGAGGAGGAGGAGGAGGAGGAGGAGGCGGAGGAGGAGGAGGAGGAGGAGGAGGAGGAGGAGCGATTTAGTGTTTTGATATTTGTTTGGGTCTCCCAAGGGGCTCCCGTACTCCTTCAGGGGCCTCTCGAGGTCTGCATTCGCCCACCTCTGAATACTCGCCTGTCGTCGGCATCATGCAGGGAGAGGGAGAGAGATCTGGGACGCGGCGTGTGCCAGAAGCGTGCGGGCGCGTGTGCGCAGCTCCACTGAGCCAGGCTGTGGCCAGGCGTTTTGCCGTCGACGCCCGCAGGGAAGCCGCATACGCATGGCGCGGCCAGTCCGGATGAGAGCAGGATGGGCATGTGCCCAGATTCCTTTCCAGCGCTCGTCGGCCCTCGTATGGCCGTGTGCGGCGGGCTTCAGCATGTGTCTCCGGAATGTGGCCTCTGGATGTTCCACAGTTGAGCCCAGCCATGTCCGTTTCTGACTTTTTGGTGTCCTGTGGAAAGACGGGGCAGTGGGTCCTCGCCGTGACCACCGATTGCTGCACGCTGCGTCGGAGCCAGGCTCTTCGAAGTGAGGGTGGGACGGCGAGCACGACAAAGGAGGATAAAGAGGACGCGGGGAGGAGGAGGAGGAGGAGGTGGAGGAGGGGGAGGAGGAGGTGGAGGAGGAGGAAGGAGAAGGTGAATGAGTGGTGGAGGTGGAGGTGCAGTCGAGACGCCGAAATAAAGGCCACTTTGGGCTCAGGAGTGGCTCTGGCTCCTTAGATGTAGGGTGTAGAACCTCTTCGTGGTCGAGGCTAGTCGTGACCAGAAGAGAAGCACTTCCGTCTTCATTCAGCGGTCCTCGCGGCAGCGCGACACTTGTAGAGGCAGAGACGGAGGCAGAGGTGGCGGGGCACCCGCACCAGGCTCGATGCACCATGGTGCGCTGGACAGCCCAGTGCAGGCCTACCTCGTGGACTCCGCCGGCTTCCTCCCTCCTCCCCCGTTGCCTCGGCGCAGGCCTGGGCATGTCGTACAGGATGTGGATGGACATCCGGCCAGAGCTCCTGCTGTCCGTCATGCTGCCCGTCCTCATCACGGGAGGGGCCAACGGGGCGGGACAGGACGCGGCGCAGGAGGCGCCTGGGGTGTGAGCGCGCAGGAGGCGACAGCACATTTTGGCGACGCGCGCCGGCGGTCGTGACTTTCGGGCGTGTCTCCTCCTGCTCGCGCATATCTCCTCCTCTGCCGCCCACCTCCTACGTACTATCTGTTATACATTCTTGTGGGGGCAGTGGGAGGCGGACGAGGCGGAGCAGGCCTCCAGACCCTTTTGGGGTCCTCTTGGTGTCTCTTGGGGCACCTCGGTGCTCCATTAGGGGGACTTGGGGCCCTCTTGGGGCTCTTTGGGGGGGTCAAGGAGGTCTGTTGGGACCATCTGGGAGGCCACGGCTCAAGAAGGAGCGCGGCGTCAATTACGCCCCCCCCCGTTCGGAACCCGACAAGTCGCCTCTTGGGGCCCTCTTGGGCCGCTCTTGGGGCGCTCTTGGGCGCTCTTGGGCCCGTCTTGGGCCTCTCTGGGGCCTGTCTTGGGGCTCTCTTGGGCCATCTTGGGGCCGTCTTGAAGCCTCAAGAGCCCATTGAAAGCGAAAAGGCGAGAAGGCAACACACATTGCTTGTCCTGATGTTTTTGAATGATTCTTGGGCTTACGCCGCACCGCCGACACTTTGGGGGGCTCCTGGTAGATCTCTCGGGGGCGTCCTGACAGCACTTTTGAAGCCTTTCGGGGGCCGTTTTGGAGCCTCTTGGGGCCTCTTCTGGGTCCTGGTGGACCTCTTGGAGCCTCTTGGGGGCTTCTTGGGGGCTTCTTGGGGCCTCGGGCCGAGGGTTCGAAATTTCCATTCGGGTCCGTCTTGAGGGCCTCTTGGGCCGTCTTGGGGCTCTCTTTGGCCGTCTTGAGCCTTCTTGGGGGCTTCCTGGGCCGTCTTGGGGCGATCTTGGAGGCCTCTTGGGCCGTCTTGGACGTTGTGGAAGCCCAAGAGGCGAATGTGCTAAGTCATATGTTCCACTGAGGGAATGGGGCGATTTTTGCTTCTGGGGGCCCTCTTGGGGCGCCTTGCGGGGGCCTCTTGGGGCGCCTCGGGGGCCTCTTGGGCCGTCTGGGGGCCGTCTTGGGCGTCTTGGAGCGATCCATCGGCGACTCGGGGCCTTCTTGGACCATCTTGTGGGCCTCTTGGGGCTCTCATGGCCCGTCGTGAGGCCCGTGACGCGTTCAGCCGGGGCCGGCCAGACCTCCCCCCCTCCAAACCGACTGGACCGGGCCCCGGGGGGGAGGGGTTTGGGGAGGGGGAAGCATCTCACACGCCGATGACCCCAAGGGGTCGGCGGATTTTGGCCTCTCGGGGGCGTCCTTGGGAGGCTCCGTGGCCACTTGGGGCCGTCTTGGGGTGGTCTTGGGGCCTCGTGTAGGCTTGATAGGAACTATCCTGAGTCATCGAGGGCTATTTTGAGCGATCTTGGAGGTCATCTTGAGCTCTCTTGGGCTGTCTTGGCACCATCTTATGCCAAACCAGACGCACCAACCATCCGCGCCCCCCTCCCCCCTCCAGGCCCACGGGGAGGGGGTAGGGGGAGGGGTCAAGCGACCCACCCGCCCGCAAGCCGTCTAGCTCACTCCCACCCGCCCTGACAACACATTAGTAGCACCCGAGCCTGAGCATGTTCAGCGGTCGTCCTTGGATGGGCAGCCACTGGGAACCAAAGCCGACCCCAGGTGCGCGACGCTTGGGCGAGGTGCGCCACGCGTGCCAAGGGCGCCACGCCCGCCAGGCACTGGGGCCCGAGCGTGCCAGGCACGCCTGGTGTGCCAGATGCGCCACGTGCTCCGAGTCCGCGCCAGGTGCGCCACGTTCGGGGCACGTGCAGAGTGCGTCAGGTGCGCCCTCGCACGTGACAGCACACATCGGGAAGCATGCCGGCCCCCGCCATCCTTGTCGACAACCCATGCCCATCATTGTGTCTGGTGGGCCTGCGCCCACCAGGCCACGCGCCACCACCCCCGCCGTCCCTGTCAAAATCCACTTGACAGTGATCGCGGGATGGCCGCGCATGATCCAGATTTTGCCGCGAGGTGCATGTTGTATTATATTTTGTTAGGGATGTTAGCCTTGCGCGCAGCAGGGAATATGCCGACACCCCGCCGTCCCTGTCAACAGCAATACAAAGTGCTCGCGGGCCTCACGAACATGATTTGAGACCTTGCCCCAGAGTGTACTTTGCATTTTTTAACAGGGATGGTGGGGGGCCGCATCGGGTTGTCCGCGCATGCTCCAAATGTGGAGGCAGAGTGCGGTTTGCATTGTTTTTTGACAGGGATGGCGGGGTGCGGGCCCTCATGGAGTCGGCATGGTTCTGGGTTGGACGCCCGCCGGGTGGAGGAGGGGGTGTATATCAATAGGGAACAGTGGTCAACTCTTCCCTGAAGTGGAAAAGGTGGTGGAACAGAACGGGCTCTCTAAACCACCTCCGCCCAGGGGGCTGGTGGGAGTACGGCCTTTGGGGGAAGGTTTCGGGCCCTGGGATGGGGTTGGGTGGCGGTAGGCTGGGGGGAGCGGGGGGGGGACGGGGAGAGGAAGGGGGAGGGGGAGGGGGAGGGGGAGGAGGAGGAGGAAGAGGAGGAGGAGGAGGGGGAGGAGGAGGAGGAGGAGGAGGAGGAGGAGGAGGAGGAGGAGGAGGAGGAGGAGGACCAGTGTAGACCCAAGAGTCATCAACGATGTTGGAATCAACCCTCCCTCCAAGCTCCCACGTCATAGGCCCCTACAACGGTTCATTTCCATGGAGGGAGCTGCCTCGTTGGAAGACAACCGTTTGAAGACCCTGAAGCGTGTCAAAACATTGTTCTCGGCATTTCAACGCCACGTATCAACCCGACTGCTGCGTCTTGACGAACCGGAATCGTGCCCGAACGTCATTTGTGGGATTTCAACACCGGGAATCAACATAATTGTTGTGCCCGCGAACTCATGAATCTTTCCAAAACGCTATTTCTGGTACGTTGATCGTGGGAACCCGTGAAACTTCTGCAAATGGTTAAAACGAATGTGCACGGCGCTGAGGCGTGAGCCACATTTTGAAAACCACCCGCCCTCAATCCGTGAAGTTCTTGTAAATGTTGAAGACGACTGTGCGCGGCGCTCAGTCGAGAGCCACATTGTGAAAACCACCCGCCCTCAATCTGTGAAGCTCTTGCAAATGTTGACAACGAATGTGCGCGGCGCTAAGGCGAGAGCCACATTGTGAAAACCACCCGCCCTCAATCCGTGAAGCTCTTGCAAATTTTGAAAACGAATGTGCGCGGCGTTAAGGCGAGAGCCACACTGTGAAAACCACCCGCCCTCAATCCGTGAAGCTCTTGCACATGTTTAATACGAATTTGCGCGGCGCTACGGCGAGAGCCACATTTTGAAAGCGACCCGCCCTCCATCTGCGAAGCTGTTGTCAGTCTTTCAGCTTCAGAATCATACATGGTGAGAAAGTCTCAGGCGAAACGCCCAGCCCGCCCTAAAAACTTGCATCGGGGTGCGAAAGTGAGAAGCCATTGGTAAGGAGAAGGCATGGCCGAGGAGGAGGAAGAGGAAGAGGAGGAGGAGGAGGAGGAGGAGGAGGAGGAGGAGGAGGAGAAAAGGAGGAGGAGGAGGAGAAAAATGAGGAGGAGGAGGAGGAGGAGGAGGAGGAGGAGGAGGGAGGAGGAGGAGGAGGAGGAGGATGGAGGGAAGAGGAGGAGGAGGAGGAGGGAGAGGAGGAGGAGGAGGAGGGGAGGAGGAGGAGAGAGGAAAAGGAGGAGGAGGAGGAGGAGGAGGAGGAGGAGAGAAGGTGGAGGGAAGAGAGGAGAGGATGATGATGAGGAGGAGGAGGCGGGGGCTGAGGCGAAGGCGGAGGCGGAGGTGGAGGCGGCGGCGGCGGCAGCGGCGGAGGCGGAGGTGGAGGCGGAGGCGGAGGCGGATGCGAATGATGATGATGATGATGATGATGATGATGATGATGATGATGATGATGATGATGATGATGATGATGATGCTGATGATGATGACGATGCTGATGCTGATGCTGATGCTGATGCTGATGCTGATGCCGATGATGCTGCTGATGATGATGCTGCTGCTGATGATGATGATGATGATGACGATGATGAGGAGGAGGAGGAGGACGATGAGGAGTTGGAGGAGGAGGAGTCGCGAACGCATGAGGGGACGCGCCGAGTCAGGATTCGGGACGGACAGCAAAGATTGGGAACAGGAGAGAAACGTACACTCTCTCACATAACAAATTGAGAACACGAGTGGGCTGACCCATAACTATCCTCACGCACGGGCCCAACGACGGGCCAGTGCAGCAGACCCAGGCCAGGGGAGCTGGCCTGGGAGATCGAGGGGGGCGGGACGACATACCCACCCGCCCCACAATCTCAAGAAGCATTAAAGTTAAAGACAAATATTAAGTAGCGAGGCCGAGCCACTCCACAGCTGGATCCGACACGAGCAGGAAGAGGAGGAGGAGGAGGAATACGAAACTTACCAATACTAATAACAGTGATAAAGCGAAGACTTAGAACAAGAAGAAGACGAATCATAGTCATACTCGTACGAGTTTTAGTACTAATACTGATGCTATACTAACAAGAAGAATATTTTCACTACTATTAACATGACGTAGACATCGTACTATCACTGTTCATGGTAATACGACGGAGGCGGATCTTATGAATACGATTAATGATGCGCCTACTAACCAGCATCATAATAAGCATACCGATCATAAAACATAGTACGGCTAATAATAATACCACCACTACTACTAATACCAATACTAGCAACAACATAAATCACTACTACTACTACTACTACTACTACTACTACTACTGCTACTGCTACTACTACTACTACTACTACTACTACTACTACTACTGCTGCTGCTGCTGCTGCTGCTGCTGCTACTGCTGCTGCTGCTACTACTACTACTACTACTACTACTACTACTACTACTACTACTACTACTACTACTACTACTACTACTACTACTACTACTACTACTACTACTACTAACTACTACTACTACTACTACTACTACTACTACTACTACTACTACTACTACTACTACTACTACTACTACTACTACTACTACTACTAACACATATGACAGTGCAAATACTAATGCCACTACTACGAGTGATAACGCTATTATCAAACATGACAGCGATACTCGTAATACGAGTACTAGTACCAGTAATTGAATCGCTTCGCTCATTCCGCCGGCCCATTTCGCATGACTGAGCCTCTTGGGGCCGCTGGGGGGCCTCTTCAGCGTCGCTTGGGGGCCTCCTGAGGGCCTCTTGGGGGCTTTTGGGGCCTCTCAGGGGCCTATTGAGGCCTCCTGGGGGCTTCTTAAGGCCGAGGGCTCGAAGTTTTGTTTTGTGTTCCCCCTTTGGGGCATCGCTTGGGGCCCTCTTGGGCCCCTCTTGGGCCGTCTTGGATGCCTCTGGGGCCGTCTTGGAGCCCTCTTGGGCCATCTTGGGGCCTTCTTGGGAGCTTCTTGGGCCCTCTTGGGGCGATCTTGGGGGCCTCTTGGGCCGTCTTGGGGCGTCGGGAAGCCGAAAAGATGGACACGCCAAAATCTGCCCAAAACCTAAGGAAAAGTAATGAATTTTGCCTCTTGGGGCCCTCTGGGGAGTGCTCTTGGAGGCCTCTTGGGGCGTCTGGGGGCCATCTTGGGCGTCTTGGAACGATCGTGTGGCATCTCGGAGCACTCTTGAACCATCTTGGAGGGCTCTTGGCGGCCTCGTGGCCCTTCTTGGGGCTCTCTGGAGGGCCACGAGGGCGGCGCCCAGGAGGAAAACCATCTCTGACCCGACCCTGCCGGGGATCGCCCAGGGTACTTTTCGTCCGGGGACCCCCAGGGGCCGCCCCGCGTGCGCGAAGTAGAAGTATTATTTAGCAGTTACCGGAGATCTTAGCACGCCTCTGGCCCGTTGGGCCGGCGAATACTTTTACTAATAATATTAGTATCAGTATTAATACTATTAATAACAATATTAGTATTGGTACTCAGGGTAATGCGAACACATGCAAGTCATATCTCTAGTTCCCCACATCCTGAGTGGGGTTCTTGTTTTCCCAGAACACCCTCTCCTTCCCACCCGCCTCCCGCTCATTCTTCCATACAGCACAATATTATTCTTACCACACACACCATACCATACCATAGTTCCTACCACACATACCATACCATACCATACCATACCACACCATACGTACCATACCGTACACACCATGTAAATAGTATGGAATACCATACTATTTACATGGTTTCGTGCCCCTCCCACCCCTCCAGGGAGGCCCCGCCTGAGCGAGGAGGGTATCGGAATACCATACTATTTACATGGTTTCGTGCCCCTCCCACCCCTCCAGGGAGGCCCCGCCTGAGCGAGGAGGGTATCGGAATACCATACTATTTACATGGTTTCGTGCCCCTCCCACCCCTCCAGGGAGGCCCCGCCTGAGCGAGGAGGGTATCGGAATACCATACTATTTACATGGTTTCGTGCCCCTCCCACCCCTCCAGGGAGGCCCCGCCTGAGCGAGGAGGGTATCGGAATACCATACTATTTACATGGTTTCGTGCCCCTCCCACCCCTCCAGGGAGGCCCCGCCTGAGCGAGGAGGGTATCGGAATACCATACTATTTACATGGTTTCGTGCCCCTCCCACCCCTCCAGGGAGGCCCCGCCTGAGCGAGGAGGGTATCGGAATACCATACTATTTACATGGTTTCGTGCCCCTCCCACCCCTCCAGGGAGGCCCCGCCTGAGCGAGGAGGGTATCGGAATACCATACTATTTACATGGTTTCGTGCCCCTCCCACCCCTCCAGGGAGGCCCCGCCTGAGCGAGGAGGGTATCGGAATACCATACTATTTACATGGTTTCGTGCCCCTCCCACCCCTCCAGGGAGGCCCCGCCTGAGCGAGGAGGGTATCGGAATACCATACTATTTACATGGTTTCGTGCCCCTCCCACCCCTCCAGGGAGGCCCCGCCTGAGCGAGGAGGGTATCGGAATACCATACTATTTACATGGTTTCGTGCCCCTCCCACCCCTCCAGGGAGGCCCCGCCTGAGCGAGGAGGGTATCGGAATACCATACTATTTACATGGTTTCGTGCCCCTCCCACCCCTCCAGGGAGGCCCCGCCTGAGCGAGGAGGGTATCGGAACACCATACTATTTACATGGTTTCGTGCCCCTCCCACCCCTCCAGGGAGGCCCCGCCTGAGCGAGGAGGGTATCGGAAACCATACTATTTACATGGTTTCGTGCCCCTCCCACCCCTCCAGGGAGGCCCCGCCTGAGCGAGGAGGGTATCGGAAACCATACTATTTACATGGTTTCGTGCCCCTCCCACCCCTCCAGGGAGGCCCCGCCTGAGCGAGGAGGGTATCGGAATACCATACTATTTACATGGTTTCGTGCCCCTCCCACCCCTCCAGGGAGGCCCCGCCTGAGCGAGGAGGGTATCGGAATACCATACTATTTACATGGTTTCGTGCCCCTCCCACCTCTCCATGGGTCCCACGAAACCGTTAATCTCTTTATGTGGGGAACTCCGTTAGCATAATTGGTTTAATGCTAATACTAGTCATACTACTATTCAGAAAAAGATAGCAATACTACTGACACTACTATTACGAATCTAGCACTAAGGATACTAATGGTAAGAACACGGATACGGAAACGAACGGTAGTAACAGAAGTATTACTAATGAGCAGCGGAGGAGGAGGATGAGGAGGAGGAGGAGGAGGAGGAGAAGGAGGAGGAGAAGGAGGAGGCAGAGGAGGAGGCGGAATGAGGAGGAGGAGGAGGAGGAGGAGGAGGAGGAGGAGGAGGAGGAGGAGGAGGAGGAGGAGGAGGAGAGGAGGAGGAGGAGGAGGAGGAGGAGGGATGGGAAGAAGGGAAAGTGGGAGGGAAAGGGGGATGGGAGGGGGAGGGGGAAGGGGAGGGGGAGTGGAGGAGGAGGGGGGGAGGGGAGGCGGAGAAGGAAAAGGAGGATGAGGAAGAGGAGGAGGAGGAGGAGGAGGAGGAGGAGGAGGAGGAGGAGGAGGAGGAGGAAAAGGAGGAGGAGGAGGCGGCGGAGGAGGAGGAGGGGGAGGAGGAGGACAAACCAGGCAGCGGAGAGATGTTGGGCAGGTCGGCCGCGTTGCGCCTACGTGCGTGGCGGGCAGTCCAGGCGCGGAGGGACAGGGGCTGTTGGTGGGTCTGGGGGGCCAATGGTCCCGCCTGCCAGACGCCCCCTCTCAGCGGGTGACGCTGCCGCTGGCCGCGCCCGCGGACAGGCCCGCGCCAGCCGCCCCACTCGTGGCAGGGGGCCGCTCGGGGCGCACGGCGAGACAGGGGCTTGCGACGAGCAGCGCCGAGAGAGCCTCAACCCCGCAGCGCGTCAACGTGTCGCACAAGGATTTGCAGAGCGTCCTCGGGAGCTTCAAACACAACCTGCTGGAGGCTGGGGTCCCCTGCGTGCATCGCAGGCTCGCAGCTGGACGACAGCTCGCAGTCTGTCAGCGCCGCCCGCCTGCCAGCCTCTCCGGGGCAGAACGGATCAGATGCTCAAGGCGTTTTGGGTGCGGCGGTCCTGCACCACGCGGTCTCGGTCCTCGGTTCGGCAGACCTGGGATCAAGCGGCAACCGCGGGTCATGTCCACCTCGTCTGGTCGCGCCAGGCGCAGCTTGCCGCTTGCGTCGAGGCCGTCGGCCAACTTCACCAGCTCGTCGAGGATCCCCAGCTGTTTGATGGGCGGGAGCCCGTGGTGCAGGGGCTCGGTGCGCGCCATTCGCCTCGACTCCACGCAGGACGCGGTCTCGAAGTACGGCAGCCAGGCCGCTGGGCAGAAGTTGGCCTTCGCATGGACTGCGCACGTGCGGCCACGAAGGGCTGCACCTCGAGCGGGGGCGGCAGGGCACAGCAGGCTCCGGGACGCATGTCACGCACCTTCCGTGCGAATTCTAATAACAAGTTTCTTTTGGCCACGACTCCCCACTGCCGGAGAGGCGGCATCACCGTCGTTGGAGTCGTCGTCGTCGTCGTCGTCGTCGTCGTCGTCGTCGTCGTCGTCGTCGTCGTCGTGGTGGTCTTCGTCGTCGTTTGTCGTTGTCGTCGTCGTCGACGTCGTCGTCGCCGTGGTCGTGGTCTTGGTCGTGGTCGTGGTGGTCGTCGTCGTCGTCGTCGTCGTCGTCGTCGTCGTCGTCGTCGTCGTCGTCGTCGTCGTCGTGGTCGTCGTCAGGCGTCGCAATCTGCCCGCCAGCCAGCTGTGTCACCTTCGAGTCTTCCGTGGGCGCAGGGGCGAGCTGGGAGGGGGCGCTGTCCTGTGCGGGCTGGACGGGGGGCTCGGCGCCGGACCCGCCCCGGCGGCGCCGAGGCAGGAAGTCCTGCGCGGCTCTCCAAACGATTGTGTGTTCTCGCCGCTTTCCAGTTTGCGCCCCCGCCGAGGGTCTGCACGCTTTGCGCCCTCCAGCTTGGAACCCCTCCTCTTCCTCCTCCTTCTCCTCCTCCTCGTCTCCTCCTCCTCCTCCTCCTCCTCC
>CAUYUJ010003593.1:62500-77686 GCA_963575745.1 Prorocentrum cordatum
AGGCTGGGGTCCAGCTTCGAGCCCGCTAGGGTTCTGAGGTGGCGCGGCATTGCTTCTGGCGAGCCATGGGGGGGGGGCAGGTTCTGAAGTGGCGCGGCATTGCTTCTGGCGTGCCTGGTGCTGGTCTCGGGAAGGTTTTTCCCAACCATCCTGTGGTGTCCGGTCCTCGTTCTCCTCCTCCTCCTCCTCCTCCTCCTCCTCCTCCCTGCTCCCATCCGCCTCGTCATCGTCATCGTCATCATCATCAGCATCATCCCACCCACTCCAGCACACCCCTCACACGGTTCGTGGCCCCATAGGCAGTTCCACCGAAGGCTCCAGTGGTACAGGCCGCACGCGTCCACGCCACCCAGGACAGCGTTTCGTGGCCCCCTAGGGAGCTCCACCGAAGGCTCCAGTGGCACAGGCCGCATGCGTCAACGCCACCCAGGACAACGTTTCGTGGCCCCCTAGGGAGCTCCACCGAAGGCTCCAGTGGCACAGGCCGCATGCGTCAACGCCAGCCAGGTCAGCGTTTCGTGGCCCCAGAGGGAGCTCCACCGAAGGCTTCAGTGGCACAGGCCGCATGCGTCAACGCCACCCAGGACTGCGCTTCGTGGCCCCATAGGGAGCTCCACCGAAGGCTCCAGTGGCACAGGCCGCATGCGTCAACGACACCCAGGACAACGTTTCGTGGCCCCATGGGGAGCTCCACCGAAGGCTCCAGTGGCACAGGCCGCATGCGTCAACGCCACCCAGGACAGCGTTTCGTGGCCCCATAGAGACTCCACCGAAGGCTCCAGTGGGTCAGGCCGCATGCGCCAACGTCACCCACTACAGCGTTTCGTGGCCGCATAAGGGAGCTCCACCGAAGGCTCCTGTGGCACAGGCCGCATGCGGCAACGCCACCCAGGACATCGTTTCGTGGCCCCATAGGGAGCTCCACCGAAGGCTCCAGCGGCACAGGCCGCATGCGTCAACGCCACCCAGGTCAGCGTTTCGTGGCCCCATGGGGAGCTCCACCGAAGGCTCCAGTGGCACAGGCCGCATGCGTCAACGCCACCAGGACAGCGTTTCGTGGCCCCATAAGGAGCTCCACTGAAGGCTCCAGTGGCACAGGCCGCATGCGGCAACGCCACCCAGGACTGCGCTTCGTGGCCCCATAGGGAGCTCTACCGAAGGTTCCAGTGGCACAGGCTGCATGCGTCAACGCCACCCAGGACAGCATTTCGTGGCCCCATGTGGAGCTCCACCACAATGCGGTCCTTCGCCAGGCTAATTGCTCTTCTCGGCGTTCAGGGGGCGTTTTCGGGGCCGGGGACCGTCAAAAACGGATCTGGGGTGAGACACTGCACCACATGGACCCGGGGAGGGGTCAGGGGTCAGACCAGGGGAAGTGGCGAGGGACTGGTCCTGGCGAGTAGGAGGGTGTAGGGTCGTGAAGGTTTTTTCCCAACCTTTTTGTGGTGTTGGGTTTTCGTTTCGAAGAGACAGCGCCCCGCGTCCCTCCCTCCCGCCTCCTCCTCCAGCTCTTTTCTCCTCCCATCCTGCCTCTGCCCTCCGCACCAGTCAACTATTTCGCCACACGCCTCACCTTGCCCCCCATAGGGAGCTCCACCGAAGGTCCCAGTGGCACCGTCCGCATGCGTTCCCGCCTTTCAATTTCGAAACACCCCTCACACGTTCCGTGGCCCCATGGTGGGCTCCACCGAAGGTTTCAGTAGCACCGTCCGCATGCGTCCCCGCCACCCATATCGGCACCCTCCTCACGCGTTACATGGCCCCAGGGGGAGCTCCACGGACGGTCCCAGTGGCACCGTCCGCTTGCGTCCCCGCCACCCATGTCGGCACACCCCTCACACGTTTCGTGGCCTGATAGGAGCTCCACCGAAGGTTCCAGTGGCACCGTCCGCATGCGTCCCCGCCACACATGTCGGCACACCCCTCACACGTTTCGTGGCCCCATGGGCGCTCCGCCGAAGGTTTCAGTGGCACCGTCCGCATGCGTCCCCGCCACACGTCTCGGCACACCCCTCACACGTTTCGTGTCCCATAGGGAGCTCCACCGAAGGTTCCACTGGCACCGTCCGCATGCGTCCCCGTCACCCATTTCGGCACACCCCTCAAATGTTTCGTGGCCTGATAGGGGCTCCACCGAAGGTTCCAGTGGTACCGTTCGCATGCGTCCCTGGCACCATTTCGGCACTACGACCACATCGTGTTTACTAGCGAATTCGTTCGAGCTCTCCCTCCCCTCCCAGTCCCCCTCCCCCTTTTGCTGCTGCTGCTCCTCCTCCTCTTTCTCCTTTTCCCTCCTCCCTTCACCAAGCCGCAGGAGGCGCCCACTGGGTAAGGTGGATTTCGTCGTCGTCGTCGTCGTCGTCGTCGTCGTCGTCGTCGTCGTCGTACGCTTGCCTCCTCCTCCTCCCTCCTCCTCCTCCGCCTCCTTCTCCTCCTCCTCCTCCTCCTCCTCCTCCTCCTCCCTCCTCCTCCCTACGCTGGGCCTCCTTCCTCCTCCCCCTCCCTCCTCCTCCTCCTCCTCCCTCCTTTTCTCCTCCCCCTCCTCCTTTCTCCTCCTCTCCTCCTCCTCCTCCTCCTCCTCCTCCTCCTCCTCCTAGCGCCAGCTCGGCCCGAGCCCGCGGGCTCTGCGAGCCCGCGCCACGGGCGCCCTGGCGCCGGCCCCGTTTTTCCTTCGCTCCTCTCCCCCTCGCAGCGGCGGCATGGAGCCGGCCCCGGCGCGACGCCCTCGCCGGCCGAAGCGGACCGCCGCCGAGCGCAGGGCCCAGTACCGCCGCGCGGACGCGCGGGCTGCTGGGCGGCTGCTGCGAGCGTTCGCCGAGGTCGAGCGCCACCGAGGCCAGAGCCTGCGCGGCCTGGCCCAGGCGCTCCGCACGACGCTGGGTGCTGGGGCGACTGGCGACGCCGATCCGTCTTCCACGGGGCTTGCGGGGGATTTCTGCCCTTGATGTGGTGGAGGCGGAGGCGGCGCAGCCAGCGGAGCAGCCTGCTCCCGCTGCCGATGTGGCCGCGGAGACTCCGAGCGCCACCAGCGCTGTGGAGGTCTCAGCCGAGGTGGCAGCAGAGGGCGGCCCTGATGATCCTCCTGGTGCCGCTGCTGATGCCGCTCCTCGTGGAGTTGCTGGAGCCGCGGAACGGCCAGAGCCCGAGCAAGAGCTCACCGAGGAAGAGACAACTGTGCTGGAGGAGGCGATACGGCTGTGCAGCGAGCAAGCATTGGATGTTGAGCAATTCCGAGAAGAGGCTCGGCGGCAGCTCATCAGAGACAGGGCTCGCGCTGAAAGTACGTAGCATTATCATGTTATCGGTTGTGGGGTCGTGACGGCGTTTATTTCTTTTGCGGATGGGAGAGATTTCAATCACCTTTTGTGCTGCGCCATTGAAGGACGGCGCGTAACTTCAGGTGACGGGACGGATCTCATTGTTTTGCAGGCCTGCGCCATTGGAGGACGGCGCGTACTTTTCAGGTGACGGACGGAGTTCTCTCTTGTTTATGTTTGCAGCGCCATTCGAAGGACGGCGCGAATTTCAGACGACGGGACGGAATTCTTCACTTGTTTTGCATGCCTGCGCCGTTTCGAAGGACGGCGCACACATCTCAGGTGAAGCGAGGGCTTTCTCACTTGTTGTACACTCGTGTGTGACTTCGATTTGTTTGGATCCAGTCCATTTTGGTTTGTATCTCATTGGCTGCTCTGTTCTTGCGTCGTTTCATAATGTTATTCTCGGGCACCTTCTTGATATAAGAGTGCCCGCTTCCGCCTTTTTTGGACAGACCACTGGTCAACTTCGGGGTCCTCCTCCTCCTCCTCCTCCTCCTCCTCCTCCTCCTCCTCCTCCCCCTCGTCGTCCTCCTCTTCCTCCCCCTTCCTCCTTCTCCCCCCCTCCTCCTTCTCCTCCTCCTCCTCCTCCTCCTCCTCCTCCTCCTCCTCCTCCTCCCCCTCGTCGTCCTCTTCTTCCTCTCCCTTCCTCCTTCTCCCCCTCCTCCTCCTCCTCCTCTTCCTCCTCCTCCTCCTCCTTCTCCTCCCCCTCGTGATGTACTTCCCGCCAAAGCCGAAGACGGCGAAAGCAACGACACACTACCGAGAGATCTGCACTCGCATGACACAGTGGCTGGACCAGGTGCTCCTCGACGCGCCGCACTCCTCGCTACCGACCATCCTTACAGACTTTGACGACGGCATCGGCAACAGCGCGGCCAAGAGCACTGGCTACGTCGGAGAGGGCGTCATCAGAAGGGAGGTGGCGACGAAGGAGTTCTTCAAAAGAGCAGGTGAACGGCTACGAGATGTGCTCCTTCGCCACCACATGGCAGTCTACAGCGACACGCTGGATCCCACCTGGTTCGGAAAGAACGACGAGACCTCGAGGCTGGACTACATCATCGGACCTGTATCGTGGAAGGAAGCCTGCTCCAAGGGCGCGCCTTTATTGAGGATGGGTAGAAGACTGCAGTGCGTTCCAGACAGACAATTGCGGGACCATGTCCCTGTGCATGCGACTATTATGTATGACAAACTAGCTACTTGCGACGACCCAGAGGCGAGTTTACCACGCGAGAAGTGGAACCTGTATTCTTTAGTATACGCCCTTCGACACGGAGACCTCAAGCACGACTTCCTCACTAAGCTCAACAAGGTACTGCGAGACGACATGCCCCGCTGGGTGCAGCTCGGAATTCAGAAGACCCCCGACGCGATCTTCGAGTACCTCCAGCAGAACATGGTCAACGCTGGCGAAGAGTTTTTCTTGCAACCGCATTTTGTTGATGAACGGTATAGGCGGCTAAGAAAATAGAGGCTGGCAGTATTGCAGCAGAGACGAGACCTTCGTGAAGCTACATGGGCCACAGACGGCACAAAAAAGCCAACTCGAGCAACTTCTGAAGGCCATCTCGAGACAGTGCGGAAGGGTACGAGCTGAACTGCGCCAACAAACTAGAGAAGCAATTGCTGAATAAATAAGCGACCATTGAGAAGCTAGAACATTTGCTCAGGCACACAGGGCTACGATCAGATTCGGCAACACAAGAACGGGGACGAAGAGACGTGATCTTCGAGCTCTCCCGTTGGCGAATCCGACGAAGGACGAGTGGATGCAAGCGCTCAGCAAAGCAGGCAAATAAGGAGGAATGAGAGCAGTGGAGATCACTAACCACCCACGCCAGCAGGTAGAGCTTGAATGCGAAGAAGTCCCCGACGAATTGCCTCCTATTCCCGACCCTTGGGATCACATGACCGACGACCCAGATCAGTTGCTTGAATTCAACAACGAGCACGCTACTGGAGCTTTCCTGGAAAGCAAACGCGACCTCAAGAGACTGCAGAGGTATCTCTGGACTACCCCAAAGAGAAGAGCGTGCCCAGCGCGATCACCACCCGCAGAGCTGTACTGGATGGCCTTGAACCCGCAGCGCGACCAGAAGCTGAAGGGGGTGGGCTACGACCTGGACGACACGGACAACAGCCACGTATACGCCTGCTTGCACTTGGCGTTTTACAACTTAAGGTACCGTCAGCTCACTCCCTCCAACTGGCACGTTAGCGAATGCTACGCAGCCAAGGAATCAGAACTACCTGGGCCGAAAGGGAGACGCCTCCTACACATTCGTCGAGTGTTGGGCACCGGTTTTTTTCCCGCATCTTGCATTCGAGCTCGGCAGCCTGCGCAGCTACCACCTGAGCATCACGGATGCGCACAGGGCAGAAGACGAGAAACAGCGATCATGGCCTCGATGACCACGGCGTACACCCTGAGGCGGCTGCAGTGCTTCTGCGTGGACAGCTTCAAGGACATGACCAACGCCTTCCCTTCGGTGGGCTGGAAGCACATGGAGCTGGCTGCCGAGTCGCTGGTGAGGGATGGAGACCTCCGCCTCGCACTACAACGCATTCGTCGAGCGCAAGTACTTCTACCATCTGCCGAAGGTTTACTTCATTTCAGACCGACAGAGGGAGGACTGATGGGGGACCCATTCATGGTGAACTGCTTCCTCCGCGCCTTTGCATGCGCTATCGAGCTCTGGTCTTTACAGTGGCAGGCGGGAGATGACGCAGACAAAAGCTAAAGGTCAAGTGTCCGATCACCAACCTCACCGTGGATATGAGCCTGCACATCTACGCCGACGACATCAACAATAAGATATTGCAGCACCCGCCCGCCGAGAAGGACAACGTCAACCTGGACAAGCCCAGGCGCAAGCTGACCCACTGCGACGAGATCTTGAACGACAACCTGTCCAACGTAGGTCTTGCGCAGAACACCAGCAAGCAGGTCAACGTGATGGCCTGTCACGGACTGGGCAGTGGCATTGCCAGGCGTGAGCTGCGGCTACGGGAGCAACGGCAGAAATGGCCAGGGCAACTCGTAGACCAAGCGAGATATCTGGGCCCGATTATTACCAGTATACAGAGTTTCGGAATCGAGCTGACGAGGAGAGTGCAGGCTGCCAAGGCGGCTTTCTACTCGATGGGCTCATTCTGGAGTGCGCCGCGCATCCCATGGAGATGGAGGAGGACTGTGCTGTTGGGGCGAGTGGTCAACGCCGCCTTTTCTTCAGTCGAAGCTTTCCTGCCGACCAAGCGCCAGTGCGACACCCTCGACGCAGCTATAGCATCGCTGGCGAGGGTCGCTATGAGGGGAAGAGCCTGCACCTGGAACGAGAATGGCACTGTTCGGTCGCTGACCAACGCAGAAGTCCTCGCCCACTGTAAGATTGCAAGAGCGGAAGTGGAACTACGTGTCAGGCGGCTCAAGTGGATCCAGCAAGCGGCCAATGACAGGAACAGCAACGCCCAGTTCTTCGCGGCGGTGTTTGGCACGACCAGCGGCCAGGCCCTGCAAACGGTGGCTGACGACGGCGCTTTGTCGAGTCAGGCGAACCCCTGGGCCAAGCGCGCACAGGAGGGCGTCAACCAGCTGATCAACTGCTCAGAAGAAGCACAGAGCCTGCTGGAGACCGCAGGCCCTCACATCGTTGTTTGGCTAAACGACCCGCCCGCGCTTCGGGGGTGACTTCTGCAGCGTCGACGTAAGCGTTCTCAGAGCCGAGGAATTCCGAACGAACGTCCCGCCCCCGATATGTGCGCCCCAAACGACCACAGAAATGAACGAGGAGGAAAAGATGAAGACCGATGGGGAGGTGGAGGGTTTTCAAGTGCAAGGTGGAGGTGGGCGGCAGGAGCTGTGGGAGGACATTCTATTCGAAACGAGCTCTTCGTTCGCACGTTCGCCAGGTCCACAATATCGTCAACGTGTGCTCGTCCTTCAACCCCGCGAACATTTGCATCGTCTGCGAAACCGCCTTCGCTTCTGAAGTCACAGCTCTTTGGCACCTCGCTCGGTCTATTCAAAGAGGGTGTTGCGTCGTCGACCTCGCTCGAGCCCTAACCGCGGCACAGGGGCCAAAAACACTACACTGCCCTGGTTGTGAACGCGTAGCTGGATCTTGGCTCGAGCTTCGACTTCATCTGGCGCGGCACCTGCTGTTTCTTCCTGACATGCGCGCGCCCGCCTCGGTGGGCAAGAGCTTCTGCTATGGCCGACTCGGACACCGACATGCCAGACTGGATGAAGGACGCGGGCGTGGGAGCAATGCCAGCGTGGAGCCTCGCGAGGGGCAGGCGCTCGGCAGGATTGCAAGAAGCAGCGGTCGACGCGAAGAAGGCCAAGGCAGACGAGCTCGTCGCAGCAGCCGCAGGCTCGGCGGGCAAAGGCGCCTCCAAGGCGCAAGTCGTGCAGCAACTCGTCCTCCTGCTCAGCAAGTTGGTGTGCAGCATGGCAGGGGGCCCCAGGTCGGTGATCAGCGTGGTCTTCGTGACGGTGCTCGTGCCGTTCGCGATGCCAGCAGTGGCCGCAGCCGTGCAGGCGGGCAAGGACTACCACAAGGCGGCGATGAAGCTGAGGGACGACCACAAGGAGGACGAGACGGTGGACACGGCGCAGCTGGGGAGCCCGCACATCTACGCGTGGAAGGACTTCATCCGCGCCCTGCTCGAGAGTACCGAGGAAGGCCTGGCCAGGAGCACGCTCACCACCTACGGGAAGGAATACACCATGAAGAAAGATCTGTTCGAGGCGGAAGAGGAGGTGAAGTACTTCAGGGTGCGTGTCCCGCAGGGCAAAGAGATGAAGAAGAAATCCAAGCGCATGGAGGGCAAGGTGCGTCTCCAATGGGCACTGTCAACCAACAAGGTGGCACAGGACCTGGGCGCGATCCTCAGGGGCGAAGTCGCGCGCCAGGGCGGAGAAATCACGATTGGAGCAGCACCGAGGGGTGTCTTGGAGAGGGGCGCCAGAGCGCTGTTGAACAAGCTCGACGGCGCGTAGGGGAGCAAGAGCTGAGAAGGATGACGGCTCTCGCCAACTCCGCTAGACTAGAGAGTCTGGTTTCCAGAGGCTTCTTGAGTAGGGAGTCCGTCCTCGCCTCTTTCACTTCCTCTCTCTCTCCGAGCAGAATCTGGAGGACTCCAGAGGCCGCTTGATTCCGTTAGCGAAAATTCAACCGCGCCCCAAAGGGGGGCAAGGTAAAGGCAAAGGTAGGGGGAGACAAACTCGTCCCCCTCAGAGCGGGAGGGGGTAGGGGCCGCCCGTCTGCTTTGCCCTGGCAGGGGGGGTGCCGTGTGGCCCCCCCCTGACCAGGAGAAGGCAGCGGGTTGCCCTCTCCCCCTCCGCGTTAGGCTGGAGGGGCTGCCACCCTTGCGCCTCGCGTCTTCCCCGAGAGGGCTGCAGGGGGGCCCGTGTTTTCCACCAGTGCCAGCGCAGGAAAGAGTTGCAGCCTGAACGCGGGAATGCCGCCCAGCGATCAAGACTCGTCAGATAGCGCTGCTTGCTTCGCCAAGGGATGTCTACTAAGTCTAAGTCTCCTCCTCCTCCTCCTCCTTCTCCTCCTTCTCCTCATCCTTCTCCTCCTCCTTCTCCTTGTCCTCTCCCTCCTCCTCCTCCTCCTCCTCCTCCTCCTCCTCCGCATCCTCCTCCTCCTCCTCCTCCTCCTCCTCCTCCTCCTCCTCCTCCTCTTCCTCTCCTCCACCTCATCCTCCTCATCCTCCTTCTTGTCCTCCTCCTTCTCCTCGTCCTCCTCTTCCTTCTTCTCCTCATCCTCGTCGTCGTCGTCCTCCTCCTCATTCTCCCCCTCCCCACGCCCTCCCGAACGTGGTCCTGGCCCGCCGAGGCCCGGGGGTCCTCATCGGGTCCATGCTGCTCGCCGCGCTCGTCTGGGCGTACATGGCCATCGTGCAGGCCGCCTCTGCCCGGCATTCCCCTTGCCTGCCTGCGTTGGGCGTCGTCGTCGTAGGCGTCAGCGTCGTCATCGTCGGCGGCGTTTTCGCCGTCGTCGTGTGCAGCGTTGTTGTCGTAGGGCTGCAGACAAAGGGGCCCATCGTGGCCCCTGAAGGGGCCCTTGAGGCCCCAAAAAGGGGCCTCAGGGCCCGCACATTGCACCTCTCTTTCGCCCCCAGTTGATCGGCCTCCCATTCAGGGACGTCCAACGGCCGCCCTGCTGCCTCTGCAGCTCTGGAGCGGGCCTCCATCGCCACGAGGGAAGCGGGCCCTGGGGGAAGCGGGTCCTGCGTCTGTTCGCCGTGTTTGGCTTCCCGAGGGGCCTCCACGGACCCTGGGGCCGTCAGACATCGACGGATGAGGGGCCGGTCCCGGGGGGCGGGCGGAGGAGGAGGAGAGGGAGTGCCTGCTCCTGCCGCCGCTCCTGCGACTGCCGCCATCCTTTTGCCTCCATCTCCCCCACCCAAAATCACCATAACCAGCGTCACCATCGCCAGCTTCAATCGTCCTTCTCCCAAGCGTGAACTTGTCGTTCTCCTCCTCCTCCTCCTCCTCCTCCTCCTCCTCCTCGCCATCATCATCATCATCATCATCATCATCATCATCATCATCATCATCATCATCATCATCATCATCATCATCATCAGCATCAGCATCAGCATCAGCATCATCATCATCATCATCACCCTCATCATCATGAGCGTCAGTATCATCACCCTCATCACCACCACCATCACCATCATCATCTTTATCTTCATCGCCATCATAATCACCATCATCATGAGCATCGTCGTCATCATCATCAGCATCGTCATCATTACCATCACCATCACCATCACCATCACCACCACCATCACCATCACCATCACCATCACCATCACCACCATCATCATCATCATCATCATCAGCATCGTCGTCGTCGTCGTCGTTGTCGTTGTCGTCGTCGTCGTCGTCATCGTCGTTGCCATCACCAGTATCACCACCGCCGCCATCATCATCACCATCACCACCATCATCATCACCACCACCACCACCCTCAGCACCATCATCATCATCGTCACCAGCATCATCACCATCATCGTCATCGTCATCATCCTCACCACTTCATCCCCAAGCCTCCTCGAGGCGCCCCCCCCCTGGCCGAGCCGCGCGGCGCTTGGCGGGCCGCGGCCTCGTCTCACCGCGCGGGCGCCCGCGCGCCCCGGCCTCCCCTCTCTTCCTCAGGGCTCCGGGCGCTGGCTGCTCAGGTTCGGGGGCGGAAAAGAGGGGGGTGAAGACTAGGGGGGGGTGGATATCATGGCGGGGGCCATGATGTTTCCCCAGATTTCATGGCGCCTCTTATTAGCGTCCCTGGCCCCCCCGCTGGGCCGCGCACATACCGCCGGTCATGATGTCCACCCCCCCCTCTTGGACACCCCCCTCTTGGCCGCTCCCGACAGGTCCTGGGACGCTCCCGGAGAGTGCGTCGCCCTCAGGGGTGCCGAGTACCGCCTATCTCCTGGGCGGAGGGACGCGGGGGGGGCCCGCGGAGGCAGAACTCGGGGGCCCCGGACGGTGTGGTGGCCACAGCGTTTTTTGTGTTGTCCTCCTCAGTACTGTCGAGGCGTTGACCTAAGGAACCCTAAGTATGGAACGAAGCTCCTTTTTCCCATAAGTTAACTTCGATTTCCCATGGAAAGCCGCAGGAAAACCAAAGGCACAGTGTAAAACAACTGAGGAACACCGAGCCCCTCCCCAACGAAAAGGGTTCCTCCTTCAGGGCCCCGACTGTAATGTCTTCCTCCTCAGGAGCGAGGAGGAGGAGGAGGAGGAGGAGGAGGAGGAGGAGGAGGAGGAGGAGGAGGAGGAGGAGGAGGAGGAGGAGAGGAGGAGGAGAAGGAGCAGCGACAAAGGTGCGTAGGTAGCGTGTTTCTGTGTCGTCCTCCTCAGTAGTGTCTTCCTCCTCGACTGCCAGGAAGGCTGGATGCACATGGCGCGGCTGGCCTGGGCGAGAGTTGGATGCACATCTGATTGCCAGATGTCTTTCGGGCGCTTGGCCCTGGAATGGCCAGGCACGCGGGCCCTCCACATGCGCGTCCAGCAAGTGGCCTCCACATGTGCTGCGTGTGACTCCAGTCATGTGTGTTTCCAGCTTCCTGGTAGGGCTTCAGCCTCCTTTTCCTCCTCTCCTGTTCCCTTTAAATATGTCTCGCATTGCATGTGTCCAGACCAGACACGCCAGAATCCAGAGGCGGGCGGAAGCCGGCGGGAGGCCAGCGGAAACGGGCGGAAGCAGAGGTCGTCCCCCCAAGAAATGCACAGTTCGGGGGGGGTTCAGGACTTTGGGCTGCATCATCTGTTCCCGACCCTCCTGTGGAGTTGGGTCCTGTTTTGAACGCACAGCGCCGCGCCCCTCATGAATTCATGGGCGCTAGGCGTTGATGGCTCTGGTGTCGTGACCGACGCAGCCTCCCCCCCTTCTCCCTCCTCCTCCTCCTCCTCCTCCTTTTCCTCCTTCTCCTCCTCCTCATCATCCTAATTCTCTTTCTCCTCCTGAGCCTCCTCCTCGGCTCCACAGGGAGCTCCACCTATGGCCCCAGTGGGAAAGTTCGCGTAGCGTCGCCCAGTACACTTCAGGACACTTTGTCACGGATCGTGCCTCACCAGTGGGTGTGTTCGCATGTGGGCCTCCGCCCATTCCAGCACACCACTGACGCGGCACATGCCACACATGGTTTTCATCGCAGCAGTCAGTCCGCCCGAAGTCCAGGAACTTCCTCTTCGAGGCGGGCGGCGGCAATGGCTGGGCCCGAGGCGCTCATGTGGCCCGCAGGCGGCTCCGAGCGACGAACGTATGCATTCCTTACCCTCGCTGTCTGGATACCGAGGCGCGATCCCATGCGTGCGCCTTCCCCTGGACGCGTCCCGCCTGGAGCATCCGCGGGCGTTCAGGGTCGAGCGCCGCCAGTGCCCAGCATCGGCCGACATCTGCCGATCTGCGCTACATATCAGAGGGCCGCGAGGAGGAGGAGGAGGAGGAGGAGGAGGAGGAGGAGGAGGAGGAGGAGGAGGGAGGAGGAGGAGGGAGGAGGGAGGAGGAGGAGGAGGAGGGAGGGAGGAGGAGGAGGAGGAGGAGGAGGAGGAGGAGGAGGAGGAGGAGGAGGAGGAGGGGAAGGAGGAGTCGCTCCAAGGTCGAACGACCCATGCGGTGCCAGGAACAGGCGCACCGGTCGGCACGACACGAGCCTGCCGTATCCATGGGGCCGCGGCGGAGGCGTCCCGACAGCGATGCCGTGGGTATGAGTATGTATGCCCGTCGTCGTCGTCGTCGTCGGCGGCGGCGGCGGCGGCGGCGTCGGCGTCGTCGGCGTCGTTGGCGTCGTCTGCGTCGGCGGTGTCGGCATCGGCGTCGGCTTCGGTGTCGTCGTCGGCGTCGGTTTCGTCATCGTCGGCGTTGGCGCCGTCGGCGTCGTCGGCGTCGGCTTCGGTACCGCCGGTGTCGTCGGCGACGGCGTCGTCGGCGGCCGTCGTCGGCGGCCGTCGTCGGCGGCCGTGCCGTCGTGTCCTTCCTGCCCACGAGGCGGGCTCGCGCGCCTCGCGTCCTGGGCCGTGCCGATGGCGGCCCGCTCGTGGGCTGGCCTGCTCGGGCGCTGGGGCCCCGAGGGCGCGGATGCGGCGATGGCCACGGACCCGTGCTGGTCGGGCCGCTTCGAGCCGCAGTCCGTGGGGGGCGGCGAGGAGGTTCGGGTCAGGGACAGCGTTAGGGGGGGGGGTTCGAGGTTCGGGGAGGAGGAGGAGGAGGAGGAGGAGGAGGAGGAGGAGGAGGAGGAGGAGGAGAGGAGGAGGAGGAGAGGAGGAGGACGAGGACGAGGAGGAGGGGGAGGAGGAGGAGGAGGAGGAGGAAAAGGAGGAGGAGGAGGAGCAGGTTCGAGGTTCGAGGTTCGAGGTTCGGGTTTTTCGGCCGTTGTCGTCGGCTCTCGGCGGTTGATCGTCTTCGGGACGCCTTCCCGCGGCCGCGCCGCGCCGAGAGCGCTCTCGGGGTGTCCGGGTCGTCCTGGGCGGCCGTCGCATGCCCGAGCTGCGACCCGAAGCCAAGGGGCAACGTCCGGGCGGGATGGGCTCACGGGGGGGGGAGGTGCATCGACTCCCAATCGCTCTTGGATCGTCGATAACGTGCCTGGCAGCCCGCCTCGGCCCAGGGGCGTGGGTTTCGCTATTGGAGGCCCAGTGCCGGTCTCTCTGCGACGAGTCGCCGACTCCAGGTCGAGGTCCCCCCCCCTGAGCTAGTGCCCTCCTGGCTTTCCCCCCTATCTTGGTTTTCGGACGTCGGGGTTCATGCCGATCCGATTCTGGAAATGCGCGATCCGATCCGATCCGACCCGATTCCGATACTGCGACGGTCCAAGGCGGCCCGACACCTGCATAGCGTTGTTGTGCGTCCTGGCGCGGCCGATCCGAATCGGTTTCGAGTCCGTGCTGGTGCAGCCCGAGGCGACGCACCTTCCGGTTCGATCCGATTCCTCGGTTCGAGGCTGAGCGCTCCTAGTCGCGGTTGGCACATACCAGCGTTTGGCCTTCGCTGTTTTGAAATCGGTTCGCCCCTACCATGTAGTCCTATGTGTGCGTCGCCCCCGACTCGAGGCCGAGCGCTCGTAGACGCAGATGGCACATATCAGCGTTTGTCCTTCGCCGTTTTGAATTCGGTTCGCCCAAACCTATAACTTCGGCAACACCCCAACATACGTATACTATGTGTTCGTCGCCCCCCCAGGGGCGACACGCGCACCGAGAAATCTTGTAGTATATGCGTCGTGGCGGGCGCATTCTGGCCACACCGCTCGAGAAACGATATACTACAAGATGGGTATACTATATGTTCGGGTCGGACGCGCGCCTCCAAGGCGGACATACAGTATTAGTATGTCTCTGTGCTTCCCACAAACCTATAACTGATAGTACCGTGTGTGCGTCGCCCCCAGAGGGGCGACCCGCGCGCTCTCAGACATCTTATACAGTCCCTGTTCGGTGGCGGGCGTTTTCTGGCCATACCGCTGGAGAGCGAGATTGTGGTTGTGCTGTATGATCTGGTCGGACGCACGCCGTCACGGAGGACACATCGTATCCCATGAAAGATTTGGGCATTTTCGCCTTTCTGCGGTTCCGACCGTCCAAGGTGGCCCAAGAGGCCTCAAGTATCGCCCCGAGAGAGCCCAAGAGGCTCCCAGAAGGCCCCACCACGGTCCACGAGGGCCCCAAGACGGCCCCAGAGGTCCCCTGGAGGGCTCAAGAGCTGGATGCACAGGTGGTCATATGGTCTTCCAGCGCGTGGCCCTTCTACGGCCAGGCACGGTGGGCCTTCGCATATCATTTAGCGAGAGGCCTCTCCACTTTACATTTGTGAATCGAGCCATGTGCGCCCCCAGCTTCCTTGTATATTCCGGGTGGTTTCCCAGCCTTGGAGTGCCTTCCAGCAGCTGCACCTCGCCGAGGGCGTCCCTGGGGTGCCCAGATCGTCCCGAGCGACCTCTGGAGATTCGACCCGAAAGCCAGACCTCTTCGCGTTTTGAGCCAGCCTCGATGTTTTCGTTCAGGTGTCGACTGGGGGGCCCTCATGGGGCCCCAGGACCGTTCACAGGATGAAGCGCCAGTCTGGGGCTTTCACGTGGTGAAGAATGGCGTCCGAAGCCTGGACTTGCCACCATGAAGAACAAGGGCATTGAGGCATTGCCGCCTGTGGCCCCCCAGGGCCTTTCCAGGGCTACGGGGACCGTCTAAAGCCAATCGGGGCCCAAGACCCATTTCCAGCGGATCCTGCGGATAGCCACGGGGCCCGATGAGGAGGAGGAGGAGGAGGAGGAGGAGGAGGAGGAGGAGGAGGAGGAGGAGGAGGAGGAGGACGAGGAGAGAGGAGGAGGAGGAGAGAGGAGGAGGAGA
>CAUYUJ010003594.1:0-67500 GCA_963575745.1 Prorocentrum cordatum
GGGGCCGTCTTGGGGCCTCTTGGACCGTCTTGAGGGTTTCTTGGGCCTTTCTGGAGCGCTCTTGGGCAGTCTCTGAGCGGTCTTGAGGGTCTCTCGGGCCATCTTGGGGTGATCTTGGGGGCCTCGTGGACCGCCTTGAAGGGTGTGAAAAACGAAGAGGCGGATATGTTAAACATGCGCGCTTTCCTAAGGGAGTGGGGCGATTTTTGCTTGTGGGAGCCCTCTCGGGACGCCGCTAAGGGACCTCTTGGGGCGTCTTGAAGGCCTGTTGGGCCGTCTTGAGGCCATCGTAAGCGCTTGGGGGTGATATTTCGGCGTCTCCCGGCTTTCTTGGACCGTCTGGGGGGTTTCTCGGGCCCCTCTTGGTTTGATTTGGAGCCCTCCTGGGCTCCGAAAAAGAGTTCTTGAGGGTTTCTTGGGCCTTTTTGGAACGCTCTTGGGCCGTCTTTGAGCGGTCTAGAGGGTCTCTCGGGCTGTCTTGGGGTGATTTTGGGGGCCTCTTGGACCGCCTTGACAGGTATGAAAGACGAAGAGGCGGATATGTTAAATATGCAAGTTTTCCTAAGGGACATGGGACGATTTTTGCAAGTGGGAGCCCTCTTGGGGCGCCGCTTAGGGGCCTCTTCGGGACGTCTTGGGGCGTCTTGAAGGCTTGTTGGGCCGTCTTGAGGCCATCGTAGGCGCTTGGGAGTGATATTTCGGCGTCTCCCGGCTCTCTTGGACCGTCTGGAGGGCTTCTCGGGCCCCTCTTGGTTTGATTTGGAGCCCTCCTGGGCTCCGAAAAAGAGTCTCTGAGGGTTTCTTGGGCCTTCTTGGAGCGCTCTTGGGCCGTCTTTGAGCGGTCTTGAGGGTCTCTCGGGCCGTCTTGGGGTGATCTTGGGGGCCTCTTGGACCGCCTTGAAAGGTGTGAAAGACGAACAGGCGGATATGTTAAAAATGCACGTCTTCCCCAAGGAATGGGACGATTTGTGCTTTTGGAGCCCTCGTGGGGCGCCGCTTGGGGACCTCTTGGGGCGTCTTGAAGGCCTGTTGGGCCGTCTTGAGGCCATCGCAGGCGCTTGGGAGTGATATTTCGGCGTCTCCTGGCTTTCTTGGACCGTCTGGGGGGTTTTTCGGGCCTCACTTGGACCGTTTGGAGCCCTCCTGGGCCCCGAAAAGGGACCTTGCCGGGAGTCTGCCGGGGGTCTGCCGGGAGTCAGCCGGGACCTTGTCGGGACCCTTCCGGGGCACTTTTCGTCCGGGGACCCCCAGGGCCCGCCCCGCGCGCGCGAATTAGAAATTTTGTTGAGCAGTTACCGGAGATCTTAGCACGCCTCTGGCCCGTTGGGCCGGCGAATTGTCTGGATGCCCATCCAGGGCTGCGCTCAGGAAATAGGGGCAGAGATCAAGGATGATGGACTGGAGAGGACGGAGTGTGATGGAGGCAGAGGAAAGCGGGCGGGGGGAGGACGGATGTTGCAGGGGGTCGAGGGAGGATGGGAAGGAGTAGCGACGTGGAGAGATCGAGAACGGTGAACGGGAGTTCGACCAGATGGCGGAGGAGAAAAAGGAAGAGGGGGGAAAGTGAGGAGGAGGAGGAGGAGGAGGAGGAGAAGGAGGAGGAGTGAGGAGTGAGGAGTGAGGAATGAGGAGTGAGGAGTGAGGAGGAGGATGAGGATGAGGATGAGGATGATTGATGAGGTGAGGAGTAGGAGGAGAGAGGAGGAGGGAGGAGGAGGAGGAGGAGGAGGAGGAACACTACTAATAGTAGTCACCATAATAACATGAGCCATACCAGGAATACTGGCATCAAAACGAATAACAATATCATTACTAGTAGTAATAATAAGTTCACGAAGAAGATTAATCGTTACATGAAGAATAATATCTGTACTGTTAAGAATCGTATTCTGATTATTTCTAATAAAAGGAGGAGAGGAGGAGGAGGAGGAGGAGGAGGAGGAGGAGGAGGAGGAGGAGGAGGAGGAGGAAGAGGACCAGTGCCAACCCAGGAGTCATCAACGATGTTGGAATAAACCCTCCTTCCAAACTCCCCCTCAATAGGCCCCACGCGCGGTCCATTTCCATCGAGGGAACTGCCTCGTTGGAAGACAACCGGTTGAAGACCCTGCATTCTTCTCGGGATACCAGCGTTACGGATCAACCTGATTGTTGCGTCTTGACGATTCTGAATCGTAGCATAACGCCATTCTTTGGACGTCAACATCGCGAACCAACGTAACCGTTGCACCCGCATAACCCAGAATCCTTCCAACCCTCCATTTCTGGTACGTTGGTCATGGGAATCCGTGATTTTTCTTCAAAGGATTTTAACGAATGTGCGCGGCGCTAAGGCGAGAGCCACATTTTGGAAAGGAACCGCCCTCAATCTGTGAAGCTCTTGCACATCTTGAAAACAACTGTGCGCGGCGCTAAGGCGAGAGCCATGTTTTACAAATGGTTCACCCTCAATCCGTGAAACTTTTGTAAGTTGTAAAACGAATGTGCGCGGCGCTATGGCGAGATCCACATTTTGAAAACGACCCGCCTTTCACCTGTGAAGCTGTTGGCTTCAGAGTCATAAACGGTGAGGACGTCTCAGGCAAAACGCCCGGTCCGCCCTAAAAACTGGCCTCGGGGTGCGACAGGGAGAAAGTTATTTGTAAGGAAAAGGTATGGATGATGATGATGATGATGATGATGATGATGATGATGATGATGATGATGATGATGATGATGATGATGATGATGATGATGATGATGATGATGATGATGATGATGATGATGATGATGATGATGATGATGACGACGACGACGATGACGATGACGATGATGATGATGATGATTATGAGGAGGAGGAGGAGGAGGAGGAGGAGGAGGAGGAGGAGGAGGAGGAGGAGGAGGAGGAGTAGGCTCGGAGTAGGAGGAACGATGACGAAAAGAACAGTGAGGTCGAGGCGCAGGGGAAACCGAGGATGAAGGCCCCCCATACACCACCCCAGAATCCCCTTTCGGGGCCCCAGGACGGTCAACAGTGGGATATTGTTCTCCCGGGGAAAGCTCTCGGGTCGTCTGGGTCCCGTTTTTTCCTCAGGACCCACTTCCCTGACGCCCAGTCGCCATCAGGAGAGGACACGATGGGTGTCCCAGGGTGTACGGAGACCAGCGCCTCCGATGTCTTGTCTGTTTCAATACGTGGGCCCCAGAGGTCTCGATACTTTGCCTGGAGGCAGCTGTTCGTCCCTGGTCCATGCCAGATGGCCCCGGGTCCCGGAAGTGGCCCCCGGCGGCCGACGAAGTCAGTCCGCACGACGCCTGGGCTTTTTCGGTGGCAGAGGCCTGCCACGGAGGAACGCACAGATGGGGGAGGCTGCAGGGGGGATGCGTAGATGCGCACATTTCTGCAAGTCGCATCGCCTGGTCTGCTTCGCGTCCCGCTGCAGAGAGCTCCGTGGCAGAGGCCTGCGCCTTCTACTGCATCTTCCACGTGTCGGACTGGGGGGCCAAGTGCGACTGGTCCGGCTGCGGCGGCTGCGAGCGGTGCGGGGCCCCGGCGCCCGCCAGGAGCGGCGAGGAGCCCCCCGCTTCGGCGGAGCCCGAGGCGTGCTACGACACCTCGGAGGGTGAGCCCTGCTACCGCGCCATCCAGTGGGCGATGAGCAAGGCGGGGGGGGGCGCCAGCTGCGTATTCCTTCACCGATCCCCTGGCTGAGCCGATCCACGGCCGTGGGGTCGGTGTGCGGGCCTTCCTGGACAAGCCAGGCGGGCGTCTGCACTGGCCCCGGGCCGGGTGTGAGAGCCTGGGCAGGGCCGGTGCGGGCATACGGATGCCGCCGTCCCACGAGGGCGTGCCGCAGCACCCCGAGTGGTACAGGGACCAGGGGGAGCAGAACTGCCTTGGGCCCCTCGCGCCGCGGAACATTCGCGACATCATGTTTTTGCAATTTTTCAGCCTTTGGGTACCCGGCCCTGGTCCCGTCGGAAAACAACTCCAGAAGAAACAACTGACCTCCAGGGGGGTTCAGGCTATGAGCAAATCACGGCGTCGAGGGTCTAGGAGGGGTTGGGGAGTTGGGTCGCCCACTCGCGTTCCGCGCCTTCGCGGTCTGGCCAAGAGAGTTACTCTTCTCCAGATAGTTTCAGCAACATCGCGAAGCGCGAAGTGCGACAGCTAGGCAGCTGCAGCACGTCTACCCTGCATCCCTGTCCGTTCTGACCATCTTTGGTCAACTGCTTGGGTCCTTGCCGCTCTGCCCTGTGTCCATGCCACCTTGTCACCCTGCCTTGCGTCCTTGCGTTCTTGTCGCCGTGCCTTTCCTGCTCTCTAGTTCGGCCGGGTGGCCACAATCTGCTTCGCGCGACAGCGTTCGTTTCTGCTGCCCGGCGCGTTCCTCGGTGCACAGGCGGGCCTGGGCGGCCCAGAGGGCCCGCGGCCGTTGCGAAGTTCCGCCCATTCCGGCGCAACTTATCACACCGTCACACGTTTTGTGCCCCAACGGGAGTTCCACCCACGGCATCAGTTGGTGCGTTCGCATGCCGCCGCCCGCTCATGACGGCACCCACACACACATTTTTGCGTCGGCGGCTAGGCAGAGTGATTGCGCTGGCGTTGGGGCGTTGGAAGATGAACGAAAGCGAATTCGACCACCATGCAGAGGGGGGAGGGAGGATGCGCCTGGCGACGGCGGGAGGGAGGAGGAAGCCAGGCCCGCCGGGGGGTGGGGCTCAGCGGCGGCGAGGCGGCGGCTGGAAGGGGGGGGAGCCAGCAAGGCGGGCTGCTGGCGGCAGGGCGCCCTGGGGGGAACAGTGCCCAGCGGAGGCTGGTGACGAAGGCGAATGCAAGAGTGCCAGTGGGCCGAGGGTGCCGAGGTCACACGTGACCTGCGAAGGCGACAGGGGGGCGGCGGCCAGAAAACCAGGCAATGCGGAGCGAGGCGGAGTGGGGCGCGGGCGGCAAGGCCAGCTCAGCTCCAAGGCAGGCGTGCGGCAGGAGAGCCGAAAGGTCCTGCTGGAGGTGAGAACGGGGGGGGGCACCGAACTGGTGTACTTCAGGTAGACGGAGAACCCACGGCGAGGAGCCGGGCGGAGGGCTCAGAAGAGCGGCGCAGTCAGCAGCCGAGACCGGCGTGGCCAAGATGGGGCACATCGAAGTGTAAGGCGCCAGGCGACTCCGAGCTGGGGGCGGCGGAGCGCGGGGCTCGGGGGGCGAGGAGCCAGAGCAGCCTCTGGTCCGCGGCACCCCAGGCGGGTGGCAGCGGATGCGGAACGAGAAAGCGCACCCTCCCGGATGGGAAGGCGGTGGGCGGGGCGTGGGCGGCAAGACCAGCCCAGTGCCCAGAGCCCAGAGGGGCGGCGGGCGAGCCGGATGGCGGGCAGGCCGCAAGCAGGGGCAGCGAAAGCGAGCAGCCCCGACCAGGGGTACTCTCACAGGCGCCGCCGGCCGAGGGCGGGCCGCGGAGCAACGCCAACCGGAAGGACTGGCGCCGCAGCGGGCGGGGCCACTAGGCGGTAGGCCGGAGGCAGGCAACAGGCTCCCGCCGCCAACAAAGGCCAGGGCGTCCCACGACCACTGGCGTGGAGGCAGGGGCGATGCCATGCGGGGCAGTCCAGCGCCCTGCGGGCGCGGGCGATGGAACGCACGCGGTTGCCGTCCCGGTGCCAGCAAGGCGACCGCCGCAGGGGCCGGGGGGAGGACATGTGCGCAGGTGGGACGAAGGGGGGGACGCACCGAACTGGTGCATTGTCAGTGAGATGTGAGCGGTCCGGCCCCTCGGGAGGGGAAGCTCTGGGGGATAGGCGAGTAACCGTGGGGGGCAGCAGCTCGACCCCAGTCAAGGCTTACGCTGCGGCGCGGTTGGGGTCGGCCGGGAGCCATGGGGCGCGGCTGGGAACGGCTCGGGCCGTTCTGGTTAGTAGCGGTTGGAGCTGCTGGGACGCCGCTGCCCGGAGTGTTCGTTGCTGGGCCAGGCATAATCGGCGCGCCGCTTGCCCTTCCCGTGTGGCTCACGGTCTTCTCCTTCCCCTTTGCCGAGCCCCGGCCCGTTGCCAGTTGATTTGGGCTCCCATCCTCCAGCATAGGTTGCGGACGTCGAAGTCAGCGTCGATGAGCTGGGCTGCGAAGTCTTCGCAGGCCTGCTCCCCCTTGGCAGCTGGGTCGTGCGGTGATCCCTGGCGCCCTGCCTGGTGGTCGCAGACGGCATTCAAGCCGATGACTAGCATGGGGCCGCGTTCCCGTTTGAGGCGATTGACGACCTCAGGCCAGATCTCCGTCCTTCTGGCGGTGTAGTTTCAGACTGGATGTCAGTATGTGGCCTGTCGCGGCTTGTTGTGCAGCTAGTCATGTGGATTGTGGTGAGGGGTGTAGCGACCTGGCCGGTGGGCCGCTCGGTGGGCGCGGTCGGGTGAGTTCTTCCTCGTGTCCTTTGCGGGGGGAGAGGAGCAGGCGGGACGTGCACCATAGTCCGCTGGGTTCTGCGGGCTGCTCCCCGACGTGCGCTGGTGAATTGGGCGCGGGGGGGCAGCTTCGCCAAGGGTGCCACAACCTGCGTTGGTGACTGGCTCCTGTGAGGCGGGCGGCTGGGGGCCGCGAGCCCGAGCGGGGCTGGGCGGGCGGGGGCTGTTTGGGCCCGCGGGTGGCGGCTGCGCGGCTGCTGGTGGTCCAGTGCGCGGTTCGGCTCCGCTTGGGGCCGACGAGCCATCGGGGGTGGCCCGTGTTGTGGTCGTCCGTCCGTGCTTTGGAACCGCCAATCTTGTTGTGGATGGACCGTTGCCGTCTCCGTCCCGTCCGCGGGTCGTACCCGGCTAGCTGGGGCGCGTGCATGTCGTGGATGTTTACCGACTCAAGGTAGTTAGCCGACCAGCAGCTCCCGGCTGTACCGGTTGGGGTCTCGTCCTTTCTGATTTGCCTGCTGCCTGTACGCTGAGGTCGGGCCTGTCCCTCTACAGGAGGAACATTCAAAGATAATTAAACATAGCCTGGGGACGTTTTTTGTGTGATTATTTGGGGGTAATTTAGCATCTATTTTTCATTTTTCGTCCCAAATCCGCCTGTAGGGGGACATGCCCGACCTAACGGTACGCGTCCCATAGATCAGCCATGCTGCGGTCGCCTGTGGGTGCGGGGTGATACCGCTGGCTGTGTAGGTAGCTGACGAGGTTAGCCAGCGCGGCGTGCTTGCCGTCACAAGCCGTGCGGAGCGAGGACACTCACAGACACGCTTCACACGTTTCGAGGGCTCGCAGGGAACCCCACCCGCTGCGTTAGTGCGTTTGCATTCCGCCCCACCCATTTCGGCACATTGCTCGGACGTTTCGTGCCCGAATGGGAGCTCCAACGACGCCGTCAATTGGTGCGATCGCATGCCGCCCCCTGCTTGACTCGGTACACCCTTCACACGCCTCGTGCCCCACAGAGAGCTCCACGTATGGCGCCGATTGGTGCGTTCGCATGCCGCCCCCGCCTATTCTGGCACAGTCTTCGCACGTTTCATGCACCCAATGCGCCCAGACTGCGGCCCTAGTGGGTGCGTTTACATGCGGTCCTCACCGCTATTTCGGCACACCCCTCAACCGTTTACCGTGCCCCGCAGGAAGCATCACCTTGGGCCCCACTGCGTGCGTTCGAATGCCGCCATCGCTCATTGCGGCACACCCCTCACACGTTTCGTGCTCCACGGAGAGCTCCACCTACGGCCCCAGTTCCCAGTAGGAGGGCCCGCATGGCGGCGCCGCCCCTTTCCGCGCACCCTTCGCGAGAGTCGTGGCCCCAGTGGGAACTTCGCCTACGGACCCAGTGGGAGGGTCCGCATGGCGGCGTCGTCGATTCCTGCACGCCCCTTACGAGGACTGTGACCCCCGCAATGCCTCGAGCTCCATTCGGTTCGCGGCGCGCTGCCCATGGGGAGGGTGCCACGCCCTGCGGTACTCGCAGCTCCATAGGCTTGGGCCCGTCGCCAGACTATCTGCGCTACTGCTATAAGCACATCTGCTTATGCAGTTTGTAGCATGTAGATATGTCTATGCATACGTGTATGTAGTTGTACGTAAATTTACTTGTGCGTATATTCTCCAGACAGTGCTTGCACTTAGGGTTTCTTGCTTGGCTTAACCATCTCGGGGTAGTGGCGGCTTTTGCGGGCGGTGCCGCCCGTCGCCGCCGTCGCCGTCGGCGTCGCTGTCGCCGCCGCTTGGGGCGAGTGGCGGCTTTCGCGGGCGGTGCCGCCCGTCGCCGCCGTCGCCGCCGTCGCCGTCGCCGCTGCTCGGGGCGAGTGGCGGCTTTTGCGTGCGGTGCTGCCCGTCGCTGCCGTCGCCATCGCATAGATTCTCCTTTCTAAAAAGAGAATAAATTCTTGACGCTTCGCGTATCCCCACCAGCCCATCCAGAAACGACGCCCAGGCGAGTAGAGGTGATCATGGAAGCGGGGCAGCATACAGAGGAACAAGGGGCTGGGGAGGCCGTCGTACCCCAAAGCGGGTGGGAGGGATGGAGGAGAAGTCGGAGGCGGAAGAGGAGGAGGATGATGAGGGTGGGGAGGGAGGAATGAGGAGGAGGAGGAGGAGGAGGAGGAATAGGCGGATGATGATGTTGATGTTGATATTGATGATGCTGATGATGATGATGATGATGATGATGATGATGATGGTGGTCTTGACGATGGTGATGGTGATGGTGATGGTGATGGTGATGGTGATGGTGATGATGATGATGATGATGATGATGATGATGATGATGATGATGGTGATGATGGTGATGGTGATGGTGATGGTGATGGTGATGGTGATGGTGATGATGAGGGGGAGGAGGAGGAGGATAAGGGCGATCAGAAGAGTCAAAGGCCTCTTGAATGCCTCGCGGAGTCTCTTGGGATGTCTCTTGGGATACTCTTTGAGGTCTCTTGGGGCGTCTTGGGGGCCTCTTGGCGGTCCCGGGAGCTTCTTGGACCGTCTTGGGTGCCTCGGGGGAGCCTCTTGGGACCTCTTGGGGGCCTCTTGGGGGTATTTTGGGGGACTCTTGGAGGCCTCTTGGGGCCTCCTGGTCGCCTCTTGGGGCCTCCTGGGCGCCTCTTGAGGCCCTCTTGGTGCGCTCTTGGGAGCCTTGGGAGCGCTCCTTGGAGGTGATCGATCAAAGGAAGGGGGTCCCCCAATTAGCCTCCCCCCTCGGGAGCCTCCCAAATCGGCCAAAACCCTAGTAAAACCGATGATTTTGGCTTCCTCGCCGGGGCCGTTTTGGACGCTCTAACTACCAGCGGCCCCCCCCCGTCCGAGTCCAGGGGAGGGGGTTAGGGGGAGGGGTAAACCCCTCCCCGAAGGGGATGAAGGAGGTTGGAAGAGGAAACTCCCGGAACCACCTACGCCCAGAGGGCTGGTGGGACTCTACCCCCCCCGGCGTTATCGGTCCCCCTCTCGGGTATGTAAATCACATATGATGATGACCACATGTCCATCCTAAATATGAAACCACCGTCTTGGGGCGCTCTTGAGACGCCCCCGAGGGCTCCACGGCGACCCCGGAGCGATATCTGTGCTTGGTCCCGCATGGGTTTTGCAAACCAAGTTGCGGGTGGGGGGGTGGGATGATTGCGCGAGCAGTGGAGTTGACAACTTCAACTTCGACAAGTGATTGATTCTCCTTTCTAAAAAGAGAATAGACTCTACCCCCCCCTCGGATTTATCGGTTCCCCCTGGGATAGTATGATTTCATATATTTTCTGCACACTCGTCCATCCTAAATATGAAATCATATCATCCCAGCTAGGCCGGTTCCCCCCCCCTGAGGTTCCCTTGTGAAAACACTATGCGGTGACATTTTTTGTTCTAACATAACACTTTTTCACGAATCCCTTGAAACAGATGAGACGAAGTGCATGCGCGCGCGTCGTCGCGCGCGCATGCCGAAATCCTTCCAAAACCTTCGGTGCTGGAAGGATTTCGCAATCGAGTTTCCAAAACAACATACAAAAACAAAGGGTTTTTCAACACAGAGTTGCTAAAAAAGCTTCCGCGAAAACTCTTGCGAAATCTTGAGAAAACCACTGGTTTTTCAATATTTTCGCAACATGCTACCAAACGGGCTTCGCGCGCGCTCATGTCGAAACCTGTCGAACGCCCTTGCGCGTGTGCCGTTGCGAGAATCCCCTGCAAAAAATGGGACGAAATGCAGACGCGCGCGTCGTCGCGCGCGTATGCCGAAATCCTTCAAAACCCATCGGTTTCGGAAGGATTTCAAAATCGCGCGTCCAACGAACCTACAAAAACACAAGGTTTCACAACACGGATTTTCAACAAAAGCGTGCGCGCGCTCTTGCGTCGTCGTCGTCGTCGTCGTCGTCGTCGTCGCCGTCCTCCCTCCTCCCGCGTCGTTGTCGTCGTCGTCGTCGCCTACGTCGTCCTGCATCTTTCCTCGTGTTCGTCGTCGTCGTCCTCTTTGGCGTCGTGGTCGTTTCCGTCGTCGTTGTCGCCGTGGTCGTCCTTCCTTCTCCTCCCTCGTCGTCGTCGTCGTCGTCGTCCGTCGTCGGCGTCTCGTCGTCGTCCCTCCTATTTCGTCGCCGTCGTCGTCGTCGTCGTCGTCGTCGTTGTCGTCGTCGTCGTCGTCGTCTTCCCTCCTCCCTCGTCGTTGCCGTCGTCGGCGTCGCCGTCCTTCCTCCTTCTTCGTCGTTCGCGTCGTGGCCGTCCTCCCTCCTCCCTCGTCGTTGTCGTCGTTGTCGCCGTCGTCCTCTGTCCTTCCTCGTTGTCTTCGTTGGCGTCGTCGTCGTCGTCGTCGTCGGCGTCGTCGTCGTCGTTGTCATCGTCGTCGTCGTCGTCGTTTGCGTCGTTGACGTCGTCGTCGGTGTCGTCGTCATCGTCGTCGTCGGTGTCGTCATCGTCGTCGTCGTTGTCATCGTCGTCGTCGTTGGCGTCGGTGTCGTCGTCGTCGTCGGTGTCGTCGTCGGTGTCGTCGTTGTCGGCGTCGTCGAAGTCGTTGGAGACGTCGTCGGTGTCGTCGTAGTCGTTGTCGGCGGCGTTGTCATCGTCGTGGTCGCTGTCGTTGTCGGCGTCGCTGTTGTTGCCAAGTGCCATGTGGTACCCACCGTCACGGTCTTAAGAGATTTTACAAGCCAAGTTGCGGGTGGGTGGGTGGGATGTTTGCGCGAGCAGTGGAATGGACAACTCACTGCGAACAGGCATTAATTGTACCACATAGATTGCACCACATATATTGCACCGCATATATTGCGTTACATCGATTCTCCTTTCTAAAAGGTTAATAGATTCTGCCCCCCTCCCCCCCCGACTTGTCGGTTCCCCTTGGGATAGCATGATTTCGTATATATATATATATATATTATGCAGACTCGTCCATCCTAAATATGAGATCATACCATCCCAGCCAAACCGGGTTACCCCCCCTGAGGTTCCCTGGAAAAAAAACACTATGCGGTGACATTTTTTGCTCTAGCATCATACTTTTTCGCGAATCCCTTGCAACAAATGGAACGAAGTGCACACGCGCGCGTCGTCGCGCGCGCAAGCCGAAATCTTTCAAAAACCTTCGGTTCCGGAGAGATTTCAAAATTGAATTTCCAACAAACATACAAAAACACAGGGTTTCGCAACACTGATTTGCTAAAAAAGCTTACGCGCGAGCTCTTGCGAAATCTTGAGAAAACCATAAGTTTTCCAAGATTTTCACAAAATGCTACCAAACGGGCTTCGCGCGCGCATGTCGAAAGCTGTCGAACGCCCTTGCGCGTGTGCCGTCGCGAGAATCCTCTACATAAAATGGGACGAAGTGCAGACGCGCGCGAAGTCCCGCGCGTATGCCGAAATCCTTCAAAAACCTTCCGTTTCGGAAGGATTCCGAATTCGTGTGTCCGAAAAACGTACAAAAGCACAAGGTTTCGCAACACGGGTTTTCAACAACAGCGTGCGCGCGCGCTCTTGCGTCGTCGTCGTCGTCGTCCTCCCTCATCCCTCGTCGTCGTCGTCGTCGTCGTCGTCGTCGCCGTCGTCGTCTTCTGTCTTTCCTCGTCGTCGTCGTCGTCTTGGCGTCGTCGTCGCTTCCGTCGTCGTTGTCGCCGTGGTCGTCCTTCCTCCCTCGTCGTCTTCGTCGGCGTCTCGTCGTTGTCCCTCCTATTTCGTCGCCCTCGTCGTCGTCATCGTCGTCGTGGTCTTCACTCCTCCCTCGTCGTTATCCTCCTCCCTCGTCGTCGTCGTCGTCCGTCGTCGGCGTTTCGTCGTCGTCCCTCCTATTGCGTCGCCGTCGTCGTCGTCTTCGTCGTCGTTGTCGTCGTCGTCGTCTTCCCTTCTCCCTCGTCGTTGTCGTCGTCGGCGTCGCCGTCCTTCCTCCTTCTTCGTCGTTCGCGTCGTCGCCGTCTTCCCTCCTCCATCGTCGTTGTCGTCGTTGTCGCCGTCGTCGTTCCTCCCTCGTCGTCGTCTCCGTTGGCGACGTCGTCGTCGTCTTCGTCGTCTTCGTCGTCGGCGTCGTCGTCGTCTTCGTCGACGTCGACGTCGGCGGTGTCGTCGTAGTCGGTGTCTGCGGCGCCGTCGTCGTCGTTGTCGCTGTCGTCGTCGGCGTCGGTGTCGTGGCCAAGTGCCATGTGGTACCTACCGTCACGGTCTTGTCTTAAGAAGTCTTGCGACCAAGTTGCGGGTGGATGTTTGCACGAGCAGTAGAGAGGACAGCTTCAAGACGGTCAAAGTGAGTTGCACCGCGTAGATTCTCCTTTTTTGAAAAGAATAGACTCTACCCCCCCCGGGCGTTATCCCCCCTTTCGGGTATGTAAATCGTATATGATTCTGACCACATGGCCTTCTTAAATATGAATTTACACAATCCCCGAGGGGCCGGGATCGCCCCCCCTGAGGTTCCCTTGTAAACAACGATACGCGGGGACATTTTGTTCTAACATAGACTTTTTCACGAACCCCTTGCAAAGAATGGAACGAAGTGTACACGTGCGCGGTGTCGCGCGCGCATGCCGAAATCCTTCAAAAACCTTCGGTGCCGTAAGGATTTCGCAATCGAGTTTCCAAACAACATACAACAACACAGGGTTTCGCAACACTGATTTCCCCGCCAAAAATACGCGCGAGCTCTTGCGAAATCTTGAGAAAACCATAAGTTTTTCAAGATTTTCACAAACTGGTACCAAACGGGCTTCGCGCACGCGCATGTCGAAATCTGTCGAAAGCCTTTGCGCGTGTGTCGTCGCGAGAATCCTCTGCAACAAATGGGACGAAGTGCAGACGCGCGCGTCGTCGCGCGCATATGCCGAAATCCTTCAAAACCCATCGGTTTCGGAAGGATTTCAAAATCGTGTGTCCAATAAACCTACAAAAACCTAAGGTTTCGCAACACGGATTTTCAACAAAAGCGTGCGCGCGCGCTCTTGCGTCGTCGTCGTCGTCGTCGTCGTCGTCGCCGTCCTCCCTTCTCCCGCGTCGTCGTCGTCGTCGTCGTCGTCGTCGCTTACGTTCTCCTCTGTCTTTTCTCGTGTTCGTCGTCGTCGTCGTCCTCTTTGGCGTCGTGGTCGTTTCCGTCGTCGTTGTCGCCGTGGTCGTCCTTCCTCCTCCTCTCGTCGTCGTCGGCGTCTCGTCGTCGTCCCTCCTATTTCGTCGCCGTCGTCGTCGTCGTCGTCGTCGTCGTCGTCGTCGTCTTCCCTCCTCCCTCGTCGTTGTCGTCGTCGGCGTCGCCGTCCTTCCTCCTTCTTCGTCGTTCGCGTCGTCGCCGTCCTCCCTCCTCCCTCGTCGTTGTCGTCGTTGTCGTCGTTGTCGTCGTTGTTGTCGTTGCCGCCGTCGTCCTCCCTTCTCCCTCGTCGTCGTCGTCTTCGTTGGCGACGTCGTCGTCGTCATCGTCTTCGTCGTCGGCGTCGGCGTCGTCGTCGTCGTCGGCGTCGTCGTCGTCGTCGTCGTTGTCATCGTCGTCGCCGTCGTCGGCGTCGGCGTCGTCGTCGTTGTCGTCGTCGGTGTCGTCGTCGTCGTGATTGTCGGCGTCGTCGAAGTCGTTGGAGACGTCGTCGGTGTCGTCGTAGTCGTTGTCGGCGGCGTCGTTGTCGTCGTTGTCGCTGTCGTCGTCGGCGTCGGCGTCGTTGCCAAGTGCCATTTGGTACCCACCGTCAAGGTCTGAAGAGGTTTTGCAAACGCGTTCGCGTCGGTCGCGCCACCGCGTTCGCGTCGGTCGCGCCAAACTAGCTAGCCGCTGCGCGCGCGAGCATGCGCGGGCTAGCACGGCCGCAGAGATGCACCAGCCAACACCCAGTAGTCATCGCAATCGCTCTCGCATGGATTTTGCAAACCAAGTTGCGGGTGGGTGGGTGGGATGATTGCGCGAGCAGTGGAGTTGACAACTTCAAGTTCGGCAAGTGAATTGCACCACATAGATTGCACCGCGTAAATTTCACCGCACATATTGCATTCCATAGGTTGCATCGCATACATGGCACCACGTAGATTGCACCTCATCGACTGTCAGAACCTACTGTCTGGGGTCCACGCTGGCTCACATGTTTTTGTACGTACATGTATGGTCTGCATGTATGTATGTATGTATGTATGTATGTATGTATGTACGTATGTATTAGTTTTATGTAACGCATGTACACACACACATATATATATATATATATATTATATATATATATATGTATGGTATATATGTATATATATATATATATATATATATATATATATATATATACCGGGCTACAGGGCCGGGGGCTCCCTGGCCGGGACCGCAGCCCCCCATGGCGAGATCGGGCCTGCGGGAGCGCCCTTGTCTGGCCCAAGAGGCGCCGAAGACGGTCCAAGCGTGCCTCGAGACGCTTACGATCGATCCAAGACGCCCAAGATGGCTCCCAGACGGCCCAAGAGGCCTCCAAGATGTCCCAAGAGAGCCCCAAGAGCATCCCCACGAGGGCTGCAAGAGGCCGAAATCATTGAATTCCGTTGTTTTTTTGCAGGTTTTCCGCTTTCTTGTTTTTTCGTCGTCCCGACCCTCCAAGACAGCCCACGAAGTCCCCAAGAGCGTCCCAAGATCGCCCAAGGGGCCCCCCAAAGCGCCCCAAGACGGCCCAAGAGGGCCTAAAAACAACCCAACAGGCGCCCAAGACCGCCCAAGAGCTTGCAAACACGGCCCACGAGGCGTCGAATACAGTCAAAGCGTGCCACGACGCGCCTAAGACCGCTCCAAGACGCCCAAGATGGCTCCCAGATGGCCCAAGAGGCCTCCAAGACGTCCCAAGAGAGCTCCAAAAGCATTCCCAAGAAGGCTGCAAGAGGCCGAAATCATTGATTTCCGTTGTTTTTTTCCAGGTGTTTGGTTTTCTTGTTTTTTTGTCGCCCCGACCCTCCAAGACAGCCCACGAAGCCCCCAAGACCGTCCCAAGATCGCCCAAGAGGCCCCCAAGAGCGCACCCAAGACGGCCCAAGAGGGCCTAAAAACAACCGAACAGGCGCCCAAGACCGCCCAAGAGCTTGCAAACACGGCCCACGAGGCGTCGAAGACGGTCAAAGCGTGCCTCGACGCGCCTAAGACCGCTCCAAGACGCCCAAGATGGCTCCCAGATGGCCCAAGAGGCCTCCAAGACGTCCCAAGAGAGCCCCAAGAGCATTCCCAAGGGGGCTGCAAGAGGCCGAAATCATTGAATTCCGTTGTTTTTTTGCAGGTTTTCCGCTTTCTTGTTTTTTCGTCGTCCCGACCCTCCAAGACAGCCCACGAAGTCCCCAAGAGCGTCCCAAGATCGCCCAAGAGGCCCCCAATAGCGCCCCAAGACGGCCCAAGAGGGCCTAAAAACAACCCAATAGGCGCCCAAGACCGCCCAAGAGCTTGCAAACACGGCCCAAGAGGCGTCGAAGACGGTCAAGGTGTGCCACGACGCGCCTAAGACCGCTCCAAGACGCCCAAGATGGTTCCCAGATGGCCCAAGTTGCGTCCAAGACGTCCCAAGACAACCCCAAGAGCATCCCCAAGAGGGACCCAAACAGCCCAAATCATTGCTTGCCTTCCGGCTTTTAAAGGTTTTCGGCTTCCTCAATTTTTCGTCGCCCCGACGTTCCAGGACGGCCCAAGAGGCCCCCAAGACCGTCCCAAGCTGGTCCAAGAGGCTCCCAAGCGAGCCCCAAGACGGCCCAAAAGGCCCCAACGACGGCCCAATAGCAACCAAGACAGCCCAAGAGGCTCCAAACATTGACCCAAAACGCACCCATGACGGTCCAAGCGTGCCTCGAGACGCCTAAGACCACACCAAGACGCCCACGATCGTTCCCCTTTTCCTCCCCCTCCTTCCTTCCTCTCTCGTCCTCCCTCCTCTCGTCCTCCTCTCCTCTCTCCCCTCTTCCCTCCTTCCCCCTCTCCTCCATCAGACCTTCGCCCCTGCGTGTCCGCCCCGCCCTTCCTCCCGTCGCCGCTTCTCCTCCCCTTCCCCTTCGCCCGCTCGCTCGCTCGGTCGTCTCTCCTTCGCTGCCGGCTCTTGGCTCTCCTCCTGCTCGTCCTCTTCCTCCCTCCCGAGGCCACCCGCTATGAAAAAACGCCCCGGGTCGCAATTGTTATTGTTTTGTGTTGCGTCGATCTTCGCCAGTGGCCGACGTGCCGAAGAGGATGATGAGAAACGCGAAGATACGGATGACCAGGACGAAATCCAAAACGGAAAGCCAAGAGGAGGAAAGACAGGGACCGACACACGAGCGAAGATGAGCAAACTTACAATACGGAAACAGACAGTATTCAGACGACTTTTGACAGGACTTGGCCGTGACCTCAACTAGAACCGAAGCGCGCGCGAAGCGCGCGTGATGGTATATACACACATGTGTAGATATACATATCCCCGCGCACGAGGCCCGGGCGCCTGGGGCCCGCGCCCCGAGCGCGCATGGCAGGACCGGGGCCTCTGGAGGCGCTCCGACACGGCCCAAGACAGCCCCGACACGGCATCCGAGGGTCCCAGGAAGCCTCCAAACGGTTCAAGAGGCCCAGAAACCCTGATCGCTCCAAGACGCCGAAGATGGTCGCACGACGGCTCCAGGAAACTTCCAAGACGGCCCAGCAGGCCTCCAAGAGAAATCCCACGAGGGTTTCAAAACGCACAAATGGCCCCGTTCCCTTTGGAAAGCGTGCATTTTTCGGGCGCCCGCACCTTGGACTTTCACAGCGCCCGCGGCGGTCCGAGAGGCTCCCAAAATCCCAAGAGGGCCCCAAGAGGGCTCCGAGACAGCCCAAGAGGGCACAAGCACGGCCCACGAGGCCCCCTAGACGGCCCGAGAGGGCCCCAGGACGGTCCCAAGAAGAGGCCCAGAGGGGGTACCCGACCGGCCTTTCGAGCCCTCCCCCCCACGAGGCTCCCAAGGGGGCCCCAAGGGGCTTCGAAGGAGTCTCCAAGAGCACTCCCAAAAGGGCCCCAAGAAGCCAAAAACACTGATCGTCCAAAGGTTTCTGGTGCATTTTAGCGATTCTGCCTGTTCTGCTTCCCGATGCCCCAAGACTGTCAGGGATACCCATACTCCTTCAAAACCCCAGACGGCCCAAGACAACCCCACACATATGAAAAGGGCCGCAAGAGGCCTCCAAGAGGGCCCGAAACGCAGACATCTAGCTCGAACGCGCCCAAGATTTCCCCCAGATGGCCCAGCAGGCTTCCAACACGGCCCAAGGGGTTCCCAAGAGCATCCCCCAAAAAGGGCACCAAGAAACCGGAATCATTGTTTTTTTGGTCTTACGGTTTCTGGCACAATTAGCGATTCTGCCTGTTCCGCTTCCCGACGCCCCAAGACGGGCAGGGATACCCACATGTCATCCCAACAGGCTCCCACGAGGGCGCCCAGACGACCTGGGGCCGCCCCCAGACGGCCCAAGACAACCCGAACACGCACGAAAAGGGCCGCAAGAGGCCTCCAAAAGGGCTCGAAACGCGGGCAGATTGTTCGAACACGCCCAAGATGGCCTCCAGATGGCCCAAAAGGCTTCCAACTCGGCCCAAGTGGTCTCCAAGAGCATTCCTCCAAGGGCCCCAAGAAGCTAATATCATTGACGCTCATGAGGTTTATGATGGATTTCAACAACTCTGCCTGTTCAGCGCCCCGACGATCCAAGACGGTCCCAGACACCCAAATATCGCTTCAACTGCCCCCCCCACGAGGGCGCTGAGACGGCCCAGGGACGCCCCCAGACGGCCCAAGGCAGCGCCGACACAGATGAAAAGGGCCGCAAGAGGCCCCCAAGAGGGCTCGAAACCGCAGGAACATGTGCTTGCACACCGATTTGCAATTGATTATTCCCGTGAGAAGACATCTCGCGACAAATGCGACGTCGACTCACTTGGCTGATCGTGCCGAAGCATGTTGCCAACCATTCTGGTAATTAGGTGCCTTCGCAGTTTGTAACCGAGGTACCAATTCAGAATTGTGGACCTGCGAGTCGTCCCATGTTCTTCTTTAGTTTATCCCTACTTGTTTCTTAGTTTGTGTGTATTCAGTTCCCGCACCAGTGCGACATCTTTCCCCGGTTGGGCGTCTTTCTTTCCATCCTTGGACGCATGGGTAATTTGCCAACATATTGAATTGGCATTTGTTGCGCACGTGTAGGCTTTGTACAGCGTGTCAAAACACATTTGCCTGCACACCGCGATACCCGTGAACATGTTGATTTCGTCGAGAAGTATCTCGCGACAAGTGCGACGTCGTCTCACGTGGTTGATCGTGCCGAAGCATGCTGCCATCCAATCAGGTGGGTGCCCTCGCAGCTGCTGGTCTTAAGCTACTGGCGTGCTGAATCCCCCCCAAAAAAAGAGGGCTCGAAACGCAGACATCTAGCTCGAACTCGACAAGATGGCCTCCAGATGGCCTAGAAGGCTTCCAACACGGCCCAAGGAGTTTCCGAGAGCACTCTTCCAAGGGCCGAAGCCCACATCATTTATTGTCCTGAAGTTTTTGATGGACTCCAATTACTCTGCCTGTTCAGCGTCTGGACGCTCCAGGACGGTCCCGGACAATTAAATATCGTGCAAACATGCCCTCACGAGGGCGTTGGGACGGCCCGGTGCCGCCCCCGGACGGCCCAAGACAGCCCCAAAACGTATGACAACGACCCCAAGAGGCTGCCAAAACAATTATAGTCGCGGAAATATCGTTCTATCAAGCCGAAGGTGGCCTCCAGATGGCCCAAAGTTCCCAACACGGCCCAAGGGGTCCCCAAGAGCATTCCCCAAAAAGGGCACCAAGAAGCCAGAGTCATTGCTTTTCCAACGGTTTCTGGCACAATTAGCGATTCTGCCAGTTCCGCTTCCCGACGCCCCAAGACGGTCAGGGATACCCACATATCGTCCTAACAGGCTCCCACGAGGGTGCCGAGACGGCCTAGGGCCGCCCCCAGACGGCCCAAGCTAGCTCAACACGCACGAAAAGGGCCGCAAGAGGCCTCCAAAAGGGCTCGATACGCGGGCAGATCGCTCGAACACGCCTCCAGATGGCCCGAAAGGCTTCCAACACGGCCCAAGTGGTCTCCAAGAGCATTCCTCCAAGGGCCCCAAGAAGTGACGTTCATGAGGTTTATGATGGATTTCAGCAATTCTGCCTGTTCAGCGCCCCGATGCTCCAAGACCGTCCCAGACACCCAAGTATCGCTTCAACTGCCCCCCAGGAGGGCGCCGAGACGGTCCAGGGACGCCCTGCCGAGGGCATGAGGCGGGGCCCGGGTCGGGGCCCCGAGACTGGGGGCCTCGGGGGCCTTGCCGCGGCGCCGAGGGCTCTTTAAAATCGTCCGGGGACGACCCCAGATCGCTAGAAATGGCGCTTCCAGACCGTGAAAACGACCAATAACGGCCCGAGATCACTCCAGAATTAGCTCCTGACTGCCTAAGAGGCCTCCAAGACACCCCAAGAGGCTTCCAAAATGCCTCCCACGGAGCCCCAGGAGGCACAAATAGTTTATTTCGCCGTTGGGTTTTGAAGGATTTTCGGGTTCTCGCCTTTTCAGATTCCCGACGCTCCACACGGCCCAAGGCCCCAATGTCCATTCCAAGACAGCCCCAGAGGCCTCGAAGACGGCCACAAGACAGCCCAAGAGGGCCCCAAGACGGCGCCAGAGGCGCCCATGTCGGCCCGAGAGGGCCCCAAGACGGCCCCAAGAGGGAGCCAAGAGGGGTAATACGAAGCACAAATCCTAGCCTTCCACCCCGAGAGGCTCTCAGGAGGCCCCGAGAAGCCTCCAACAAGGCCCCAAGAGGCAAAAACTGTTGTCTTGCCATACGTGTTTGATTGATTTTCGAGGTGTCAGCTTGGTGGCGTCCCGACGCTCCAAGACGGCCCCAAAGGCCTCCAAGACCTTTCCAAGATAGCCCAAGAGGCCTCCAACAGGGCCCCAAGACAGCCAACGAGGGCCCCAAGAGGGTGCCTGGGGCGCCCGAGAGGGCACCATGACTGCCCCAAGAGGGGCCCAAGAGGGGTAAGACGAACCGACAATCCGAGCCTTCCACCCCGAGAGGCTTTCAGGAAGCCCCAAGAGGCCCCCAGTAGGACCCAAGAGGCCCTCAAGAAGCTCCCCAGAGGGCCGAAGGGGTTCCAAGAGGCCTCCCAGGAAGGCCTGTAGATGCACAACTCATTGTGTTTTCCCATCGGTGTTTGATGGATTTTAGAGTTATCTGCCTTTTGGCATCCCGACGCTCAAAAACGGCTCAAGAGGCCCCCAAGATCGCTCCAAGATAGCCGCCTCCAAGAGGGCCCCAAGACGGTGCCTGAGGCGCCCAAGACGGCCGAGAGGGCCCCAAGACGGGCCCAGGAGAGGCCCAAAGAAGGGGAACGCGAACCCAACAGCAGAGCCTTCCGCCCTACGAGGCCCACAGGGGGCCCCAAGAGTCCCCAAGCGGGCCGACGAGGCCCCCAAAAGCCTCCCGGGAGGCACCCGGGAGGCTTCGGGATTGCATCAGTGCGGCCCCAGGTGGCCTCAATTCTGGCCTCCACGCAGCCACGACGGCCAATGCTGGCTTCATATTGCAGAACATCACCTTCGGACTGCCCGCAGGACCCCGACGATACCCCCAAGGGACCCCAAGAAGCCCCAACCGCCCCCCCAAGAAGCACCCAAGAGGTGCCTCCAACAGCCAATGGAGGAAGCACGGAAAACTCCCAGAATCCTTTCAGCTGTTCCCACGAAGACCCAAGAGGTTCCCAAGAGGCCCTCAGGAGGCACGACTATGTCACGCGCCTGTGTTTGATAGCGCTGTCCAAGATCTTCCAGCGCCCCCCCGGCCTGGGCTAGAACCTGTTGTTGCTTGTTGACTTGTCGCTTGTTGTTGCATGTGTTGAGTTGATATTGAAGAGCTGCGCTCGAACCTGGCCTTGACCGACCGACTGGACCCGCGTGGGCCGCTGCAGTCGTTTCCCCCAAAAAAGAACCTGAGCGCGCGCGAAGCGCGCGCGATGGTTCTAGTCTATATGTGTGTGTGTGTATCTCTATAGAGTTCCACAAGCAGTTCTTGCACCCAGGGGTCATTCTTTCTCTTCTGAGGAGCTGGGCCCGGGTGCGGCCCCCGCGGCCCAGTTCCCGTCCGTCGCCGCACCATTTTTCTAAATATATGGGCTGTGTGCTGGCCTGGCGTCTTTGTTTCCGTCCGTCGCCGCCGCCCCGTTGCACACCCCGTTGCATTGATTTGCATTGCTTCGCACTCGCATTGCGTTGCAATCGCATTGCTTTGTAATCGCATTGCTTTGCAGTCCTTTTTATTGTTTTGCATTGCCCTGCGTTGCTTTGCATGGCTTTGCATGGCTTTGCATGGCGTTGCATGGCGTTGCATGGCGTTGCATTGCTTTGCGCTGCTTTGCGTTGCTTTGCGTTGCTTTGCGTGGCTCTGCATTGTTCTGCATTACTTTGCATTGCTTTGCATTGCGGTGCCTTGCATTGCGTTGCGTTGCTTTGCGTTGCTTTGCATTGGTCTGCATTACTGTGCATCGCTTCGTGCCACGTAGATTGCACCACATGGATTGCTCCACCTAGATTGTACAACATTGATTGCGCTACCCCGATTGCACCGCGTATTTTGTTTGAGGTCCACGCTGGCTAACATTGTACACATAGGTGTGTACGCACATATGAATATGTGTATATACTTTGCGGGCCCCACAGCTCTCGAACCCTTCTAGAGGGGCAGTTTTTCCGTTCGGTGTATGCGTATTCATTTACATGTGTATATATGCATGCATGCATGCATGCATGCATGTATGTATGCATGCATGTATGTATGCATGTGTGTATGTATGTGTGTATGTATGTATGTATGTATGTATGTATGTATGTATGTATGTATGTATGTAAGTATGTATATATGTATGTATGTATGTATGTATGTATGTATGCATGCATGTATGTATGTATGTACGTATGCATGTATGTATGTATGTATGTATGTATGTATGTATGCATGTATGTATGTATGTATGTATGCATGTATGTATGTATGTATGTATGTATGGATGCATGTCTGCATGTATGTATGTATGTATGTATGTATGTATGTATGCATGCATGTATGTATGTATGTATGTATGTATGTATGTATGTATGTATGTATGTATGTATGTGTGTATGTACGTATGCATGTATGTATGTATGTTTGTATGTATGTATGTATGTATGTATGTATGTATGCATCTACGTCTGTCTGTCTGTCTGCCTGTCTGCCTGCCTGCCTGCCTGTCTGTCTGTCTGTATGTATGTATGTATGTATGCATGTATGTATGTATGTATGTATAAATGTTTGTGTGCATGCATGCATGTATGTATGCATGCATGCATGTATGCATGCATGTATGCATATATGTTTGTTTGTCTGTCTGTCTGCCTGTCCGTCTGTCTGTCTGTCTGTATGTATGTATGTACGTACATAGGTACGTATGTGTATATGTATACACAGTCATTCATATGTACATATGAGCGACCATGGGGCCCCACAAGTCCTGGGAGAAAAACGCGGCCACTGAGTCAACCAATCCACTGGATGTCAGGGTGTGTGCCCCGCCCGACAGGAGGTGCCCGCGCCTGGAGGCCTCGAGGATTTCCAAGAGTTCTTCTGGCGGAGGGGCAAGCACGCTTGTGGCAGGCCCTGCCGCGAAGCTGGGATGGCGGAGAACGGGACGGCCGAGGCCGCCGTCGAACAGGAGGCGGCGAACCAGAGCGACGCCGGCGCCGCCAAGGAGCGTTCCTGCTCTTCCTCCTCTTCTTCATCCTCTCACTCCTCCACCCCCACCTGCTTGCCCACTAAACTCGCACCCCGTCTCCTGCCCTGTTCGCCATTTTGGCTCAAAGGCCCGCCAGCGAGAGCGGCCGCCTGGAATTGCAGGGCAGGTGTGGGCGAGCAGGTTTAGGACGGACAGGTCAGGTCGCCAAAGTACTTCAGGTACGACATGTGCTAGACTGTCTTCCCCCCGTGGAGCGCTCCAGCTCATGGGAACAGGAAGGGCACATGGAATGATAGAGGTCGAGGAGGAGGTGAGCGTTAAACCAAACTTTCTCTGCCGCCGACTCCCAACGAACCATATTCAGAGGACCACGGGCGAGCCTTTGCCAGAAAACCCTTAGTAGCCACCCAATCTAGAAACGTGCGGGAACAGTTGTCGGTTCAGCGAGCCCAAACACATTCGCATCTCAAGGATCTCGTGGATCTCGAGAGCTTATCAGAGGGGGGTGAGACGCGAAACGGGACGCCCTGGTCACAGGAATAGCAGAGGCCCAAGTGGCAACAGTTATAAGCCAGGCATCAGAGGATCGCGCGCCCTGGGCGGCGGCCTCGCTTCCAACCGAGCTAGGCGGCGTGGGATCCACGGAAGGGTATGCCAGCAGACGGCGAGAAGGGGAAAGACAGCCTCAGCCTCGCGGCGCGTCCCCGCGCCCGAGCTGGCGCCAGCCCAGCGGACGGCGGCGCGGAACGCACGGGGAAGGCAGCTGCAACTGATCGGCCAGGAGTGGCGAGGGAGGAACTCCGAGGACGCATCACAGACACAATGCATGTCGCCATGTCTCTGTCGTTTTGTCAGTCTAGACCAACCGCGGCAAGCACCGACACGAAGCAACAAACACAAAACCATGGTTGGCTCGACAGCGATCCTTGGAAAGAGGGCTGGCGTGAGCCCCAAGAAGACGGTCACGCCACCAGTGGTGCACCACGCGACGAGTTGAAGGCCGCATGAGGAGTCCGGTGGCGCTGGGTCACGACGGCAAGTTTGACAGTTGGCAACGACGGCAAGTTTGACAGTTGGCAGGGCCAGCAGTGCGGTTCGAGGTGGGGCGCTGCCTGGGGTGGTTCGACCTCGGTTCTTGAAAGGCACGGGCGGCGTGAACGATCCGCCGAGCTGGCCCTGTTGGATCCACTGCCGTCAAGGGAAGCGAGCTTTGAAGATGTGGAACGGTGCGTCGGACGCTTCCGTTTGGCGGTGCTTCGACAGGTTTTGGCCATGTCCGACTGGAGTTTTTCAGAGAAGTTCAAGGATCTTCTTAAACGCACCTTTGCCAGAGAGTCGAAGATGGAGGCCGTGATCAGTAGGGCGGACATCATGATCGGTGGAACAGACAATGACGAACTCCGGCGCCCCGGCAGGAAGACATGTTTCGCCGCCGCCAGTGGCCCCGAATAGTGCCTCCCACTGTTTGTGCCGTGATGAAATGGGCACATCTTGTTGACTGAATGAAATGACCGCTGGGTGTCCCCGAAGCTGAAGGATTTGCTCCTCGGGGAGGTGGCCAGCCCCGCGTCGTAGGGGGTGCGTGACCTCAGGGTGTTTACCCAAGATCGGCTCGACTGCGAGAGTGTCTCATGGGCGTTGCGCCAGATGGATGCCAGCGGGTCGGGCCCCCCCCCCCAGCGTCCAAGCGCGGGCGCCGTGTATCCTTGCGGCGAGTCTTGGGGCTGTGATCCAGATCCAGCGGGCGATGCTGGCACGCGTTTTCAGCGCCGCCCCCTCCGCCCCCAGCTCCGCGGTCGGCCCAGTGCGCGTGCGTGTGTGTGTGTGTGTGGCTTTCTGCAAGTCGAGGAGGTCGACGCCTGCTGCGTCGACGACGGAAGGTCGCACTTCGAGAGCGGCGAAGAGGCCGCCGACGAGGAGGCGTCGTTTGTCGAGATCGCGGACCTCGACACTCACGAGGCCCACGTGGAAGAGGCGCACGTCATGAACATAGCGTAAATAGAAGACCTCAATGGCCAGCGCTGCCGCCTCGACGCCAGGGCCGCCGCGACTGCGCCCCAAAAGCCGCGGTCGGGGTCGTGGAGGTCGAGGCCGAGACGGGCGGGTTTTCAGAGGCAGGGGCGGTCGACAGCGCAGTGCGTGAAGGTCGCCCAGTGCAAGATGGCATTGCCCGCAGCGATGCGAGCCACTGGGCCCGGGGAGTTTCCCAGCGAGCGGCTCCGTCAGCCGTGGGAATTGTGGCCCGAACCGGAGATGGGCGCGACGTCCGAGCGAGCATGCTCGACAGCTCCGCGACGGGCGCGTGCTCTGCTGGGCCAGCTCGTCGTTTTTGTTTATTGATCAGCCGAGCGCACCTCGAGCCACCTTCCCTCCCAACCAGGCCTTGCTTGGGGCGCGTCTCTCATGGGGGGGGGGCGCCCCGCTGCCGTGCCGTCGCCAGGTGGTGCGCGTCGAGGCGGTGCGAGAGCGCCCCCCCGGCGGCCCGCTGATGTTGCGCGGCATTCGGCCGGGAGAAATGCCCTCCTTCTTCTCCTCGTCTCCTCCTCCTCCCCTCCTCCTCTTCCTCCTCCTCCTTCCCGTTTAAGCCTCGTCCGCTCAGGCAGCGGGCCCCGGCCTGAGGCGCCTCGGCTCGCGCGCGGCGGCTCGGCGCTGGACCGGGCGATCTACGCGGCCTGGGGTCCGTCGATGCTGGCGACGGTCAACGTCGAGCGCGCGGGCCGTATTTCCTCGCCTCGCGTCCTGGCGCAGTGCGCGCGCATCTCCGTCCTGGGGGACTTTGCGTCCGGCGACCTCCTCTAACGTTTGCGACGTGTTGATGGAATGGTGACCTCTGCGTCGTCGGCGAGGGGCGCCCCTGCAGGTTGCTCCGGGGGGCGGGGTATCTTCCTCGCGCGGGCCCTCGCTGGCGTCGGCAGGGTGCCGCGCCCGCCACCTATCCCCCGGCTGGGCCTGGGGGGGGGTCAGCGTCGGACCAGCTGGCGGCCCTGCCGCTGCCGACGGCAATCCGGCGGGCCACGGGCGCCGCGGCCGGGCCGCGCAGGCAGCGCAGGGCGAGGCGCGTGCTCATTGGCGCGGACAAGCGCGCCGACATCGGCTACGAGGGGGGCGCGGGGAAGGGCCGGGCCCCCGCTTCCGCGCTGGGCGAGGCCTCGCGGGGGGAAGGGCTTCCCAGAGGTCTTCAAGATCTTAAATTTAGATCTAAGTGTTATATGATGATATGTAACTGTGTTTAAGATCTCAAATATAATTTAAGATCTGTGTTTACGTGTTATTGATGATCTCATGCTTCATCATCATTTTCACATCGCCATTGTCATTTATAGTTCTGGCTCAAGAAATGTCGGAACATAGGGCGCCGTCCCAAGAACGAGTGCACGAGCAGTGCCTCACCCGAATCTCCATCACAGAAATCAGGTTTGTCAACAAAGTTTGCTTCTACAATGGCATCGCCAGAATCGTGTGCGATTGGTTTCGTCCGCCATGGGGGTTCGCGAAAATCTACTTCGCGGCGCATTGGAATTGGGCTATGCATCAGTATGTTCGTCTTGGTCCTTTCGACAGCGCCGACGAAGGACCCGACAGGGACTCCAGTGACGAGAGCCTCATGCGACGAGGACTGGGCATTGCATGGAAGCCCCCAAACGAGGAAGAGGAGTAGGAGGAGGGGGGGAAGGAGGAGGAGGAGGAGGAGGAGGAGGAAGAGGAGGAGACAGAAAAGAGAGAAGGGAAGAGAGAGGGAGGAAGAGGATGAGAAGGAGGGGAAGGATGAGGAGGTGAAGGAGAAGGAGGAGGGTGTTGTCTTGGGCGCCCCCTGCTGCCATAGCTCTTCGGGTCGAGAGCTTTCCCGCCGACATCGCCCCAGCACTCCTGTCAACCATGCGCGGTGGCGCTGGCAAGGCTAAGTGCCAGACCCCGTCCTCGGACCTCGCCGCGCAGCTCCAGCCGCTGCTGAAGAGCGCGCTTCTCCCATATCGCGAGGAGTGCTAGGGTGATGTGAAACAGAACCTAAAGATTTCCAGGGGGGGTCAGTTTTGGGCAACTTGGGGGGAAGTCGTTCTTGGGCCGTCTGCCAGGAGGTCTCCACGGGCGGTCGCGACGAGAGGGCGCTCGTCGCACACGCTGGCCTGATCAAGGCTGCTGGTAGGAGAGAGGATGTCGTCTCTTCATGTTCACCCTCCTTCTCATCTTCCTAATCTCATCCTTGCCATCCTCACTCTCTCCTTCCTCATCCTCATTCGCATTTCGCTAGAGGCTGTTGGCGCTGGTTTGCCGCAGACGATCGTGCAAGCGGCCGTGCGAGTGGTGGTCGAGGCGGAGCACGAGAGCTGGAACCTCGACGAGTCCGAATGGGACGGCTGGGCCAAGTCCAACGCGCTTCGGCTCCGCGCGATGAAGCGCGACGTGGAGCAGGCTTCGGCCTCACCCCCCACTTCGTTTCTCACCCCACCTCCTCCATAACCCTCAACGGACCTCTACGAATCTCAACGCCACCGTTGATGTCCGTTGAGGTCCGTTGAGGTCCGTTGAGGGTCATGGAGGCTACGTTTGAATTTCTGCATTTCAATGCCCCCGCCCCCCGCAGAGGCGATCATCAAAGCGAAGACCCAGGAGGGCAGCAGGCACCAGTGGCTCGTGGAGAACTTCATGGACCCGATGGACCTCGACGGCGACAAGAAAGAGTACACGTACGGTTTCGACACCGACCCGTGCCCGGTGCCTCCCTCCTCCTTCGCCGCCCTCCTCCTCCTCCTTTTCCTCCTCCTCCTCCTCCTTTTCCTCCTCCTCCTCCTCCTTCTTCCTTCTTCTCCTCCTCCTCCTCCTCCTCCTCTTACTCCTACTCCTTCTCCCACTCCTACTCCTGAGGCATCCTCCTTCGTCTCCTTCTCGTGAATCACCCTCATCCTGCTCAATCCTACTCCTTGTCGTGGTACTCCCTCTCCTCCGATCCTGCTCCACATTCCTTCGCACTCCTCCTCAAATTCTTCCCAACCTCATCGTCGTCCTCCTCCTGTTCACCATCCTCCTTCTCCTGCTCCTCCCTCTCCTCCTCCTCCTCCTCCTCGCCCCCCTCCTCCTCCTCCTGCTCCTCCTCCTCTTCCTCCCCACTTGAGCCGAGGTTGCGTGGCGCGTGCTTCTGGTGGACGGCAAGGCTGTCGGCCGCAGGGGGACCTCTAAGAAGCTCGTGTTCGACACCAAGGCTGATCTGAACGCCAACGTCGTGGCGACCTGGAGCACTGGCAAGTCCTGGACGATCCCAGCCCTGACGCAGCAGCAGCTGAAGGAGTACGACGTCGAGGAGCAGAAGCAGAACTTCAGCATCTTCGAGCAGGAGACCGAGAACGCCACTTACAAGCTGTTCCAGAAGTGCCAGAGGGGTGCAGTTTTCTTGTCGGTCATGAAGTATACTGAGGACGGCCACCGCCAGATCGCGCAGCTCATCATCACGGGCTACCCTAAGGATGCCAAGGATAAGGCGGTGGCTGGGATGGCGAAGATATGCAGCGAGTTGGCATCTGGGGCAATCAACAAAGAGACTGCTGAGATACAGAAGATCGAGTTCAAGTGGAAGCCTCCTACTGCGGCTACTGCCTCTGCCAAGAAGAGGCCAGCTGCTGCGGCTGCACGGCAACCACCACCACAACCAGCCCAGGACAGGGAGCCCGCCGACTTCGAGGCGGATCCTGCTGAGAATAACGAGATGACCGACCCGACGAAGAAGGAGCTGCTCCACGGCGACGGCGACGACGACAGCAACATGGAGGTCAAGAGCGAAGTGAAGGAGGATATGGTCGAGGGCGCTGAGGGGGGCGCGGCGAGCTCCGCCATGGCCCAGACGGTAGAGCCCTCCAAGCAGACGTCACCGACTACGCCACCAGCAAGCGCCAAGAGGAGGAAGATCACATCTAAGAAGTCCGAGGATGAGATCCTGGATAAGGTTGAGCCCGCAGCCGAGACCAAGGTCGAAGAGGCCGCAGCCGAGACCAAGGTCGAAGAGGCCGCAGCGGCGACGACATCGGCGGCTCCATCGATATCGCCATCGACTCCAGCGGCATCGATATCGCCATCGACTCCAGCGGCGGTCGCGGAGCTCGACGTGGTGAGCGAGTTGGCGCGCAGGATCGGCGTCGACAAGGCGGGTTCTGCGCCATTCTCCATCCTCCTCCACCTCCTCCTTCTCCTCCTGCCTCCTCCTCCCCCTCCTCCTCACCACCACCTCTCCACCTCCTGCCTCCTCCACTCCTCCTCCTCCTCCTCCTCCTCCTCCTCCCCTCCTCCTCCTCCTCCTCCTCCTCCTCCTCCTCCTCCTCCTCCTCCTCCTCCTAGCTCCTTCTCCTCCTCCTGCCTCCTCCTACCCTCCATGGTCCCAAGGAGAGCTCAATGGGTCTCAACGCGCCTTCAATGGGTCTCAACGGGAGCGTTGAGACCAGTTGAGCTCCCCTCGGAACCTGAAGGCAACGGTCGCCGCCGTGCTCGAGAAGAAGCGCAAGGAGCGCAAGCTGGCAGACAACTTCTCCGATTCGAGCGACGAGGGCCCACCTGGTTGCTCGGTCTTCTGCCGCTGAGAGCGCACTCGGGTTTCAAGATGGCTAACCACACGGTGGACCTTGACCCGGTGAGGTTTTACTTCTGGGGGGGGATCTCGGAAGCAGCTTCAGAACATTACCAGAGGTCGCATCCCCCGTGTGTTTAGCCGTGGTGCGTGGTGCTGTGTTTAGCGCCCTGGGGAAGTTTGACGGTGGCGAGTTCGCCACCACATCCTGCTTGAAAAAAACAGCCAGAGAACCTCCAGAAACCCAAGGCCAGGGAAAACAGGATGTACGAAATCTGCCCCAGGGAACCAAGGAGGAAGGGAGGACACACAAGGTACTAGTTGCACCGAGGAAAGAAGGGAGGGGGGGGGCAGCCCTCCGCCCTCCTCATGCCTTCTCCTCCTGCAAGTCTTCCTCATCCCCTCTCCTGCTTGCCTATTGTCCTCCTCATGCCTGCCATCCTCTCCTCATGCCTTTTTCTTTCCATCGCAGCCACTCTCAGTCGAGTGTTGAGTGGCTGACAGCATTCACGAACCACTACGCCTACATGGCTGCACCAGCCGCGGCACCTGAGTTTGCGGTCTTCCCGCGGACGCACCTCACTGAGAGCGAGCTCGCTGAGGTTGACGCCCAGATCCCCGAAGGATGTTCGTTGGTTGCCAGCGAATGTGAATACCTTGAGAGGTTGCACTTGGCACGTATCGAGGCTGCAGGTGTCAGGGCTGCAGCCGCTGCGCAGATGCCGATCAGCGTAGAAGATTCTCCTCCTGAGCCTCAAGGGCCAGCTGGTCAACCTGCCGACGTGCCAGGTCCGCAAGCCGACCAGAAGCCCGCTTCGCCACCTGACCAAGGGGAAGTTGGACTTCCTGCAGCAGGCGCTGCAGAAGAGGATGCGGCAGAGCCAGGCGAGCAAGCCCCCCCAGAGGAGGCAGGCGAGCAAGCCCCCCCAGAGGAGCCTGCAGAAGAGGATGCGGCAGAGCCACCATCCAAACGAGCCAGACTCGCAGCGCCAGTCGAGAACACGGAGCCAGCCCAGCAGGATGCCAACGTGGGCACCTGGTTGCACAAGAGGATGAAGGATGAGGACTTGGACACTCGTATCGAGGCCCAGGCACAACAGGGCATCACCCTTGTCTACCAACATCAAGACCTCAAGCGTCTCCCCAGATCCAGTCGATAACATGGGGTATGGCGCCTGGGGTCGAGACGTGGCGACAGGTGATGCCTTGCCCAGGGCGTGCAGATGCTGAGCCAGTTCGGCCACGACCCGAACATGCTGTGCGATGAGTTCAAGCGCATGTACGACGCAGGGCAGTCTCTGGATCCATCGTACATTGGCGGCGATGGAGGGGTCGCTTCGGATGTTGCCGCGCAGGAGGAGCTCGAAATCCAAGTTTTCAAGGACGAGAAAGAGGAGGAGGAGTACAAGTACTGGAAGAAACTGCAGGCCAATGACTTTGTTTTCCCAGCACAGGGGTTCAAAGGGAACTTGGCGGGCGGCCGCTGGCAGAGGCACATCAACAACAAGAGGGGCAGGGAGGACAAGGAGAAGTACGAGGCCCTCAAAGGAGATCAGTCAGCCTTGGAGAAATTCAGGGCCGACTGGGCCAGGAAGCTGTTCGAGGCCAAGTACGAGTCTGCGAAGCACACGAAGACCCACGAGCTGACAACCTTCAGCGACGCTCGCTACTTCACTCTCATGAGGATCGCGGAGGAAGAGGGCAGGGGACCTCGTGGGATCCGCAACGCTGTCCTGTATGCGCTGCAGTGCCTGGCCATGGGGGGGAAGTGGCTGAAGTACAGCAGGATGCGCCGCGACATGGTCTTCTTATACATGACCGAGGGCATCTACGAGGCCTTCAGCGAGAAGTGGGAGCTGACCAAGACGAGGTACACCGACGGCGCTCAGCAGGCAAAGGATGCGGAGGAGGAGGAGGGGGAGGAGGAGGAGGAGGAGGAGGAGGAGACGGAGGAGGAGGAGGAGGAGGAGGAGGAGGAGGAGGAGGAGGAGGAAGAGGAGGAGCAGGAGGAGGAGGAGGAGGAGGAGGAGGAGGTGGCGTGAGGGGTAGCCCTCAACGTTGGTTTGGAGCCACGCACCCGACCCAGTGCAGGGGGGGCGCCTGAGCACCATACCAGATTGCGACCGCTCCAGGCTAACAACGTGACGTGTCCCCGCGGCACCCTGACCTTGGGCGAGGTCACGGGCGTCATCGATGATCTCGTCGCGGACCGCGCGAAGCGGACGCGCTTGGACAGGCCAGCAGAAACGAGTTCATCATCTGGCAGTGTGGTTACGCCGCGGCGAGCTGATACGGCTGAGGCGGGGTCCGCAGCGTCCGAGGAGAAGGGCATTCGCGACACTCGCCCATTGGATGACACATTGCGCGCGCAGGAGATCGCAACTAAGAACACCCACCTCGACAGCACCTCGCAGCCAACCGTGGTCCTGGGTACGCTTACAGCGGTGGAGGCCTCCCAGGATGAGAACAGCAAGCCGAACCCAGAGGACCTGCGCAATCATGAGCCTGAGAAGGTCGAGCAGGAGCCCAAGAAGAGCCAGGCAGCCCAGGCAGATGAGCCCAAGAAGACCCAGGCAGCGGAAGTACCCGCGGTAGGCGGCAGGGTTACAGGACAGCGCCCAAAGAAGGAGGCTTCAGAGGGTGCCAAGGCGTTGTCAGGAGCTATCGCGACCAAGAGCGCGTACACGTCCGTGTGGTGCGCTGCAGAGGACATCATCGACGAGATCAAGAAGAATACCAACAATCCGCAGTACGCGTGGGCCAACACACCAGCGGTCATGGGCCCCTTGACGACCGCCATGGACGTGCTCTTGCAGGCCAAGCGCTCCCAGGAGGGGTTCAGCAGCATCATGATCGGCGACCTCGTGGCCATGAAGAGGGAGGCTGTCAAGAACAAAAGCGTCACTGAGTTCGAGGCCAACTTGATTGCGTTCACCAACGTGCTGAGCTCCAAGACCAACGACGTCAGCCGCGAGAGCCGCCTCCTGATGGCCTCGATCAAGTCTCGCGAGGAGGAGCGCAACAAGATCCTCGACGAGGTGTCGGGCATCCAGCAGCCGAAGAAGAAGACGAAGAAGCCCAAGTCCACCGACGGCAGCTAGCATGCCGCCCTCGTTACCATCACGCTCCACATGGTCGTGGGTACGTGGGTGGGTATGCGCTGTGGGATGCAGGACCCACATTTGAAAGATAAATCATTATCATTCTGCTCATCCACCTCCTCCCCCTCCTCCCCCTCCTCCTCATCCTACTTCTCCTCCTCATCCTCCTCCTCCATTCCCTTCTACTCATTCCCTCCTCCTCCTTCCTTCCCACCTTCTCCACCTCTTCCTCCTCGTCCTCCTCCTGTTCCTCCTCCTCTTACTCACCTCCTCCCTCGCGTCCTCCAGCCATTATCTGAGCAGCATCCCAGCAGGACGCATACGTGGGCAAGTACCTGCAGGGCTGCGTGGAGCAGGTGAGCCTCGGAGGGCTTCCTCCTCGAGCGTTTAAGCTCGCTTCAGAACTCGAAATCACCACTCGGAAGCCCTGGGGCCCCCTCCGACTCAGAAATCGCTCATCCGAAGCAGAAATCCTCTCTCTGACCCCTCCGAACCAAAAATCCTCCCTCCGTTGAGAAAACCGGCTTCCGAATCAAAAAACCACCCGTTGAGAACCCGTTGAGACCCGTTGAGCCACCCTACCCGTTGAGACCCGTTGAGACCCTCACCAAACCCTGTGTTTTCACAGGGATTCTTCACTTCAGACCATCTCCGTTGAGACCCGTTGAGACCCGTTGAGACCCGTTGAGACCCGTTGAGACCCGTTGAGCCTTGCGCAGGGCTCTTCGGACCTTGAAAATGGTGAGAAAACTCGTCGAAAACGAATCTGGACGTCGAAAATCTTACCCGGAATGATTTTGAGACCAGGGGAACTCGATGGGACCAACTGGGCCCCCCAAAACGACCTCCTGGGGCGTCCTGGCTGGATTTTACAGCAGCTGGACTTTCTGAAGCACGAGCCTGCTCGATGCAAGTCTCGAATGCAAGGCTGGGGTAGGCGTGTGAACGCGATCGGCGGTGCGCGCGCGGCCAGCGCGGAGCCGACGCTGTTTGAAGATACTTGCTATTTTGAGCGCTGTGGCCGATCCATGGAAACCTTCTTGAGGGAAGGGGATCAGAAGATCACATGCTCGTTTTAAGGAGACCCCAAATTCCACGTCAGGCAATCAAGTTCCTAATCGCTTCGCAGGGTTTAGGATCATTCGCATACTACTCGTTCTACCTGTACCCACTTCTCAGAAGCCTGCGATGGCGCCGAAGGCGAAGCGATTTAAAGTTGACGTCGGAAAGTGCATCCCTTCCTACGAGAGAGAGAATTACGAAGAGGACCGATGTAGAACTGAAACATCCCCGTGCCCAAACTTGGTTTGCCCCCACCCCTCCCCAAAAACATTTTGCCGCTATTCGTACCTTCCTCAAAAACACGTGCTCCTCCTCCTCCTCCTTCTTCCCCTCATTCTCCTCCTCCCCCTCCCCCCCCCTCCTCCACCTCCCCCCCCCCCTCCTACCCCCCCCTGCAAAACCGATATTCACGCCCCCCGTCCTCACCTTTGGGGGTCCCCCCCCGTTGAAAAGCAGTAGTTCTTGACTTCTGAGGAATTGGCGAGGAAGAGAGAGGGAGGTGCCAAGCTGATGTACCACCTCAAGTGCATGCTAGCACTTGGCAAGATTAATCACACTGACTTTGGGCTGATGTGTTTCTACGCAGATATGGCTGGTGTATCAGGGGGGAACTTCGAGGCGTGGGCCGTTGGACCTGACCGCCAAACAGGAAAATATGCTACTGAATTCAGCAAGCGATACACCATCACGAACTTGTTTGAAACGCTTGACCTGCCAGTGAAGCCAACCGTAACTATGCCTGGCTACTCGCGGGATCTGCAAGTACGTCTGGCTCACGAATCGCTCTGTGAAGAAATTCGTGAGACACCGTGGCTGCTATCGCGTACTGCTGAGACTCATTTTCCAGAATGTTATTATGCCCACCCAGTGTGCAAATCTTGCATGGACTCATCTCACCCCCCTCCAGTGGCCTTGGCTCTTTACACAGACGGGGTGCGGTATACGTCGCCTCTCAATAGCAATGCTGACACCACAACTGGGTTCTGGCTCGTGAACGTGTTGACACAAAAAAGACATTTGATATGCAATATCAAAAGCAATTGCATGTGCGCATGCGGTTGCAAGGGGTGGTGCGCAATATGGGTTGCATTAAGATGCGTTGCATGGTGCTTACTTGCTCTTGCAACTGGATCTCGACCGACAGTTAGATGCACGGGGGAACCAATTAGTCAGAATAGCGCATTGCAAAAACGAATCAAAAATCACGGGCAGCTTCTTGGGGTACGTGCACAAGTCTGCTGGCTGAAGGGGGACTGGGCCGATGCAAACAAAACACATGGGCTACCTAGCGTGAGCTCAACATATGGCTGCTGTCCATTCTGCCACTGTACAAAGCACGACATGCATCTTCATTATGACGAGATGACGTTGATTGGTGGCATGCCATTCGAGCCCGCCAGGGCGGGAGAATACGAACAACAGTGCGCTAGCAGAGAAATATGTGTACACATACATGACGAACGTGCCAAGACATTGCTGCTAGGGGCGTGTCGCTATAAGAAGGGGGATGATCACTATGGGCTCACGGTTGTGAAGGAGATTCCCGAGCTCAGGCTAAAACCTGGGGACTTTGCAGTGCCATCAGATCGGCTAATAAAAATTCGGGATGTATTCACCCAAGCAACTCCGTTTCAAATCATGTTTTGGCGCACTGTGAAGGATCCGAACGGCCTGCGATTTGGAATTGTGGTCAGGCGCAGCCCACTATTTGTTCCAGCCCTTGGTCTCGAACCATCATCAGCAATGGCAGTAGATTTCATGCGCACTATCTGTTTCGGTACCATACAGCGCCTGATCAGTTGCATTGTTTGGAGGATTGTTTTCGCAAACGTCTTCGGGTGTAGGGGCTCCAAAGAATCAAAGATCGACGGCGCTTTCAGGCAGCTCAGGGAGGACCTCCAGGACTGGTACGTCAGAACAGGCACCCCCCACGATCAGCGCTTGACAGACCTATCGCCAAAGATGCTAGGAGGTGAACCCCACTTGCAAAACCATAGTTTCGGTGGAGGGCATATGCGTCTCAAAGCACACGAAACATTATGTTTCCTTCCTTTTGTTGTCGAGGCGCTGAGGCCGCACATGGGATTGTCTGGCTATTCACACCTACTAGCTGCTGGCGAATCGATGCTGGATTTCCTGGGAATTCTGTCAGGAGAGGGGATGAGGGTTCCAGATCACAAGCTCCAGAATCTGCTTGACTTGATGCAGCTGCACTTGGTGAGGTGTGATCTGGCAGGGCTTGCTTTCGTTCCCAAACATCATTTCGCCGCTGAGCTGGTAGCCAGGACAGTCTTTTCTGTTCGAAAATTGCTAAACATCCACACAGTGACCCCTCCTCCCTGAATCGTTGGGTTTTCAAGAACTTGATGTTTCTGGACAGTTTGGGAAATGGACGAGTTTCGAATTCAGGGGTAACCGTCGAAACGTGATTGATTTCAAGTAAGGATGTTTAGCAATCCCGTGATGAAACAACATCTCACAAGAATCCGCTGGCATGGGAATCCACATGCTTACGCTGTTTGGCAGGACGAGGCGTTAAACATATGTTTGAGGTCGGCGGCGGAGCGGAGCTCTCACGTAGATTCGCAGGTGTTCCGTATGTTCGCTTTACTCTCAGACCTTGGGGTATCCAAGTACATCTACGTACCTAAGGCTTCCTCAACTTAGACGCCATGGCTTCTGGATGCCCCAGTGCTGATGCTATAGCTGCGGCAGACGACGGCCGCGCGACTCGCATTCCTGAATGGCTGCAGGATGCCGTCTACGACGAGCTCGCGCTCAGAGGCTACATATATGATCAGGCAGGGGGTAACCTTAAAGGCATCTAAGGCCCTAAGCCAACTCAACGGCCCCAATGGTATTCAGCGAGGCTCAGAGCCCAACCGGTAACGGGTAACGCTCAACGGCCTCAAGTGTTTCGGACCAGCCCGCACGGCTCAACGCTCAACGTTGAGACGGCTCAACGCTCAACGTTGAGACGGCTCAACGCTCAACGTTGAGACGGCTCAACGCTCAACGTTGAGACGGCTCAACGCTCAACGTTGAGACCCATTGAGTCTCGTGAGTTGTGCGTTGAGTTGTGCGTTGAGATCACGTTGAGCCGTGCGTTGCGCTCAACGCTCAACGCTCAACGCTCAACGACGCTCAGCGCTCAACGTTGAGACCCATTGAGCCATGCATTCGGCTCAACGCTCAACGTTGAGACCGGGAAAGGGGTCAGGAGGAGGAGGAGGAGGAGGAGGAGGAGGAGGAGGAGGAGGAGGAGGAGGAGGAGGAGGAGGAGGAGGAGGAGGAGGAGGAGGAGGAGGAGGAGAGGGAGGAGGAGGAGGAGGAGGAGGAGGAGGGAGGAGGGGGGAGGAGGCGGAGGAGGAGGAGAATAGGTGGAGGAGGAGGAGGAGGAGTGGGATCGAAGAGGGAGGATAAGAGAAGGAGAAGGAAAAGGAGGAGAAGGAGATGGAGGAGTAGGGGCCTGGAGGATAGGAGGAGGTGTCGACAGCCTGGGGGTCAAATGGTTTCGAACTCAGAAGGATCGCGGCACGCAAAGAGAATCGGGAAAGTGGAAAGGGATCGCGGTTCGTCAGCAACGTCGGTCGGCCAATCGATCGAGTTCGGCTCGCCAGTCGATCGATGTTCTGAGTCGGTTGTCCCCCTCGGGTTTTCGACTCCATCAGCCGCTCTCGATTCCCCTTTGCGTGTCGCAATCCTTCCATTCTGAGTTCGAAACCTTTGACCCCCAGGCTGTCGACACCTCCTCCTATCCTCCAGGCCCCTCCTCCTCCTCCTCCTCCTCCTCGTCCTTCTCGTATCCTCCCTCTTCGATCCCACTCCTCCTCTTCCTCCTCCTCCCCCTCGTCCCCCGTGGGGGGTGCAGGATGGGTTTCTTTAGCGGTTTAGCAACTCCACCCCCGTAGGCGCTTGTCCCGTTCGCGCTGGACCGTTCCGAGCTGCTGACGTTCGCGGCCAGCGTCCTTCGGAAGCGCAACCTTCTCCGCTTCCTGGACGCTATTTTGATTTATTCGGGGAAGGCACACATCAAACAAGAGAACGCCAAGAGAAACATTACTTGTCGGACTTTTGATATTGTGGACGACCCGTGGGAGGACAGCAACACTCCAATGGGGGCTACATATCTAGCGTATATTGTGTTATCCGTCAAGGAGGGAGGGTTCATTTGGGCGAGCCCTGAATGCAAGACCTATCTCAGTTTTCTGTCGCGCCACACGTTCAAACGTTGCAGCGCTGGATTCGCAATAGTTGGTGATGAGAGTCTGCCTGCTGTGAAAAGCGCAAATTTTTCATCTGTGCTTCTGTCGTGGCTGCTCGTTACAGCAAGCATTCGGAACGTCTTTTGGGCGGTGGAGAATCCTTTGAACTCCCTGCTGTACCAGGTTCCCTGGATGTCCGAGTGTATTCTTACGTGTGCTGGCAAACGTTTCACCACCTCCTTGGGTAGTTTTGGGGGAAGCAGTCGCAAGATGCTTGAGATCTATAGCACTGCGCCAGCGCACTTAGTTGAGCGTTTTCTGCTGCGCAAGGCCGAACGCAGTGCGAAGAGGTCAAGGCTCGCGAGCGAGTCGAAGGGGTGGACGACTGGTTCGAGACCAGATTTGAAGAGCTCGCAATGCTATCCACCTGAGTTTGCATCAGCTGTTTCAGAGTTATGCGCGCATCTCATGGGCAACCATCGCCCGTAGGGTGGCAGGGAGGGAATCATCGATGAGTGGAGAGGGAAGGAGAGAAGAAGATGACGGAGTGCACACGCTGGCAACTTTAGGAATTCGATCTCACCCTAGGGCCCAGACTTTGGACAGTTCGAGCTGGCATGCGCACGATCGCGCGGAAGGTGCGGTGAGCTTCAGCATGGTTGGCTTGGTCAAAACATGCCCTGAAATAAAAATGGGCCTCAGCAGAACCAATTGAGGCTCAACGTGGCACAGCGGGCTCAACGACTCCCCATTGGACGCCTTTCGGGCTCGCCAGGATCAATTGAGTTTCGCGGAACCTTGTTGGGTTCACTTGTGCTTAGCTGAGGCCCGTTCAATTCACGCAACCTTGTTTGGGATATCACTGCTCGTCCTTTTGTTTGGGGGGATGGAAGGCGCTGGATTCACCGAATGCCAGTGATCTTGGTTTGAGCTTGCCGCTGAAAACTGTGCCTCGACCTTTCGGTTCGAAAGGTTCAGATAGGAGGAACGGGCAGGGGTGAGGAGAAAGAGAAAGAGATGAAGTTGGTTCACGATGAGGAGAAGGACAGGGGAGAGGGAGGGGAAGAGGATCAGGACAAGGAGGAAAGGAGAAGGAGAAGGAGAAGGATGGGGATGAGGAGGGAGGGCGAGGAGGCGGAGGAGGAGGAGGAGGAAGAGGAGAAGGATAACAGGAGGAGGAGGGGGGGGAGGAGGAGGAGAGGCGAGCGTTCTCTTTGAGAAGCTGGTGCTAGTCTGCAGCGCAGGCATCCCAGGAGGAGGAGGCGAGGAGGCAGGGAGGATTCGAATCTGATTTTTCTTGTTTCGCACTGGAGGCCGCTGGCCCCTAGGGCAAGCATCGGGCCTCCAGCCAGGCCCAAACGCGGGTCCTCGACAGACACCCGCCGTTCCCCCCTCCATTTCTTTGACGTGGGAGCCGAGCTGGGGCTGCGTTCGGGAGGCTGATCCTTCGAGGCGCGTTCGAATTCCTCGGCGCGTCCTCAAGGCCGACCCACCCCTCCCTCCTCCTCGTCAAACCATTTCTCAACCCTGGTGCCGTATGGGCCTCGAGCTGGGCCTCTTGAAACGACGATCCTCGATGTCCACTCTCACTCCTCGTCCTCCTCGTCCTCCTCCTCCTCCTCCTCCTGCTCCTCCTGCTCCTCCTGCTCCTCCTGCTCCACCTCCTCCTCCTCCTGCCCCTCCTCCTCCTCCTCCTCCTCCTCCTCCTCCTCCTCCTCCTCCTCCTCCTCCTCCTCCTCCTCCTCCTCCCCCTCTCCTCCTACTCCTCTTCCTCCCACGCCAAACGCTGGGCGAGGAGGTGTAGGTGGAGGGGGGGGCAGGTTAATACCTGGCTCCTGCAGGAGCACTGGGCCATTGCAGTGCCCAGGAGATGCCCAGGAGATGCTTTCGGCCCATGATCTCCCACCTTCCCTCAGGGGCCAGGGCCTCTCAGGGCCCAAATGGTTTTTAATATTCCCAGAGGCCTTCGGCCGATCCGCCTGACCCCCCCCCGCCTTCGGGTTCCAGGGCCTCTCAGGGCCCAAGGTTTTCTTAATATTCTCCAGAGGCCTTCGGCCGATCCGCCTGACCCACCCCCCCTTTGGGTTCCAGGGCCTCTCAGGGCCCAAGGGGTTCTAATTTTCAGAAGCCTTCGGCCGATCCGCCTGACTCTCCCCCCCTCCCTTGGGGCCCAGGGGCTCTCAGGGTCTCTCAGGGCCGCGCGCAACCATTGAAAAAACTAGCCAGGACCATTGGCGCTGCCATAATCGCCTTCGGGTTGTCCAGAAGTTACATGGGTCGAGGGTTACCTGTCTGAAACAGACGTTCGGGCGCGCGCGCCTCATGCGTCAGTACTCACGAATCGTTTTCACACGTAGGTAACACAAATCTACAATTTTATGTTATTCCACGGGTTTGGTAAAAACACCAAAACTCAGATCTTAAATTCATTATCATGTTACATCATCATCATCATATACAACTTAGATCTAAATTTAAGATCTTGAAGACCTCTGGGTTCGGCTTCAAGGAGAAGAAGGATCAGAAGGGGGTCGGACCTGCCGGGCCTGCGTGTCCACGCGGCGACGGGCGCGACCAGAGTGCTCGAGGGTCGTCGTCGTCGTCGTGCCGCTCATCAGCTCCCGGTTGCAGCGGGAGCTGTAGCAGCGTTGGCGCTCTCGAATTCGATTCCGTTCGATCTGAATGCGCGGTTAGGGGATATCAACAACCCTCCCCGGAGGGCTGCGCAGTGAGCTCGAAGGAGGAGGTGGGCTCGGCAGCGAGCGGTGGGAGTCTCACATTGTGACGTTTTGTCTTGGAACGTGCGCGGCGTCGCGAAGGACTGTTTGAGCAGCGCCTTAGAAACGCTATGCATGGAAGTCAGTTGGGTCGTCTTGTTGCGCATGAGCTGTCAGCAGCACGTAAGACGTACCCCGAGTTGGTCGACGACCGCCGGGTATTTTGTCAACTCTCCAGTGGGGGGTTCCGGCAGCCCGGCATCGTCGTTCGCGCGGACGCCGTGGGCATGATCGTGGGGGGGGGGCCGATCTACGGAGCTCGCTCTCTAGGTATTCTCTTTCATCTTCCTGTGCGTGGGCGTATGTTTCTAGTTTCGGGGCATTTGGACCCTTCGGAGAGCAGGCCAAAGTATTTCGATTCTCTAGATGATTTGACGTTTGTGTTTAATGGAGCGCCGAATGACGTGGGGATCATATGTGGTGTGGACGGTAATTGTAGTCTTCGTGGGGTTGATCCGTCTGGTCGCCTGGTTGGGGCTTGCGCTGCGGACGACGGGGGTCCAGCAATCGATCTCGATTTTGATGCAGAGTGGAAGGCGCGATTACTTCATCGATTCCTTGTGCAGCACTTTCTGTTTGCAGAAAACGCAATGGAAAGATGTTGTTCTGGTTATTCTATTTGTTTCGACAATTTCAAACGTCGGCCGAAGCAGATCGATTTCACCCTTGCGCGTGTGTCGAAACATCGATTCGACAAGTGTCAGGCCACCGACTCCGAGGCCACGACATCTGATCATATACCCGCTCTATTGCAGCTCTCCATTGGTCGCGTCGGAGATTTGAAAGCGGCGGCGGCGAAGACGGCAGCAGAGACATATATGGTTCAAAAGCTTGTTGGGTGGATGCGCCACGACCGAGCCGAGATGGGGGGCCTTGTAGACGAGGCGCTTGAATTACAGGCTCCGCTACGAGAGCCTGAATTGCATGGAGATGATGTCTTTGGGATCTATTCGGGCGGCTCGTTCGTCGACGCGCGCGCCGACCGATTCCGGCGCAAGCGCCGACGCCTTCAGCACAGGCGCGCTCAGTGTGGTTATGGTTTTGCCGTGCGTACTTCTTCCGAGTCTTCGTCCAAAGATGGGCCGGTCGTGCAACGTTGTGGACCAGTGCGCATCGCCGAAGAATCCGACTCGTTCTTGGGTGCCGTCCGGCGCGCAAGCGGGGTGGCTGAATTCACAGGTGCTAGTGAAGTTTGTCGTTGGCTGTTGCAACAAGCAAGTTTGCCCTTGCAGGGGGCCCCCGTGCCTCGTGGGAGTCGCGTTCAAATTTTCTTCGACGCGTTGTATGTGATTGGAGTTATTGAGGGGAAGTTCAAATTGCACCACAATGTTGTTCGTGCAATCTTGCTGCAGACGCTTTGGGCGGATATTCGGGTCGTTTACGTTGTCGGAGCGCCGGCCTGGCGACGAGGACATGTTGGGTGTAATGGCAATGGGCGTGCAGACTTCTTGGCCGAGATCGGGGGCGCGGACGGTGAACGCTTTCTTGGTAAGTCTGAACATCGAGGTTTCTATTTAGATGTATGGCCACAGGAACGTTTTCGAACTCGTCTTGAAGCCGTGCCGATTCCAGAGGGTGAGTTTGCTTGAGCGCCTCGGGTGCCCCGGATTGCCGAGGCAGCGCCAGTCCGACCTTGCAGGCGAAGTCGGCGCGCCTCGCTGGAGGTCCGCATGGGCGTTGAGGGCGAGAAGTTTGCTACAGACCGCGCGCGCGTGGACCGAGGCGGGGCGCCGTTGCCCACGCTGCGGCAAATCGCGGAAATCATCGCCAAGGCGGCCTCGCAGACGGGGGCTCCAAGGCGTCGATCGCGTCGTGAGCCCCATGATCCAGACATGTTGGTCAGGTTGCGAGCTTTGCAAAACCTCAGACATGCCGCCCCACCCCCTTCCTATCGACATGTTTTCGCGGCGGCGGCGAACAGGATTCGAAGGGAGATGTCGCCAGATCGCTTTATGAAGGCATGTGGACAAATGCTGCAGCATGCAACACGAGGGGGGCGCCGGGGACAGAGGCTGAAGCATGGAGCACGAGCATGAAGCGTCATTGCACTCAGGCCATGAGCCTCCGGAGTGGATTCATCGACGGTGGTCGCATGAGGACCTCGAGGCCGTAGGGGGTGTCGCGGGCTTCAACATCCGTGAATTGACAACGAGACTCAAGCATGACAAAACATGTTCACGAGAGGATCTCCTCGTTTCGGAGATGTTGCAGGCGACGCCTGAGCAGGCTTTGGACGTGCTGGCAGAGTGTTTCGTTATACTTTTTTCTGAACCATGCGGCGACTGACGAGGATGATTTGTTTGACTTTCACGAAATCATATTGCTGGAGAAGCTTACCAGTCCCGAGTTTTTTTTTTTGTTGTTTTTTTTTTTGTGTATGTATATATATATAAATAAAAAAAAACACTTGGCCGGCGCGCGCGATATACCGTTGGGGGGCCATCAGTTTGCTTATCGCAAGTCTTTTCAATCAAATGAAATACAATTTATGCTTTGGATGTTGTGTGAGAAGGCGGCTGAGTTCAACAATCCGTTGTTTCTGTTCGCGGTGGTTCATGACGAATATGTCGCAGGACCACAGCAGGCAGGCGTTGCTCGAAACCTTATTGCGGCGTGTTTGCGGGAAGTGCGACGGGCGCTGAGCCGAGTGAGGCTGCCGGGAAAACCTTTGTCCGAACCATTCCGCCGTGCCAGGTTTATTTTCTAAGGGGATCTGGAACCTCCAGTGGATTTCAACCATGTCCTTCAGCAGCGAGTTGTGCTTCTTTTCTTGCGGGACTGCAGCAGGTGCCGATCGGGCGTGGATTTGTCTCGCGAGGATGTGGCCGTTCTTCGAGAGAGTCGTAGCGGCGAGCCTGCCCCAACCAGAGCCATGCAGGGAACGGAAAGATCGCCTATTCTTCCGTTTGCGGACAACTATTGGCTATTGGCGCGCAGTGGAAACCAACTTCGTCTCATGGCGGGTCGTTGGCGCGGGCTGATTGCACAGGCCGGCTCTAGAGTGGACCTCCAGGATTGCTTGCGGAGCGCGACTCATGCATCGCAGGGGCCGTTGTCAATCAAGAACTTGTGGGCGAATTGTGGGAGCGAGCCCGGAGAGATTGTGATGAAACACAAGCAGAAGTACGAGGGCATTCGTATTCTTGGAACCATGTTTACGGCAAGCGACGATTGCACTCAGGATATTGAAAATCGCATCGCCCGGGCGTGGGCAGCTTTTCGCAAGTACTAAGACATTATTGCATCAAAGTGTGGTTCCTTGAAGCAGCGGCTTTTGGCTTTGAATCGCTATGTGTTGCCATGTCTCTTGTGCAATATCGGGATCCTGAACTTAACGCAGCGGCACCTACAGCAGTTCCGTGCCACCGAAGATGCCATGCAGCGACGGGTCGTGCGCTTCAAGGTACCCGGCGAGTGGAGAGAGTGGGGGGACGAGACAGGAGACTATTTGGCAGTATGTCATGCGCGTCCACATCGTTACAGAGCCAAATGCAATCTGGAATGTTGGCACGTTAGTGCTCTAGGGCGTGTTTTCGATTGGGCTGGTCATGTTGGATGATTTTCACATTGGGCCCCGGAGCGGCTCGCTTACAAATCGCTCTTGCTTCGCGGCGCGGCATACCTGCAGACGCTGGAATACATGCTCGGTCAGCAAGCACACGGTCGCAAGTTCAAGGTGTGGCGTTGGGAACAGCAATTTGCCAGAGAGTTTGGCCGGGATTGGATGCATCTCGCGCTGGACAGCGAAAGCTGGGCTACGTTAGAATCTTCATGGGTTGAGCGCCGGACAAGTTGGCACAAACAGTAGTTTTATCCCTGAGCGTTTCTAGTCTCACTGCCAGGTCTCCCTGAGCTTGCCAAGGCAGCGCCAAATAGGTCAAAATAGGTCGTCGTCGTTGTCGTCCGTCGTCGTCGTCGTTGTCGTCGTTGTCGTCGTCCGTCGTCGTCGTCGTCGTCGTCGTCGTCGTCGACGTCCTTCGTCGTCGTCCGTCGTCGTCGTCGACGTTCTTCTTCGTCGTCGTCGTCGGTCCTCCGTCGTCGTCGTCGTCGTCCGTCGTCGTCATCGTCCTCGTCGTCGTCCTCGTCTTCGTCCTCGTCCTCGTGGTTGGCTTCCTCCCGCATGGGCCCGCCGAGGAGGCCGGGGCGGCCGAGGGCGGCGGCGCCGGCGGGGACAGGAACCGGTGGTTGAAAGATGGGGTCCTGAGGGATGGGGTCCTGAGGGAAGGGGTGCCTCAAACAATGTAGATTCACCCTTGGGTCCTTTCTTATCCTCAGGACCCCCAGTCCTCAGGACCCCATCTTTGAACCATCGAGAGGAACGCCTCCGAGGAGGAGTGGTTGCCCCCAGACGATAACGAGAGGCCGGCCGCCCACGTCCGCGGCCAGAGGCTTGGGGGCCCTTTTTGGGGGCGGCGGGCGCCGCCTGCGTGGGCGCCTCCCGGAGGTAACCGTCGGCGCGCACATGGAGGGGGCTCGTCGATCCCGGCTGTTCCTCCCCACCTCGGTGCACCCCCCCGTTCCGCGTCGGCCGCGGTGTGTTTCCCCTCGAGTCCCAGCCTTCCTGGCTCCCCCTTGCTGCCCTTCCGCTGGCGAGGGCGGGGTCTCAGAGGGTGTGGGCCTTGTTCAAGGGGCCCAGAGGCTCCTGAGGAGCTTTTTCTTAAAAGTTCAGATAGTTTCTGAGCAGGCCCCTGTCTTCTGGGAAGGCCCCTCACTCCTTGGCAGGCCGCCTCCTTCGCCCCAATGGCCTCCAGAGCACTTCTCGTGGGGCCCAGTTCGTTCCCGATTTGCAGGCGTCGACTTGTGGGAAGGATAGGGATCAGGGGAAGGGAAAGGAGGAGAGGGCGGAAGAGGCGGAGGAAGAGGAGGAGGCGGAGAAAGCGGAGGAGGAGGAGGAGGAGGTGGACCAGTGTAAACCCAAGACTCTTCAACGATGTTGCAATCAACCCTCCCTCCAAGTTCCCTCTTCATAACCCCCTACAAGGAGTCATACACACTGCGGGAAGGGCCCCGTTGGAAGACGAACGTGTGCAAATCCTGTACCGTGCCAGACATAGTACCATTCTTGGGAATTCGATGCTGCGAATCAACCTTACTGTTGCGTCTTGACAATCCTGAGTCGTGCCATGCCATCATTCGCCACGAATCAACGTAAGTGTTGCGCCCTGACAGTCCTACACTTCCCCGAAGCACCAGTTCTGGGAAGTGAACCATGAGAACCCTTGAAACCTTTCAATTTAAAACGAATGTGCACGGCGCTACGGCGATAGCCACACTTTGAAAATTGGCCGCCATCCATCCGTGAAGCTCTTGCATTTTCAGACGAGTGTGCGCGACGCTAGGGCGAGAGCCATACTTTGAAAACGGGCCGCCCTCCATCCGTGAAGCTCATGCAATTTTTTTCGACGAATGCGCGCGGTGCTCAGGCGAGAGCCACATTGTGAAAACGGGCCGCCTTCAATCTGTCAAGCCCTAGCAAATTTGGAAGCCGAGTGTGCGCGCTCTAATACAAGAGCCACACTTCGAAACCGAGTCTCCCTTCATCCGTGAAACAATGTGCGCAGCGCCAGGGCGAGAGCCACACTTTGAAAACGGCCCCCCCCTCCATCAGTGAACGTCAAGCAGTTTTTTCTTACGAAAGTGCGCGGCGCTCATGCGAGAGCCACATTTTGGAACGGGACCGCCCTCCATTTGTAAGAACGTTGCAACTTTTCAAGCTTGAGGATCACAGTTGGTGAGGAAGTCTTAGGCGAAACGCCTGGCCCGCCCTTCCGAGCGGCCTCGGGGTGCGACAGGGAGGAGTTATTCATAAGGAAAAGGAATGGAGGAGCGGGAAGGAAGGAGCGTGCTGGTCTGCTGTCCGTACGTGCCGAGAATTGCGGTTCGCTCGCATCCCGTTTAGGAGTGTGTGTTCGCAGTCGGAGGTTGCCCCTGGTGAGCCAGGAAACCAGTTTCGGTTCGCGTCGTGCGTGCGGACGAGGCGAAGCTGCGCGGGGGCTACGATATGTCGGCCGAGGCCCGCGGCCCGCGGCCGAGGACCAAGGTGGGGAACAAGTTTACATGCGGTCTACGCGGCATCCTGAGGTTGTCTCGTGGGCTGTTCCAAGGATTGACTTTGCAACTGTCTCTCCATCAGTGGCCTGTAGGCACTTCATTGTCCAAACTGGCAGCCCAAACGAAGTACGGCTTCGATGGATTGCGCGCGTCACTGACCATGAGCATTGCACAACTGAGGTGAGACCCGACGCCCGCACATACGACGAGCGCACACGCAGAATCAAGTATCCCAGTACGGAGATGTTGCTATCATTGGCAAGAATCTGCTTGTAGCATGGACCAGAGAGGAGGATAGAACAAGAGGGATGATTCGCCTGCGGCACCGCGCGCGCTCACACACCATGCCACGGCCGATCAATGAACGAGGAAGATGTGGCATCAAGCTTTCGATCATTGCCATGGCACTTTGTATCCTGATCAGAAGTAAAGTTAAAGGCATCGTTCACTTACCAAACCCAGTCTGAGAGATCAAACAACAGAAATGACACCCATGCGTGCACCGACATCATCACTTTCTTTATCAAGGGTGGCTGGAGTCCTACGGCACCCAGCTCCGCAAGCTTGAAGCACAGCGTCGACCTCAAATGATGTCCGTGCCTGCAGTGCGATCGATCACTCTGACCAAATGCCCGATCACTCTTCTGAACTGGTGAAGGGCCGCACGTACTTGCGCAGATGACCCTGACAAGTTAGGAACCACCCTGCACTGTACATAGTTCACAGCTTAGCAAACAGCCACGAGCAGAACGTGGCAGTGATGCTGCCTGAACGAGATGAGTGGCCGACACTTCAATTCATCCCACGCCGAATGTATATATATATATATATATATATATATAGAATCAACTCTTTGCTCTAAGGCGCAGAGACCAAATTGCAAATACATGGATCGGACTCCTGTGCAGGTGGTAGAAATACATGCGAATCATCTTGCGACCAAAGAGTTCTTGATCATACTGGCACCAATCTTCGTACCGCACCCAGTCGATACCCTCCGACTCCACAAGTTTGAGGTCTGCGCGGCTGTGCGTCATGGGGCAACAGAGGGTCATCTCCTGACTTCCCTTGTCAACGCCGACACACGCAAACGTTGCCAAAACATGTTTCACACGCCGGGCTACTGCTACAGCGGAGACCCATGCCAAGAGACTCCGTGCTTGCCTCCAGGGTGCTCTGGGTTTCTTGGGTTTCGATGGTTTTGCGACGGAAAGCGTGACGTTCGCACACCAAACATCAATGTACGTCCTGGGGTCTCAGGGTTGGGTTTCTTGTGGAAGGTTTCGTGTGGACTAGCCTCCACTGTACTGGTGGTATGCTTGGGTAGCGGCCAAGAAGCTCATGGACACGAGATCGCAAATCATCATGTTGACGCCGCTGGCATTGCCTTTGATGCCCGACGGCAGAAACATTCCAAATTCGACGATCCGATCAATACCTCGGCCACGATTGTGCAAAGGCAGCTGCACGATCGTACAAACACATGCCCATCAACTTTCTGCAGCCCCGTGATATCTTGCCTGCAGCACGGACTCCCAACCGATTTCGACGGCTCAGCGAGGATTCGCCGTGAGGTTTTGCAATCATCAAATATGTTTGGACAGGTTGGGAACTCATCTGATTTTGATAATGATTATTCGCACGTCTATTTTGCAATATCTGAAATGCACATTCGCACACGACAGGTCAATGATCTTCGCACGCGCTAACCGATGACGACCATATTCACGAGTCGCAGATGTCAATTCTCCGCACAACCTTGTCCAATCACAAGGGACAGGTTTGCACATTATTGTCCTTCGTGTTGCTGAGTTCTCGCACCCCACAGCGGGGACAAGGCATCATATCTTGCACTGTACTGCAATTTTGTCACGCTGGTCGGCTGGGCGGCGTGCTAATGTGGTTAGCAATCACGCCCGAGCTTGGCCAGCACGCAGCTCCTCTTCTTCAGTTGGCAAGTGTTTTGTGATTGGTTTGCACAGCTCCCCTGGTATAGTTTCCACCGCAGTCTCAATATGCATGGGTGCCCTGTCCCCACGCCTCTGTGGCAGAATGATCTAATGATGGCTGGTGGTTGCCCAAGACACTCTCACGCATTCCAGCCAAGTTCAGATCAGGCCTGAACATGGCAATTGCCTGGGACTTATTATATAATCGGTCCGTAAACACCTGGCGACTCACAGACAGGGAAACACGTTAACCTGGACAATTGCACCGTCGACATAGCTCACATAATTTTCCTTTGCCCCGCCCTGCCATGAAAGCGTCCCGATGCGACTGAAGCCTCTCATACGCATACATTCCTGTTTGTCCTATGTGAGGTTGTGTGCACCATGGCGCCGCGAAACCATGCACACGTCCTTTTTTGGACTGGTCGGGCATGCCACGCCGAGGTCGCATGCACGTCTCAAACGACTACAGTTTCGGATCGAATACTTGTCGGGATAATGGCAGCTCGTCACAGTGCACTTCGGCTTACACCCGCTCGATACAACGGATGGCATTCCAATCATCCTATCCTTTTTCATGCCCCCCTTGCCTTCTAGTTATTACCTTCTGAATCCCCTAGGCGTTTCAATATAATGCCTGCTTCTATCTTAATTTGCACGCTTCCACTACCCCACCGATTCATTGAATCAGTGTCCCCAGCATGTCGAACGTGTCTCCGAAAGTGCGCCAGTGGATCTCCCTGAATACACTAAAGGGGGTGGGGGGGTTCCAGAACCCCCCCGCCCTCCCCCCCCTCCCTTGAAGGGGAGGGGGGGGCCCGGCCCCCCCCCCCCCGTTTTGGCGCTGAAAGGGGGGGGGGGTCGGAACCCTCCCCCCCCCCTCCCCCCTTTGCGCCGGAAAGGGAGCCGGGGAGGGGGGGCTTCTCTCGCTTCTCCTTTCTGCGCCAGAGAAGGTGGGTAGGGAGTAGGGAGTAGGGAGTAGGGAGTAGGGAGTGGTTAGTAGTGAGTAGTGAGTTAGTGCGTAGTGAGTAGTGAGTCTTGGGTAGCGAGTAGTGGGTAGTGAGTGGCGAGTAGGGAGTAGGGAGTAGGGAGTGGTTAGTAGTGAGTAGTGAGTTAGTGCGTAGTGAGTAGTGAGTCTTGGGTAGCGAGTAGTGGGTAGTGAGTGGCGAGTAGGGAGTAGGGAGTAGGGAGTGGTGAGTAGTGAGTAGTGAGTTAGTGCGTAGTGAGTAGTGAGTCTTGGGTAGCGAGTAGTGGGTAGTGAGTGGCGAGTAGGGAGTAGGGAGTAGGGAGTGGTGAGTAGTGAGTAGTGAATAGTGAATAGTGTGTACTGATAAGTGAGTAGTGAGTGGCGAGTAGTTAGTAGTGAGTAGTGAGTAGCGGGTAGTGAGTAGTGAGTACTGGGTAGGGAGTAGGGAGTAATGAGTAGTGGGTAGTGAGTAGTGGATAGTGAGTAAAGGGCGGCAAGTAGTGATTAGTAAGTAGTGAGTAATGGGTAGTGCGTAGTGCGTAGTGAGTAGTGAGTAGTGAGTAGTGAGTAGTGAATGGTGAGTAGTGAGTAGTGAGTAGTGACTAGAGAGTAGCGACTACTGAGTAGTGAGACGAGAGTAGTGAGTAGTGAGTAGTGAGTACTGAGTACTACGTAGTGCGCTGTGAGTAATGAGTAGTGAGTAGTGATGAATAGAGAGTAGTGGGTAGTGGCAGTGGGTAGTGTGTAGTGAGTAGCGAGTAGGGAGTAGCGAGTAGTGAATAGTGAGGAGCGACTAGGGCGTAGTGAGTAGTGAGTAGTGAGTAGTGAGTACAGAGTAGTCAGTAGTGAGTAGTGGGTAGTGCTTAGTGAGTAACGACTAGGGAGTAGCGAGTAGTGAGTAGCGAGTACTGAAGTGAGTAGTGAGTAGTGAGTAGGGAGTAGGGAGTTGGGAGTAGCGACCGGTGGGTAGTAAGAAGTGGGTAGCGAATCGTGGGTAGTGAGTAGCGATTAGTGAGTAGTGAGTAGTGGGTAGTGAGTAGTGACTAGTGACTAGTGACTCGTGACTGTGACTAGTGACCAGAGACCTATGTAGTGACTAGTGAGTAGGGAGTAGTGAGTAGTGAGTAGTGAGTAGCGGGGAGTGAGTAGTGTGTATTGAGTAGCGAGTATGGGAGTAGCGAGTAGTGAGTATTGAGTACTGTGTAGTCAGTATTGTCTAGGGAGTAGGGAGTAGGGAGTAGCGAGTAGCGAGTAGTGGGTAGTGAGTAGTGATTTGTGGGCAATGAGTAGTGAGTAGTGAGTAGTGGATTAGTTGGTAGTGGGTAGTGAGTAGTGATTAGAGAGTAGTGAGTAGTGAGTAGTGAGTAGTGGGTAGTGCTTAGTGAGTAGTGAGTATTGAGTAGTGGGTAGTGAGGATTGAGTAGTGAGTAGTGAGTAGGGAGGAGGGAGTGGTGAGTAGGGATTAGTGAGTAGCGAGTAGTGGGTGGTGGGTAGTGAGTAGTGGATAGTGAGTAGTGAGTCGTGAGTAGTCAGTAGGGGGTAATGAGAAGTGAGTAGCGAATAGCCAGTAGTCAGTAGTGGGTAGTGAGTAATGAGTAGTGGGTACTCTTTGGGGCTGGGGTTAGTGGTTGGGGTTCGGGTTAGGGGTTTCGGTTAGGGGTGAGGACTAGGGGTAGGGGTGGCGGGGGTCGGGTTCCGGAGTCAGGGGCGGCGTGGCGAAAGGGGGGGGGGGTGCGGCCAAAGGGGGGGAGGGGGGGCCGCTCTTTGAAAGGGGGGGGGGGTCCCCGACGGATCGGGGAAAGGGGGGAAGGGGGGGGGGTCCCCGACGACGGATCGGGGAAGGGGGGGAGGGGGGGGGTCCCCGACGACGGATCGGGGAAGGGGGGGGGTCCTAACCCCCCCCCTTGGGGAGATCCAGCGGCGCACCCTCTACTCCGTTCCCTCTTCAAACCACCCGCCAATTCACAGGCAGCGCACCATAGCCGCAGCACAGGAGCGCTGCTCCAGCTGGATAGCAGACGGTGGGTCATCAATTACAAAGCACGAGCAGAGAAACATATGACCGTTCCCCCCGTACGTTACACCTCTGCGAACAATGGCAGTATTGAGATGATTCCGCCATCGAGCAATGGGTTAGGTCCCGTAGGATGACAGAATCCGCAGTTTCTTTTTAATCAACGGGATGTTCATGTTCCGCACCTGCATCTCACAAACGAACTACGGATTCGATGCATCGCGCGCTTCACGTGGGTTGTCCCGTGGGTTGTTCTGTGGTTGTCCCGCGGGTTGTCCCGTGGGTTGTTTAGTGGTTGTCCCGTGGGTTGTCTTGTGATTGTTCGTGGGTTTTTCTGTGGTAGTCGCGCGGGTCGTCCCGTGGTTGTTTTGTTGTCATTCCGTCGGTTGTCCCGCGTTTGTCGTATGCGTTATCTCGCGAATGTCCCGTGCGTTGTCGAGTTCGTTGTCCTGTGGTTGTCCCGTTGATGGCCCGTGGGTTGTTTCGTGATTGCTTCTTTTTGTGTTTTGTGGGTTGTGCCGCGTTTTATCCCGCGGTTATTCCGCGGGTTGTTATTCCGTGGGTTGTTTTGTCCTGAGGTTGCTTCGTGGTTGTCCCGTTTGTTGTTTCGTAGGTTTTCGGGCTGTTGTCCCGTGGGTTGTCCAGCGTGTTGTCCCGTGGCCGTCGCGGGTTTCTGTCCCTTGGTTGTCCCGTGGTTGTCCCGCGATTTCCCCGTGTGTTGTCCGATGAGTTTCCCCATCGTGCTCATTTGCAAGTGATGTAACAATCGACATGCACATTCTCACGTAGGTATGCAAATCGAAGTTCACAGTGAACTGCAATCGGCATGCAAGTCACACTTGACATTGCAATGCACATCGAAATTCACTTCGAATGTCCATCGACATGCAAGTCATCAGGATCATTTAGTTGCAAATTGGTATGCGTTTGACACGTCGTCCAATTACATTTGAAAGGTATGCCGCGATGCAACTCGCAATGCGTAAGCAATCATGAGCGCGCTTCGAGTCCTTCGATTCAACAGCATTGGATGCTCGTTTCCACTGCGTTCGCGTGAAGTCGTGCATCAGGAACGAGACGGATGATGGGGCACAGGTTGAGCAGAGAGGATGATGAGAAGGACGAGGAGGAGGATGGTGAGGAGGTGAAGGAGACAGGGAGTGGGATAATAATGAAGATGCTTTGGCTATTGGGGCAGGGCGGGTTCATTGTGGGGCCTTCTTGGCCAGTGCTTGGTCGCTCTCCTGGGGCTGTCTTGTGGGCTTTTTGTGGCCCTCTTGGTCCGCCTTGGTAACCATGGAGCATGGAGGTTAAATTTGTTGTTTCGGTGGTCTCTTAACTGTTCTTGTCCTCTCTGGAAACATCATTGGGCCATCTTGGGGCCGCCCTGGGCAGTGTCATAAGGTCAGGGGTCTCTCTTTGACTGGTAGAGGGTCCTCTTGAGCACTCATGAGGACTTGGTACGCTTGGAAAAAATGCGCACTGAAGAAGCGAAAGTCAGTTCGGCTCTTTGGTCGTCAGAATTCTCTCGTGGAGCCTGTGGGGCTTCTCGTGCGCTCCTGGTGGCCGCTCGAATCGCCTCAAGGCACACTGGGCCGTCCTGGCGGCCACCCGTAGCCCTCTTTGACCTTGTGGACGGCATCTTGTCGTTCTCTTGGGCGCCAAGGTGCGCGCCGCTCACGGCTATGATACCCCGGCGACCAAGAGGGAGGCCTGGGGCATCAGTGGACTGGGCTGTAGGATAACGAATGAGCGACAGAAGAAAACGGGGTCGTCCGCGCCGACATCGGCGCGTAAGCTGCCCGCGTAAGGTCGCGCGTAGGTACCCTCGCGTCCAATGTAGCGTGCCGCGCTGGCGGCCCGCGTAAGCCACCGCGTAAGGTCGCTAGGCCAGCCGCGTGAGACTCGTGCCTTTTCGTCGCTCAAATGCATGAAGATCAATTTTCGGAGGCCCGCGCGGACTTCTCGTGCCGGCGCTGGGCCCCACTTGGCGGCGCCTCTGGCGCCGCTCCTGGAGCGACAGGGGAGGAGGGAGGTCCAGCGCCGACCCAGGGAAGCCGCGTGGGCCTCCGAAAAGTAGTGCTCCGCATCGAGCCGCATCGCAGATGCATCGGCGATGCGGCGCGATTGTCCGACCTTATCTGCTCGGGTCCGATTTCGGAGGCCTCTATAGAAAAGCTCCGCCCCCCCCTCCCCCCAACACACAACCGGCATTTATTTGATTGTCCAGAGTGTTTGCCAAACAGTTCTTGCCCGTTCGGTCACTCTCTTTTTGGGTACATTGGGCTAGAGGGTGCTAGTTTGGACAAGGGGCAGACATCTCCCATGCCTGTGCCCAAGGGGCCAGCGGATCACGTTGTTGCCGAGCCGGCAGTGGAACTACCCGCTGAGGAGCAGAAGCCCGCTGATGAGCAGGAATCCATATGGACAACGATGCAAAGAACCGCCGATGAACAGGCGACTGTAGCTGACTCCAAGTTCGAAGGAAGCTCGAAATTGTGCAAGGCGTGGTGCGCGTTTGGCCTGCAGCCGTGGAACGTCAAGTGCGGCTTGAGCGAGTGCGCGGCTTGCGCCTCCTGCAAGACGTTACCCGGGGAGGCGAGCCCAGACTCAGAGGAGCCGAAGCAGACCGAGGAGCCGGGTGCCGCCAGCGAGCAGGAGGGGCGTCCGGAAGCAGCTCAGGTGCCTGCCGAGGCAGCGGTGACGCCGCTTGCCGCCAGCGAGCAGGAGGCAGCCACCCAAGGCGATGCCGCTCAGGAGCAGGGGTCCGCCGAAGAGCCTCGGGAGCAGAAGCCGTCGGAGGAACAGAGGCTGGCCGAGGCGGCCACGCAAGAGCCTGCCGAGGGGCAGGAGCCCGCTGAGGAGCAGGCAACCTCGGCGGACTCCAAGTCCTGCAAGATGTGGTGCATGTTCGGCCTGCAGCCGTGGAACACCAAGTGCGGCCTGAGCGAGTGCTCGGCGTGCCTCCGGTGCAAGAGCCTCTCGGGGACGACGAGCCAGGGCTCGGAGGAGCCGAGGCAGCCCGAGGAGCAGAGTTCCGCCGGCGAGCAGGAGGCGCCCAGCCACAACGACACCAACCAGCCCCCCATGTCGGAGCCGGATGTGGAGGAGGCCCTGAACCCGGCTGCGGGAGCTGAGGAGACTCAACCGCAGGTCGGGGAGGCGAAGCCTGCAGCCTCCGGTTCAGAGGAGCCTGGGGCGGCGGAAGTCACGCAGCCGATCGAGATCGACGAGGCCGATATCGAGAACTCCCTGGATCCCTCCGAGCAGGAAGACCAGAGCCGGGCCGACGAGCAGAAGCCCGCCGAGAAGGAGCAGTCTTTGGGAGCTCAGAGCTCTAGCGAGGCAGGGGTGCAGGGGTCTGCCGAGGCCGTGGCGGCAACGCCTGCCGAGGAGCAGCTCGATGAGGAGCTGGCGGCTGCGGCGGGCTCCAAGACCGCAGGAGGCCCGAGGGCGTGCAAGATGTCGTGCAAGCTCGGCCTGCGGCAGTGGAAGACCAAGTGCGCTTTGACCGAGTGCGCGGGCTGCCTCCGGTGCAGCGGCCTGCCCGGGACGACGAGCCGAGACCCCGAGGAGGCGGAGCAGGCCGAGAAGCAGGGTCCTTCCGGCGAGCAGGAGGCGGCCGACCAAGGCGATGCCGCTCAGGAGCAGGGGTCCTCCCAGGAGCCCCAGGCGACACAGGGCAGCGACGCCGGCGCAGCTCAGGTTCGGGTGCTGGGACAGACAGAAGTTAACGGGCGAAGAACGGTGTGACGTACACTTTTTCGCTGTCGGGGGCGCCGGCTGGAAAGTTTATACCCTTGCGGTGGCACGTCAAGGTATAAACTTTCCAGCCGCCCTGGGGCAGCGCCCCCGGTGACGGAACAGTTTATTCTATACCGTTCTTCGCCCCCTAGAGATGTGTCCCTGGCCCAAGTTGTCCCCAGGCTTCGGGCCGTCTTTGAGCCTCGGGCGTCCGTTCTGGGTCCCGTCTGGGGCCGTCTGGGGCCGCCAGGGCCTCTCCCTGGCAGCCCTGGAGACAGCTTGTGCCACGACCGCTTCTGTCGACACCCGACAGGTGTCGGACGACGCTGCCGAGGCGGAGTTGCGGCCTCTGGAGGATCAGAAGTCTGCCGAGCCAGCGGTGCAATCTCCCGCCGAGGAGCAGATGCCTCTGGAAGCTCAGGGTTCTGGCAGTGCAGAGGGGCAGGAGCCCGCCGAGGCATCGGTGGAAAAGCCCGCCGAGGAGCAGGAGCCCACCGAGGAGAGCGTGGCTGCGGCGGGCTCCAAGTCCGAAGGAAGCCCGGCGGAGTGCAAGATGTGGTGCATGTTCGGCCTGCAGCCGTGGAACACCAAGTGCGGCCTGAGCGAGTGTTCGGCTTGCCTCCGGTGCAAGGACCTGTCGGGAGCGACGAGCCAGGGCTCGGAGGAGCCGAGGCATCCCGAGGAGCAGAGTTCCGCCGGCGAGCAGGAGGCGCCCAGCCAGGGCGATGACAGCAATGCGGCAGATGCGGAGGAGTCCCTGAAGCCAGCTGCGAGCGCCGAAGAGGCGCAGCCGTTGAAGGAAGAGGCGAAGCCCGAGGCTGCCAAGGAAGGGCCGACGGCGGCGGATGCCACGGACACCACGGAGGACGAAGAAGATATGGAGAAGTCCCTGGCTCCGCCAGCTCAGGAGCAGGGGTCCGCCGAAGAGCCTCGGGAGCAGAAGCCGTCGGAGGAACAGAGGCTGGCCGAGGCGGCCACGCAAGAGCCTGCCGAGGGGCAGGAGCCCGCTGAGGAGCAGGCAACCTCGGCGGACTCCAAGTCCTGCAAGATGTGGTGCATGTTCGGCCTGCAGCCGTGGAACACCAAGTGCGGCCTGAGCGAGTGCTCGGCGTGCCTCCGGTGCAAGAGCCTCTCGGGGACGACGAGCCAGGGCTCGGAGGAGCCGAGGCAGCCCGAGGAGCAGAGTTCCGCCGGCGAGCAGGAGGCGCCCAGCCACAACGACACCAACCAGCCCCCCATGTCGGAGCCGGATGTGGAGGAGGCCCTGAACCCGGCTGCGGGAGCTGAGGAGACTCAACCGCAGGTCGGGGAGGCGAAGCCTGCAGCCTCCGGTTCAGAGGAGCCTGGGGCGGCGGAAGTCACGCAGCCGATCGAGATCGACGAGGCCGATATCGAGAACTCCCTGGTTCCCTCCGAGCAGGAAGACCAGAGCCGGGCCGACGAGCAGAAGCCCGCCGAGAAGGAGCAGTCTTTGGGAGCTCAGAGCTCTAGCGAGGCAGGGGTGCAGGGGTCTGCCGAGGCCGTGGCGGCAACGCCTGCCGAGGAGCAGCTCGATGAGGAGCTGGCGGCTGCGGCGGGCTCCAAGACCGCAGGAGGCCCGAGGGCGTGCAAGATGTCGTGCAAGCTCGGCCTGCGGCAGTGGAAGACCAAGTGCGCTTTGACCGAGTGCGCGGGCTGCCTCCGGTGCAGCGGCCTGCCCGGGACGACGAGCCGAGACCCCGAGGAGGCGGAGCAGGCCGAGAAGCAGGGTCCTTCCGGCGAGCAGGAGGCGGCCGACCAAGGCGATGCCGCTCAGGAGCAGGGGTCCTCCCAGGAGCCCCAGGCGACACAGGGCAGCGACGCCGGCGCAGCTCAGGTTCGGGTGCTGGGACAGACAGAAGTTAACGGGCGAAGAACGGTGTGACGTACACTTTTTCGCTGTCGGGGGCGCCGGCTGGAAAGTTTATACCCTTGCGGTGGCACGTCAAGGTATAAACTTTCCAGCCGCCCTGGGGCAGCGCCCCCGGTGACGGAACAGTTTATTCTATACCGTTCTTCGCCCCCTAGAGATGTGTCCCTGGCCCAAGTTGTCCCCAGGCTTCGGGCCGTCTTTGAGCCTCGGGCGTCCGTTCTGGGTCCCGTCTGGGGCCGTCTGGGGCCGCCAGGGCCTCTCCCTGGCAGCCCTGGAGACAGCTTGTGCCACGACCGCTTCTGTCGACACCCGACAGGTGTCGGACGACGCTGCCGAGGCGGAGTTGCGGCCTCTGGAGGATCAGAAGTCTGCCGAGCCAGCGGTGCAATCTCCCGCCGAGGAGCAGATGCCTCTGGAAGCTCAGGGTTCTGGCAGTGCAGAGGGGCAGGAGCCCGCCGAGGCATCGGTGGAAAAGCCCGCCGAGGAGCAGGAGCCCACCGAGGAGAGCGTGGCTGCGGCGGGCTCCAAGTCCGAAGGAAGCCCGGCGGAGTGCAAGATGTGGTGCATGTTCGGCCTGCAGCCGTGGAACACCAAGTGCGGCCTGAGCGAGTGTTCGGCTTGCCTCCGGTGCAAGGACCTGTCGGGAGCGACGAGCCAGGGCTCGGAGGAGCCGAGGCATCCCGAGGAGCAGAGTTCCGCCGGCGAGCAGGAGGCGCCCAGCCAGGGCGATGACAGCAATGCGGCAGATGCGGAGGAGTCCCTGAAGCCAGCTGCGAGCGCCGAAGAGGCGCAGCCGTTGAAGGAAGAGGCGAAGCCCGAGGCTGCCAAGGAAGGGCCGACGGCGGCGGATGCCACGGACACCACGGAGGACGAAGAAGATATGGAGAAGTCCCTGGCTCCGCCGGAGGTCCTGGCCACTGGAATGTGATTCGAGCTCTAGGTGCCAGGAGAGGCCACTGAAAGAAAGGCATGGATGCCCAGGAGAACATATGCCCAGACCCAGTGTCCTGGCGGAGAAGAACATCACTGACAGGCACCCAACGTTTCCTGGGTGTTGTTGTGTTGACGTGGTGGCGTACTGGTTGCTCGAGCTATCAATTGCTGCGCCCGCGGCGACACGAAGTGGTTGCGGAGCAGGTGAAGCCAGCGTCAGGTGCAGCAGAAGCTTTCGCGAGGGTGCTCTGCTGTTTTGCGAAAAGGCGTGACCGTCACTCTCCGAACGTGTCTGCTACCACTAACACACACGCGCACTTGCGTGCGACGCTGGCGCGCGCACGGTGACGATGCAGCGAAGTAACACGGTGGGCGTGCCACACGCGCGCTAGAGGCTACGAGCAATGAAGATCATAAGTTGGAATTCTTGGTACTTCACGTGTCCCTACCAGCCCATCCAGCAACGATGCCCAGGCAAAGAGCCTTGATCAGGGAAGTGAGGGAGCATGCAGTGCAACAAAGAGCTGGGGAAGCTGTCAGACCGACGAATGGGATTAGCCTGAGCAGGCCCAGGAGTGAAACACATGTGCCTTCGCGGACCTGTCGAACAAGGATGGGCGGAGAAATGGAGAGGCTGGAGAAGCAAGAGGGGGAACAGGAGGAGGAGGAGGAGGAGGAGGAGGAGGAGGAGAAGGAGGAGGAAGGATGATGGAGGAGTGGGAGCAGGAGGACGAGGAGGAAGGCGAGCAGAAGGCTGGGAGCTTGATTAAACACGTTCTTCTTTTACTTTTGGTAAACCCTGGCTGGGACGAGGAGGAAAAGGAGGAGGAGTAGGAGGAGGAAGAGGAGGAGGGTAGAGGACGAAGAGGACGAGGAGGAGGAGGAGGAAGAGGAGGAGGAGGAGGAGGAGGAGGGGGAGGAGGAGGAGGAGAAAGAGGAGGACGATGATGATGATGATGATGATGATGATGATGATGATGATGATGATGATGATGATGATGATGATGATGATGGTGATGATGATGCTGATGATGATGATGATGCTGATGCTGATGATGGTGATCATGACGATGACGATGTCGATGATGATGCTGATGCTGCTGATGATGGTGCTGATGATGATGGTGATGACGACGATGCTTATGATGATCTTGATAACAACGACGATGGCGATAACGATGATGGTGATGATGACGATGACGACGATGATGACGATGATGCTGATGATGATGATGATGATGATGATGATGATGATGATGATGATGCTGATGATGATGATGGTGATGATGAGGATGCTGATGAGGATGCTGATGATGCTGATTCTGATGATGATGCTGCTGCTGATGATGCTGCTAATGATGCTGCTGGTGATGATGCTGATGATTATGATGACGAGGAGGAGGCGGAGGAAGAGGGCCATCTTGGGCCATCTTGGAAGCTTCAACGCCTCGCGGGTCCCCGTCCAGACCTACGGGGAGGGGGGAATGGGGTATGGGTCAAGCTACCCCAAGCCGCAAGCCGTGTGGCTCACTCGCACCCGCCTTCTCGTTACTCTTATAGGGATCTTTTTGGAGCGATCTCGGATGACCTCCAAGATGGCCCAAGAAACGAAATTATTGAAACACGGCGGCCGTTACGACCTGTGCCTGCCCGTCGCCTGGCACTCCGGCACAGTCAACAGGTCGGTGAAGTCGACCCTCGCTGCCGAGGGCTACGCCACCCTCGAGGGATCGGAGACCAACATCTGGTCCGACAGCAGCCGACCGAGGCCCCAAGACGGCGCTCAAGCATATCGACGTGCTCGCCGACAAGCGCCCGGGGGAGATCTACAGCGACAGCAAGGGTCTCGTGACGCACATCGCTTCAGATGTGGGCCAGTCGACCGACAAGCGGTTCCGCATCGTCGCCTCCATGATCAAGGAGGCCGTGCACCCCAACAGTGCGCTCAAGCTCAGCTGGATCCCGACCTGGGTCATGGTCGCGGACGCCTTGACGAAGGCGATGGAGGGGGGCGTCCTGCTGTCGTTCTTCGGGGCCCGCAAGTACAGCTACGGGACCTGGCAGCCGCATGCCGCCATGCTCGCCTCAGTCCTGTTTACCTGCCTCGGCAAGGTCAAGGGACAGCCTACGCCTGCGCCGACGGTGCCGGACTACAGCTTCTACATCTGCCTGCTGACGTTCACGCTGGTCCTCGGCATGACTATCGGTTTCGGCATCTTCGTGGCGCTCTGGGCGATCATGAGGCAGAACAGCCTGGTCGCTACCGAGGAGCGCGTCACCGAAGCGAAGGCAATGGGCGAGCATCCCGGCTGGGGCGGCCGCGTGATTGGCCGGCGCCGTAACATGTCAGCTACAATCCCCGAGGATCGTGATTACGACGGCGACATCACGATGTACCCCTCGGATCGACACAGCAGTGCGCAGGCATCGAGTTCATCAGCATCGGCTTCAGGCGTCTCTTTCGGACACCACCCATCGCAGCCGCCGATATCAGCACCGCCGCCGCCATTGTTGCCGCGGGAACCACCGCCTGCCAGCGCGCCACCTACCGCAACATCAGCACGATCGAGGTCAGCGAGATTTCGAAGTTCGGGTTCAGCCCCTACCTCACCAAGCATAATCACCGTATCGAAGTCATCGAGTTCAGTACCTGCGAGTGTGGTTTCGTGGAACGGATCCTCACCGACGGTTTCGTCGAACGAGATGATCATCTGTGTGACCGCCGTCCCCCGCCATGATTTCAGAATCGGGCATAACCCGCCTAGCGTCTACATTACCTGCATGACCTGCAGAGGGGCTCGTCATGGCTTCTCCGGTTCTACAGGGACAGCAGTCCCGATTTCACGAACTTCCCCGAAGGCGTGATGAATGATCTCATGGGTCATTGGAGGAGGCTCACCGGCAGAGACTGCTGGCGCGGACCTGACTTGATGGACAAACCGACGAAGCCCAAAAAGGAAAGATGAGTCCCGCTTGGTATACGGACGGCAGGTTGGCCGGTCGAACCAGCAAATGTTCTGCCGCCGTTGCTATATACGGTCGCCTATTGCGACCCCGCTTACGTAAGTCAGCATTGCTGCTTTGTTTTCGCACCCAGCTAGAGTTTTATGTGAGTCCGCATCGTTGCTCTGTCTTTCACACTCGGCTACTTACACGTAGGTCCGCAGTGTTGCTCTGTTTTCATACCCGGCTTTTTACACGTAGATCCGCATGTAGAGATGCTCCATTCAGTGCGCACAAGTTTTGTTTCGATGATGTGATGACGATCGCACCCTTTCACATCTTATCACGATAAGATAGCCTTTTGGGGGTAATGTCGCTTCGCGATCGGACCGTTGTCATCGCTAGCGTTGCTGGTTTTTGATTCGGCCCGACGGCGCTGAGAGCTGAGAATGTCCTGCAGGTCGCGTTTAGCGCATCCGCTTAAGTGCCCAAGGGGCTGCCTGCTATGCTAGCCGTGTCAGGCCGTTTGCCTGCCTTTGCTGCCGCCGCCGCTGTTTCAGAATTATCTCGATAATTCGTTCCGTGTAATGAGGCGAGAGAAGATATGCCCGTCTCCCTCAGGCCGCTGCGAGCGCCGTCGAAAGCCGTGCAGGAGGAGAGTGATTCCTGGCGGTTTCTCGCTCTTAATCCCCGCTTCCTCTCCTCAGCTGCTCTCTGCCGCCGCTCAATTGGCCACGATTATTTTCCAGGGCCCTTGGCCGATTGAGCTGCGAGTCCGCTTTGCGAGCGTGCTACAAACGATAGATCCGCGATCTTCCATATCACATAGTGTACTCGTCTGGTGGCAAGTCGAGAGTGGCGGCTGCCCGCGCCTGGAGTGGGCTGCCCACGTCCGCCAGACGGCTTGCGGAGTTCACGCGGGCCTTGCTCTCTGGCGGGGCACCGTGGAGGGCCATCGCGCGCGGGTTAATTCGGGCGTGGATCTTCGTCATGTCGTCGGGCTGTGACTAGAGCGTGGAGGGTCGCTGCGTTGCTGTCCAACCCTGTAGGGCTGCATCTGGTATGGGCGCTTGGCGACCCGGTGCCACTTTTCGCCGGGCGCAGGAGCTGCGTGTGGGAAGTCCTGGAGTCCTTGGTGCAGGGTCTCCTTTTCCTGGCGTCGATGACGACGATGGTGCCGTTGGCGGGGTGCCTGTTCCTTGGCGCGCCGTCTGCTATCCACCCTGGGGGCGGTGGCCAGATGGGCGCAATTTTCACTGAGGGGACCGGTGATGGGGTGGTGCCAGCAGCCCATGAGTGAGATGTTCTTGTTCCTCTTTGACCCAGTCGATGCGCCAGTCACCTTCCCAGGTAATGATGTGGTGCTCCCACTCCTTGTGGTCGCTGAGTCAGTTCTAGAGGTGCCGCCCCTTCGCGACAGGGTGTGGGGGGGGGCCGCGGGATGTACCTCTGGACGGCATGTCACGTGCCTTGAGGGAGACGTCGTCCTCTGGTTCGAATCCGGCCATGAGCTCGATCTCATCGGTCTTATATGGCGTCCATCCCTTGGCTCGCAGCTCCCATTGCCACCTGGTGGGCAGGTCCGGGGCAGCGGGCGCGGGCCCGACGGGGAGCTGCATGGGCTGCATGGTGGGGGCGCGCCAGAGGCGCGTGTACATTTCCCGTGTAGCACGTGCGGCGCAAAGGTTGGGAGGGCCGCCGTCAGCGGCGTCAGGCCCCGGCAGGTCGAATGAGTGGGGTGCCGGCGTGCCTGGCTCGCCGAAGGGGTCGCCTTCTGGGGCGTGGAAGATTTCAGGGCGCGCGCCAGTAGGGGGCGCCTGGGGGTGGCTGGCGGCGCCGCCAGCGCTGGGTGCTGATTCTGACAAGTACATAGGGGCCCGGATGGCTAGTCCTCATGGCTCCGTGCGTTTGGGCCCCGTCCCTGCCTTGCTCGGGGGGGGCTCGTCGCCGCAATTCGTCCAGGGAGGGCGCGCCGCGTCGATGGTCTTGCCTGTGCTGGCGGGGGGCACCCGCCCGGTGGGGGCGTTTGCGGGGGGTGGCGTAAGGGGGCAGCATCCCAATCGCCATGCGCGATGTCCCACAGCTGCACCTCGACTCCATCCGCCCTGGGTGCTGCTTGGCAGCCCCGCCGTCGCGGATGCGGCCCCGTGCCTTGCTGGGTCCGTCCCGGTCCATGGTGCGTCGGGGACACCTCCGGCCCAGTTGTGGATGGCCTTCTTGTGGTCTTTCGGTTCAAAGTGCGACTTGTCTTGACGAATGTGTTGTCGAGCTCGCAATGCCATCGGCCGCCGATGATCCTTGGTCCTGGCCCATCTCATGAGAGGGCACCGCCGACATTGAACGCGAGGCTTCTTCCCAGGGCTCGCACAAGGGCCGCGGGGGTCGGGGGCGAACGCTGCGGGCCACCGCTGGATTGGCGGGGCCATGGGGGGCAACGAATAGTCGCGCGATGGCAGCTAGACACGGCTGTTGGTCGGTCTGGGGGGGCAGCGTTGCCTCGATAGGGCCAAACGGCGATCGCCCGATCCTGCCCCGTCGCGATCTCTCCTGGGTCCAGGCCAGCTCTGGGCCGTCAGCGGCGGCGGAGAGGGAAGCGGGGTCGAGCGGGGCGGGCGCCGCAATCCGAGCACCAGGGCTGGCCTGGTGTGTTTTGGCGCCCCGTGCGCCAGACGGCATTCGCTGGCGCGTCGCGCGCGCAGCAGCGAGGCTGCGCCCGAGCGGCGGCCGACCTCCATCTTGCTCTTCCTGGGAGGCCATTGGCGAGGATCTTTAAGTTTAAGATGTGGTAGGCAGCCGTGAAGTTGGAAGCATGCAGCCGGTCGCCCCATTCGCGGCCATGCCCAGATGCCCACCTCTTCCTGGCACTGGCAGTCTGCAGCCACTGCCTGTGGTGGCTAGAGTTCTGAGATGCCAATATCCTGACGTAGGTGGCCCTGTCCAGGAGTTCTGGCTTGGGGGGCGCTGCTGGGCCACTTGCGCAAGTATGATCTGTGCTGTCCTGGCGCGCGTGACAACGCTGGAGCGTGGTCTGCGGGCCTGGCCGCGGTCATGGTGAGCTCTGGCCCATCGGGCTGCGCTTTGCCAGAGTCGCGCCGCTTTGGCTCGGGCAGGGAGAGGTTCCCGCGCGTCCTGCCGCATGTGCGCCAGGGCCGCGTCTGTTCCGGGAGTTGCACGGGGGGCGCCTAGGGCGCCCTGGCACCTGGAAGCAGGACCCAGCGCCTGCGGGGACGTAAGCACGCAAGTGTCAATTTCTGCGTGGAGGTGTCGAGGGCCACGCGGCGCTGGGCAAGTAGGTGAACGATCGCCGTGGGGTCAGGCAGGGCATAGTGGGCTGGGTAAGGGATGGCGGATGCAATGTAGGTGTTCCAGGCAGCGGCGCGTCTTCCCGGGGAGGGATGTGCGTGCTGCGAGAGAAGCGCCCGCGGTGAGCCCACCGGGGACGTGTGTGGTGGAGGGGGGCGGACGCGATGGTGCGGTGCAGGCCTTGGGGGGTGGCGCAGGAACGCCGCGCCTCTGCGCGTGTGGGGGGCGACCAGGGGCCCCGCGGCCTTTGGGCCCACGAGGGCATAATGGGCGCGCGAATGTTGTGCTCGGGAGAATCGAGGAGACTGGCCAGGTCGTCCACGTGGGTGGAGCATCGGCCAGCCGCCGCCCTGGAGGTGGCTGCAATGACGGGATCATATGCCATGCGCCAGAGGAGGAGGGGCGCCGCCCTTCCCACCCCCAGGGATCTAGCCGGGCTCCTCCGAGGGCTTATGCACGCACCCCGCGGCGTCTGAACATTTCGCCGGACCACGAGGTGGAGGGGGCCTTCCTGCAGCCGAGCAGGGGGGCCCCCAACGGTTGACTTCCGTGGCGAGCCATTTTAGAGAGATTATTTGGAATGCCTTGTTCTGGCCGGAAAGCGAGATGGCCGTGGAGGGGGCGGCGCCGACGCTGCGAGTGGCATGCGCTATGTGCGCTTCAACTGTTTCCAGGTGTCTCCCCAGAAGGCGATTCCAGGTCGCGCAAGGGTTGTCGGGCGCAGGTGCAGGGGCGCGCCCGCGGTGGCCTGTGGCCGAAAGGATGACGGATGTTGGGCCCGCACCGCCCACCCTTTTTGGCGGCCTGATAGGGGGGGGGGCTGCGGCTCAATGATGGGCCCGGCCAGGTCGGCCAGGGAAGCTCCGGGGAGGCGGCGCATGCAGGTGGGGAGCTGCGTGGGGCCTCAGGTCATCGGGGCGTTCGGCGTTCGGAACTTTCAGGATCCACGCGAGTAGGTCGAGAGAGGGGCCGAGCGCGGTGGCGAGCAGGATGGGGCTCCGGTCAGCGACGTACCAGGCGTTGGCATGGGGGAGGGAGACGAAGAGCAGTCCGCTGTGGTACACTTCGTAAGTCTTACCATCAACGCTGGGGGCGCTGCCTCAGAGCCGAGTATAAGTGTCGCCATGCGCCCCCGCGAGGGCTGCGGTCGATCTGGAAGGGAGAGCGCCCGGCCGCCGGCGAAGTAGTCGTCCAGCAGCACGTGCGCAACTTGAGGGAGGGGGGTACGGATTGCCAGATGGCCGCGCGACTGTCCCCTAGGACTTGATCGACGTCTTGCGGCCGTCCTTTCCTTGCCCCGTCGTCGGCTCGTACCCCGCTGAGTGCGTGAGCCTTCTTGAAGATTTCTCTGCCCATCCCAAAATGTGGGGTCAGGGGTGGGCGTTCGGCTCTCGGGCCTCTCTGCCGAGGCGTGAGACGCGCGGCTGCTCTCTGAGTCTGGTCGGCCCTCCAGCGAGCCAGCCAGGGCGTTGCGTCGTCTGGAGTGAGGTCGCCACCGTCCCATCCGTAAGAGGCCATCCAACCGGCCGAGGGGTCGCTGGGGCGGAAGGAATGGGGGCTGGCCGCGGCCCTCGCGAGCACGCGCCTGACGCGCTGCACTGAACGCGTGCGTCCGAAGAGGACCATGCGTGGGCAGAAGGGAGGGGGCGTGGTCGGCTCAGGCCCGCCAGCCTGGGCTGGGGGGGGATTGTCCTGCGTCTCGGCAGCAAGCCTTGTAGCTGGGCGCTCGCCGGGGAGGTGCCCTGGGGACGCCGCGCGTACCCAGTCAGAAGGCTGGGCGAGGCCAGACAAATCCACGCGAGGAACCTGAACAGTTCTCTCCAGGAGTGCGTAGTTCCAGCGGGATTCCGCGAAGGCGCCCTCCGGCAGGGCTTTTGAAGGTGCCCGCGTTCATGGCGTTCCGCCGCCTATTGCTGGGCTGGGGAGGTTGCGCCGGTGGAGTTGCCGTCCTGCTTCCCCAAGAGTACGAGCTCCTCAACTCGGTGGGGGCTGTCCTGGGTAAGGTCGCTGTGGTCACTGCGAGGAAAGACGACCAGACTTCCCGCTTTACCTCTGTCTACCTCCCGCCTGGCCTATCGGATGAAACCCTAGCCGCCATCTCAGAGACCATCCCCCAAGCAGACGGCATCCCCGCGTATTGGGGAGGTGGCGTCATCTTGCAATGCTGTTGCCCCAGGGGCGGTGAAGTCGAAGCTGTTATCAGAGACGTCCTGACGGATCGAAACCGCAAAATGCACCCGTCTTGGGAATAACTTTGATTTTGTATTCGGTTGTGTTCTTCTTCGTTTCGCAATTCGCTGGCATGTGCGAGCACACCTTGCCGCCGTGCCACGACGAATGCGCGCGGCGCGGGATTCGCCACTCAGCTATTCGCGCATTGCGATGCCACAGCTGTCGCGGAGCGCAACGCGTCGTCGCAATCGTCGGTCGGCTCGTTCATTCGTCGAGTTGCCTGCGGTGGTGTTCCTTCGCGCGTGGCGCACGCTGAGCTTCCGCGCGGGGCTCTGCGTTGTTGTGATCGGGCCCGACGCAGCGCGCGCGCCCCGCGTCGGCGTCGGGCCCGCGACCCCGGATGCACGAGCGGTTCTACGCCCCTTGGGGGCAGCGCAAGGGAGTTGATGCCAGGGCGCGGGCTCCAGGAATTCAAGTCGCACGTCGCATGCGAGCAGCGGCGTCGCGCGGAGCAACCCGCGGGGCGCCACGTGCGAGGCGCGCTGCACGCGCTGCAATTGTTGCATTGGCGCGCGCGGGGCATCGGGCGGAACGCGCTGGATGGGGCGCCGCGGGCGGGCCCTCAGTCTTGGATTTCATTGGCGGCCGATTGTGACTGTAATGTAATTGGCGGGCCCCGTTCGTAGGGCCCCATGGGCGGCGTCATATTAGCGGCGC
>CAUYUJ010003594.1:72500-77678 GCA_963575745.1 Prorocentrum cordatum
CATAGGGCGTGGGTCTGCACGCAGGAGATGCGTGCTGCTCTGCGTTGCCAGCGCCACCCACAAGGTGCATTGAACAACGCAGCAGCATGTGTCCTCCTCCTATCGGTCCTCCCTCGCCCTCCCCTTCCCGCTTGACGTCCCCGATCCACCTTCTCAGTCCTCGATCCCACTCCCCCCCCCGCCCCCGCCCCCCTTAATCGTCATTTCTCCTCTCCTATCTCGTCCCGCCTCCTCAACCACCAATGTCATCAGTTCCCCTTCAACCCTCTCATTCTAGATCCACCGCTCCCCAGTCCTCATCAGTCTCCCTCCGTCGTCCTCGTTATCGGCGTCGGCATTGTCGTCTTCAGTGGTCGGTGTTTCCACCGTCGTCTTCGTTATCATGAGCAGCGTTGCTTACTTGCACGAATCGTCGTCGGCTGGGTCCGCCCCCCTGTCGCTGCCGCCGTCGTGGCGGCGCTTGCCGCGCCCGCCCCCCGTCGTCATCGGTGCCCCCATCCATGGCCGTCTTGGCGTAGGCGATGTTCAGGAGGAACCTTTCATTGACCCATCGGCCGATGGCCGACGACGCGGCAGAAGAGGCTGGAGACCTTGCGGGCGCCGCGCCAGTAGTGGATGGCGACGCGACCCAGGACCCCGAAGTGCCGCATTCGAGCTTGGTCAGCATGGCTTGTGCGGATGACCAGTTCTTCTTGCATAATTTGGTCACTGATGAGAATGTGTTGTTGGACGCCACCTTCCTTTCTGGATGGGGCCTGGAGCCCCGCGGCGACGCCGCGTGGGTATTGAGTTTCCACGGGGGTGCTTGCTCGATTTGGCATGGGAGTCGCCGATTTCGTTGGGCTCAAGAGGCATTTCAACCCGGACTTTTCGAAACAGCCGGCGGTGCTTGGTACGTGGCTGGTCCAGCCCTTGATGCGCCAGAGTGGTTTTTTTTCCCTTGCGGAGTCGTTGCAGTTCAAATACGTCGGCTTCAACATTGCGGCGACGGAGGCATCCACCTTGATTGTGAAAGTCTTCCACGTGCCCAACCGCGCTCGTGGCTCAGCTCACCGGTTCACCATGCGGAGCTTGTGCACTTGGAAATCATGGGGCAAGGACCTGGTGGCAACGGCTGTTCGGGACAGTATTCGTAATTGGGAAAATTCGGGCAGCGCGAATCTGCACTTGTCGGTTGGCACTCTGATTTTTCTCCTGGCAGGGTTCGGCCTGGGGCGCTGGCCAGGCAGTTCGGCGAGGAGTCGGTGTCCAGCACTGGGCTTATCATCGCATTGTTGATGTTGAGTATTAGGCACAAGGGTGTCAGCAAGGCAGCTTTTGCAACGTCGTATGAGGTAGCGCTGTGGGCGGTGCTCGCACAGTTGTGCAAAAGGCCCGATGAGCATGCGCATCGCTGCTGATCCAGGCGTATTCATCGATACTTCGAGTTCAGCACCGCCTGTGCCATGCCATAGATTTCAAGTTGCCCCCGCCCCCAAGGAGGCGCAAGTGGGCCCAGAGAGCGGCCAATCGGCCCCCAGGATTACCGAACGTGCTTCCCAGGGGGACCTAGATACCATCGGGTGCCGAGCGGCGCCCCTAGAGATGACCAGAAGGGCATGGGGGCGGCCGAAAGACGTGCCGCGCTGGCCCGAATAGTATCGAAACGTACAGAGGAACGCGAGATACCGCATGCGGGCTCCAGGAGGGCCCCGAGATACCGCATTATGACGTGACTGCCCAGAAACGCAAAGCTTCAACGTGCTCGCCTTTCGGGCGCCCCACATTCCAGGGCGGGCCGCGGGGGACTTGCGAATCCCCCCGCGGCGGCCAGGTACCAGTGCCACCCAGGGGGGTGCAAGACGGCCCAAGAGGGCCCCGAGACGGCCCAAATGTTCCAACATGACAATGGGGGTCCCTAGATCGGCCATGGGGCTCCCAAGGCGGGCGAAGAGGCTTCCAACGCTGCTGGTGATGCCAACGCCCCATGCTCCCGCAACTGGCCATCGGTAGACCCAGCTATGGCCAGATGACAGTCCAAGGGCAGCCCACGACGGCCGAGCACGTCATCAACGACGCAAGAGGAGGGCCCCTTCACGCGCGCGCGTGAACAAGCACACGCGCAACAATAACGCAAGCACACGCAAGACCGCGGTCACCGCGCCAGCCCTGCTCGGCATACCAGCGCGACAGAGCATCCCACACGAGCTGCTGTCAAAACGCACTGTGCACACTGATGGTACCAACGGCTTTAAAACTCCAACAGGCATTTTTTTTTTTTTTTTTTTTTTTTTTTTTTTTTTTTTTTTTTTTTTTTTTTTTTTTTTTTTTTTTTTTTTTTTCTCTCCATTTTCGATCAACGTTTTGCGTGGGGCATCATCGCACTTTTCATTTTTTGATCAATACATCTTGTGCTTTCACTTCAACATTTTTGGATCGACGGTTTTTGCTTGGCCAAAAATACTTTGAGCCACTGCTCGCGCTGCCGCTTTTGCAGGCCCTGTGCTTTGCGCCGATTGCGCTAAGTCCCCCCCCCCCCGCCTCCCCGTGCGTTCGAGCCCACCCCCCCGCCCCCCTTCCGCCCCGCGCCCCCGCGGCCCCGCGCGGCTGCGCTAAAGTTCCCCCCCCTTTCTTCCCCCCCCCACTCCCCCCCTCGCGCAAACCCAGCGCTGGCCTCGCGCGGCTGTGCCGGCCACTTCCGGCCCCTTCCAGCACCCACCACCGCGTCCGCACCCCCCCCCCGCCCGACCCTTCCCGCCCCCCCCCCCCTTCCGCAGCGCGCGCGCAACCGCGGCCACGACCGTGCCCGCCGCGCTTGGGCCCCGCGGCCCGCCCAAACGGCGAGCATAGGTCGGGCGTGGCCCCGCGCGCATGTGGATGTCCAGCCTGTCTCCCCCCTTAAGCGTGCTCGTCGTCGTTTCGTGGCAGCCTAGCTTAATCAAGCTGCTGCTTCTTGGGTGCGCCGTGGGTCACGCGCTCAACATTTGGATGCGTCATGGGTTCCCGAGCTGGTGGTCACCTTGGGCCATATTGGGCCATAGTGGGTAATCTTGGGGCCATCCTGGGCCATGCTGGGGCCAGCATGGGACTACCTCGGCTTCCAATTCGGCTCTTACTTTTAGACTTTTCAGAATGGCGTAAACCCAATGGTTTTCCATAGTCGAGAGTAATAGCCATTTTGCACTTCCAATCTGCCCCGACGGAGCCATCTTGGGGCCAGCTAGGGCCATATAGAGGCAATCTTGTGGCCATATGGGGCCATATTGGTGCCAGCTTGGGCAGTGTTGGGGCCATCTTGGGATTGCATTGGCTTCCAATTCGGCTCTTGCTCAGACGTTTCAGGGTGGTGTGAATTTGGGTTTTCCAAAGTCAACAGCAAGAGCAGTTTTGCACGTCCAAGCTTCCCCCGAAGGGGCCATCTTGGGGCCAGCTAGGGCCATCTTGGGGCCATCTTGGGGCTATCCTGGGCCATCTTGGGGCCATCGTGGGCATGCTGGGGCCATTTTGGGGTTGCCTTAGCATCCAAATCGGCTCTGTGCCGTAAGTTGCGCCCCCCTGCCCGCCGAAATTAAAACGGACCCCCGTTGGTTGCGCCATAGGTTATGCCCCCCTGCCCGCCGAACCTTTCACGGGCCCCTATTGGTTGCGCCATGGGTCGCGCCCTCGGGCGGCCGAGAATAAGATTGGTAACGCGTGCGACCGGCCCGGTTCAATCCAGTTCAGTCCAGTTCAGTCCAGTTCAGTCCAGTTCGGTCCAATCCAGTCACCCGCCCGCCCCAAAACACACTCACGCGGCCGTCGCCGCCGCCGGCGCCGCGACCACCGCGCGCCACCACCCGCGCCGCCACAAACACACACACACCACGCACGCCACGCGCAGCGCCCCCCCCCCCACCCACCACCGCGCACGCACACCAGACACACCCACACACTACACCGCCACCACCATCATCACCGCCATCATAACCACCAGCACCACGACCGCAGCCACCACAACCACCGCCGCCAGCCCCGCCGCGCCCGCCCCCCTTGCCTCCTTTGAGATTCCACTTTGAACCTGCAAATTTCTCAAAGGAGGTAAGGGCCTCGGTGCGGGATCGCAGTCTGCAACGTCACCACCAACGCTGCCGCGCCCACGTGCGCGCGGACGCGCGCGCAAACACCCCTGCGCGCACGCAGCGCACACAGACGCACCCACACACACGCACACCCACCCACCCACGCGCACGCGCGCGCCACACGCGCACTCGTGCACCCGCCCACACACACCGGAACGCACCACACGCGCCACCTCGTGCACACACACATACACCAGGAAACCACACGCCCCCCCCCCCCCCCCCCCCCCCCCCCCCCCCCCCACACACACACACACACACACGCACACACACGCACATTCGCACGGCACCATCGCCACCACCAGCACCACGACCGCGACCCAACACCGCCCGCGCCACCACGCACAAGCACACGCGCACCTCGCACAGCACCCACGCGCACACACACACACGACTCACACACACACACCACGCGCACAAGTACGCGCGCACAGCACCACCAACACCGTCACCGTGACCACCACCACGACCACGACCACAACCACCGCAACCACCACCAACCCCACCGCCACCACCATCCCACCCCCCCCACCTCCTTTGAGCATTTACTTTGAACCAGTACATTCCTCAAAGGAGATGCGGGCATCGTTTTGGGATAGCAGTCAGCAGCGTCACCGACAACACTTACATCTCCACGCGCACACGCACGCACAACCATCCTTGCGCACAGACGAGCACACAAACACACGCGCACACATTCAGACATCCACACCAGCAAACACACGCACACCACGCGCGCTCTTGTGCACCCGCCCCCACACTCATAGGAAAGCACCACGCGCGCGCTTGCGTGCGCGCGCCCGAGCCCGCCCGCCCCCACGCACGCCCGCGCACGTGGCAGCGCCGCCGCCACCAGCACCACGACCACCGCCCACCACCAACCGCACCACCACAAACACCCACGCGCACCACGCACAACGCCCACGCGCACACACACAGCAGACACACCCGCACACCGCACACACAGGTACGCGCGCGCATCAGCGCCACCAGCGCCATCTCCACCACCGCTCCCAGGACCACAACTACTACAATCACACACCGCCAACGCCACGGCCACCGCCCCCCCCCCCCCCCCCCC
>CAUYUJ010003595.1:0-17500 GCA_963575745.1 Prorocentrum cordatum
CCCGACCCGACCCGTCAGGGTCTGCCCGCACGACATGACCAATTTGGGTCTCGGTTCCGGTCACGGTCGCGGTCACGGTCGCCTTCTTCTTGTTCGCACAGCACCGACCCCGGAGCGGCCCTGGGCCCGGCCACGGTCACGGTCAAGGTCACGGTACCGGTCACGGTCGCGGTCACGGTCGCGGTCTCCGTCATGGTCACGGTCACGGTCACGGTCGCGGTCACGGTCACGGCCACGGTCACGGTCACGGTCACGGTCACGGTCACGGTCACGGTCACGGTCGCGGTCTCGGTCACGGTCACGGTCACGGTCACGGTCACGGTCACGGTCACGGTCACGGTCACGGTCACGGTCACGGTCACGGTCACGGTCACGGTCACGGTCGCGGTCACGGTCACGGTCACGGTCACGGTCGCGGTCACGGTCACGGTCGCGGTCACGGTCGCGGTCACGGTCATGGTCACGGTCACGGTCACGTTCCCTTCTTCTTCTTCCCGCGCGCGCCAGCCTGCACTGCAGGACGGTCGCGGTCGCGGTCGCGGTCGCGGTCGCGGTCGCGGTCACGGTCACCGTCACGGTCACGTTCCCTTCTTTTTAACATAAAGGAAGAAGGCGAACGTGACTTGATCCAGCGCCGCACTCTCCAGGAGGTCTTCCAGGAGGGCGCGAAGAGGCCCAAATCATTGATTTCTCTTAGGTTGTTGAAGAATTTTTGCATTTGCTTCTTCTCGGCAGTCCGACGGCTCAAGACGACGCAAGAGGCCCCCAAGATCGCCCAAGAGGCCTTTAAGATGGCCCCGTGACGGCCCAAAAGGCCTCCAAGACGGCACCAAGAGGGCCCCAAAACGGCCCAAGAGGCCTCCAAGACGCCAAAGATAACCTCTAAGAGCCCCTGATATGCCCCAAGAGGGCCCCGAGACGACCCAGACAGGCTCCCAAGACGGCTTCCGGCAGCGTCAGACAAACCAGGAGCGCCCTAAGACGGCCAAAGAGGCCCCCAAGAAGCCCCCGAAGGCTACCCAAAACCCTCCAAGAGGCCCCCAGGAAGCTCCCAGGAGGCCCCAAGAGTGCCCCTAGAGGCGCCCAAGAGGCCTCCTCCTCCTCCTCCTCCTCCTCCTCCTCCTCCTGCTCCCCCCTTTTTTTTCCTCATCCTCCCTCTCCTCCTCTTCTTGCTCCCCCACGCGTTCCCCGAAGTCTTTCCAAACCGACTCGGGGAACAACTGGCCCGATAGCTTGGCCAAGCTCTGGCCCAGCTGTCGGCCACAGAGGCGCTTCCAGAAAGGCAGGGGGCGGCGGTGATTCGCCGTAGGCGTCTTCGATCTATACATAGACCGATCCGCCGCCCCCTGTTGGCTTGCCGCAGCGGTGCCTGGCGTGCTAGATCATGCGGTCTTTGGTTTTGTCTTTCGTTCTAAAAAGAACTCTCCCTGGGGCTTCGGCACAGCGCGCGGGCCCCGCGGAAGGCCCGGAAACGACCTCACCGTCCAAGGAAAAAATCATCCAAGACGGGCCAAAATGGTTAAATGATTGATTCTCGAATTTTTGTTTATTCTCTTGCACAGGGTGTCTAGAGCTCCTACCATTGTATTTCGGCACGGCACCGCCCCCCCCATCCCGCGCGCCACCTCCGTATCACCCCGCCCACCCCGCGCGCCAGCCAGCGCGCCCCCTCCGCCCCGACCTTTCTATTTCGGCACGGCGCCGCCCTACCACGGCACCGCCCCCCCCCCATCCCGTGCGCCCCTGCGTCACCCCACTCGCCAGCCGGCGCCCCCCCTCCGCCCCCGCTCCCCCATCCCACGGCGCCGCCCCCCTGCCATCTTGGGCGCCCCCTCCGCATCCCCCACCCACCAGCCAGCGCGCCCCCTCCGTCCCGACCCTTTCATTTCGGCGCGGCATCACCGCCCCCATCCCGCGCGCCACCTCCGCATCGCCCCGCCCGCCAGCCAACGCGCCCCCTCCGCCCCGACCCTTTCATTTCGGCACGGCACAGCTCACCCCCCATGCCGCGCGCCACCTCCGCACCACCCCGCCCGCCAGCCAGAGCGCCCCCTCCGCCGCGACCTTCCGGCACGGCACCGCCCCCCTCATCCCGGGCGCCGCGTCTGCATCGCCCCCCCCCACCAGCCAGCGCGCCCCCTCTCCGTCACGACCCCTTCATTTCGGCACGGCCCCGCCCCGCGCATCCCGAGCGCCACCTCCGTCGCCCCATCCGCCAGCCAGCGCGCCCCCTCCGCCCCGACTTCTTTAGTTCGGCACGGCGCCGCCTCCCTCTCCCATCCCGCGCGCCCCCTCCGCATCCCCCCGCCCTCCAGCCAGCGCGCCCCCTCCGCCTCGACATCCTTATTTCGGCACGGCACCGCCCCCTCCGCCCCGACCCCTTCATTTCTGCACGGCACCGCGCCCCCCCCTCATCCCAAGCGCCCCCTTCTGCGCCCCCCACTCGCCAGCCAGTGCGCCCCCTACGTCCCGGCCTTTCTATTTCGGCACTGAACCGCCCCACCCATCCCGAGCGCCCCCTGGGCGTCGCCCCACGCGCCAGCCAGCGCGCCCCCTCTGCCCCGATCTTTATTGCGGCACGACACCGCCCCCCCTCCCATCCCGCGCGCCCCCTCCGCATCCCCTTGCCCGCCAGTCAGAGCGTTCCCTCCGCCCCGGCCTCTGTATTTCGGCACGGCACCGCCCCCCCCATCCCGCGCGCTTCTTCCGTATCCCCCGCCCACTGGCCAGCGCGCCCCTCCGCCCCGACCCATTGCTATAGGCCCTCCGCATCCCCCCACCCACCAGCCAGCGCGCACCCTCCGGTCCGCGCCCCCCTCTGCATCAACCGGCGCGCCCTCTCCGCCCCGACCCTTTTATTTCGGCGCGTCGCCACCCCCTCCGCCCCAGCCCTTTTATTTCGGCGCGGCGCCGACCCCCCCACCCACATTCAGCACGGCCCCTCCGCGTCATTCCGTCCGCCAGCCAGCGCGCCCCCTCCGCCCCGGCCCCGTTATTGCGGCACGACACCGCCCCCCCATCCCACGGCGCTTCGTCTGCATCCCCCACCAGTGGCCAGCGCGCCCCTCCGCCCCGACCCATTGCTATAGGCCCTCCGCATCCTCCCACCCACCAGCCAGCGCGCCCCCTCTGGCCCGCGCCCCCCTCCGCATCAACCAGCGCGCCCCCTCCGCCCCGACCCCTTTATTTCGGCGCGGCGCCGCCCCCTCCGCCCCAGCCCAGTCATTTCGGCACGGCGCCGACCCCCCCACCGACCACATCCAGCACGGCCCCTCCGCATCATTCCGCCCGCTCTCCAGCGCGCCCCCTCCGCTCCGACCCCTTTCATTTCGGCACAGCACCGCCCCTCCCATCCCGAGCGCCCCCTCTGCGCCACCCCACCCGCCGGCCAGCGCGCCCCCTCTGCCCCGACCTTTTTTTTTCGGCGCGGCACCGCCCCCCCCCATCCCGAGCGCCCCCGCCGTCGCCCCGTCCACCAGCCAGCGCGCCCCCTTTGCCTCCTCCCTCTTCCTTTCTGTGCAAGAGCCATGGCGCGCGTGCCACTTGTTTATTAAACACATATACATGAGTGTGTGTACACTATCATTCTTAGTCGTATTACTATTATCATTCTGATTATTATTAGTATTGTCATTATCATCGTTATTCTTAGTATTAGTAATAGAATAACAATATAGCATTTGCTTCTTCTCGGCTTTCCGACGACCCGAGATGGCCCAAGAGCTCCCAAATATCGCCCCAATCTCGCCCGACGGCGTCAGACGGGCCAGGAACCCATCAAGGCGGCCCAAGATGGCTCTAAGATGGCCCAAGACAGCCCAAAAAAACCCCAAGAGGTCTCCGAGACGGCGAGTGGTCTTTTGTGCGGCCCGTTGGTCTTTTGTGCGGCCCGTTAGGTTCTTGCGCGGCCCGGCGCGCGGCCGGGTGAGTCTTATTGCGGCCCGCGCTGGTCTTTCAGTTTAAAGCAATATGTAAAGGTGTCCTTCTTTAACCCTAGAAATCCTGGCAACCCTTAGGGGCTTGCGTTCCCACCCAGAAAAAATGCAAAGGACAATCTGGAGGCGCGTTGGAAACAGTTTAGTAGTAGCTGCGCCAATCTTCAATATAACATTCAGAAAGACAGCTTTTGAAGCAACGTGATAAGCCCAGCTGTATATCCGAGGGTGTGTTACGCTGGAGACACGGTTCGAAACACGTTCTCGGAATAATCGTCCTCCTGAGCATCACGATCATCATCATCATCATCATCATCATCATCATCATCATCATCATCATCATCATCATCATCATCATCATCATCGTCAGCATCATCATCACCATCATCAACAGCATCATCATCATCAACGTCATCATCAACATTTTCATCCTCATCCTCCCCGTCATGATCTTCCTCCCCTCGTCTTGCACTTGTCAGTCTCACATGCGTAATCTCCCTTCATCCCTCTTCCTTGTCATCATCACCCTGGCCCCCATGTTCCTTCTGCTGGCTTCTCACCCTGAACTGTTCCCGCTCCTCCTCCTCCTCGTGGTTCATTGCTCCTCCTCTCCCTCCGCACTATGCTCCTCTCGCTGCGTGCTCCTGCTGTCTCCCTTCCTGTTAGCCCCTCCTGTTGCCTACCTTTATGTTGGCTGCTCCTGCTGCATGATCCTCCTCCCTCCTCCTCCTCCTTCTCGCCTCCTCCTCCTCCTCCTCCTCCTTCTCGCCTCCTCCACTTCATCCACCACTACATCCTCCTGGCTCCTCCTGCTCCTTCTCCTCCGCCTCCTCGTCCTTATCCTGCCTCCTACCGCCTTGTCTTCCTCGTCGTCGTCCTCGTCAACGTCTTCGCCCTCAGCTTAGTCCTCCTCCCCCTCCCCCTCCTCCTCCTCCTCGTCATCATCGGAATCGAAATCATACTCAGAATCAGCATCATCATCACCACCACCATTGTCCCCACCACCACCATGTTCAGCATCATCATCAGCATCATCACCAGCATCAGCATCATCCTCATCCTCATCCACATCATCATCACCATCGCCATCATCAACATCATCATCATCATCATCATCATCATCATCATCATCGTCATTGTCACCGTCACCGTCATCGTCATCGTTATCGTCATCGTCATCGTCATCGTCGACATCCGCATCGTCGCCGTCCTCCTAATCATCATACTCAGCTTCATCATCAGCATCGACACTATCGTCATCCTCATCAGCAACATCATCATCACAGCCATCATCATCATCATCATCATCAGCATCAGCATCAGCATCATCATCATCATCAGCGTCAGCATCAGCATCAGCATCATTATCACCATCATCATCATCATCCACAACATCAGCAACACCATCAACATCATCACCAGCAGGATCGACAGTAACACCAAACTCATGCTCGTGCTCATCCTCCTGATCCTCCTCCTCCTCCTCATCCTCCTCTTCCTCCGTCAGCGGAAAGTCCTCCTGCTGTTGCGGATGCGGCGGCCGATTTGCAAGTCGCGTGGCCGCTCGAGGAGGAGGAAGAGGAGGAGGGGAAGGATGTGGAGGAGCAGCAGCAGCAGCAGCGGCAGCAGCAGCAACAGGAGGGAGAGGGAAAAAGGAGGAGGGAGGCGGAAGGGGGAGGAGGGAGGTGAGAGGGAAAAGGGGGCCCGAGGAGGCTCTACAGGTGCCCAAGAAGCCCTTCAGGGGGGGCAGAGGCTCTTCAGGGGGGCAAGACGCTCTTCAGGGGGGCCAAGAGGCTCCTCAGAGCCCCCCCCAGAAGTTCTTCAGGGGGCCCAAGAGGCTCTTCAGAGGCCCCACGACGCTCTTCAGAGGCTCTGCGGAGGCCCCAAGAGGCGGCTCGTCAGAGGCCCCAGTGGGCTCTTCAGAGGCCTCAAGAGGCTCTTCAGAGGCCCCAACAAGCTCTTCAGCGGGGTGAGACACTCTTCAGGGGGCCCAGGAGGCTCTTCAGAGGCCACCCAGAAGCTCTTCAGAAGCCCCGAGCGGCTCTTCAGAGACCCCAAGCTCTTCAGAGGCTCCACGAGGCTCCTCAGAGCTCCCAAGAGGCTCTGCAACGGCCACAAGATGCCCTCCGGGGGGCCCAGGAGGCTCTTCAGGGGGGCCCCAAGAGACTTTTCAGCGAACCTTCAGGGGGCCCACGAGGCTCTTCAGAGCCCGCTTCGCCGTTCTCGAGGACTCATATACTCTGGAAAACCTTTGGCCGAACTCAAGCCCACCAAGCCGCACAAACGCCCATCTGGCCGCAGTAGAACCGTATCTCTCCAAAACCTCCTGGATGGCCCCAGAGCGGCCCAAAAAGCCTCCAAGACGGCCCCAAGAGGGCCCCCAGGCGGCCCAAGAGGCCTCCAAGACGCCCAAGATGGCCTCCAAGATGGCCCTGGAGCACCCCAAGAGGGTTTCAAGCCGGCCCAGAGAGGCCCCCAAGACGGCTTCCGACGGCGTCAGACGGGCCAGGGATGCCCTGAGACAGCCAAAGAGGCCCCCGAGGCGCCCCCAAACGCACCCAAGAGGCCCAAGGAGGCCCCCAATATGCCTCCAAAAGGCTCCCAGGAATCTCCCAGAAGGCCCCAAGAGTGCCCCCAGAGGCTCCCAAGATGCCCCTTCCTCCTTCTCCTCCTGCTCCTTCTCCTCCTGCTCCTCCTGCTGCTGCTCCTCCTCCTCCTCCTCCTCCTCGTCCTCGTCCTCTTTCGCTCCTCTCCTCTCCTCTCCTCTCCTCTCCTCTCCTCTCCTCTCCTCTCCTCTCCATTCCTCTCCTCTCCTCTCCTCTCCTCTCCTCTCCTCTCCTCTCCTCTCCTCTCCTCCTCCTCCTCTTCCTCCTCCTCCGCCTCCTCCTCCTCTTCCCCGCTATCCTTCGCCAAGTGTTCCTCGAAGGGTTTCCACAACGGTTGGGGGAACACATGGTCCGATAGCTTGGCAGAGCTCTTGCCACAACGCTCGGCCACATGGGCGATTTCAAAAGGCAGGGGGCGGCGGTGATTCGCCATAGGCTTCTTCGGTATAAACACAGATTTTCGAACTTTCATTGCTGTTCCCCCCCGGTGCCTTCTGAATGGCCCAAGTCTCCGCATGCTGCTTTGCTTCACCTTCCTGGTCGGCTGCCGTTGCCGCAATACTGCTGCGCCTCGCTTGATGCTTTGGCTCGTCACTGCCATACCACCCTCTCTCCGCTATTTCCCCTCGCTCCTCTCCCTTCGCGACTGCCCCCTCGCGAATATTGCTGTCGATCCCCTGTGGTTGGATCCGACTGCTCCACGCTGCGTGAGCTGGCCCGGCCCGCGCGCTCCCGCCTGACTTGACCTATGCCGCGCCGCCGCGCGCGCGGCCGCGACGCCAAAGAGTGTGTAGTGCTTGTGCGTGTGTGCGAGTGCGCGTGTGTGTGTGTGTGTGTGTGGGTAGGTGTGTGTATGTGTGTGTGTATGTGTGTGTGTATGTGTATGTGTGTATCTGTGTGTGGGGGACGGATGGGTTCTTTCTTTCATGTGTTGTTCGTGAGTTCATAGAAGCCGTGGGTGGGGTGGGGGCTATCGGCTGGTGGAAGAAGACTGCGGAGCAGGATCTACCTCGTGTGGGTATTCTCGGATGTGGAGGAGGAGGGAGATAGAGGAAAGGGCACCGGGACCGGAGGTCAGGGGAGATGCGGCGAGGAGTCAGGGGTTAGAGGAAACGGAGTGGAGGACAGGAAATCAGAGTAGAGGAGAGGACACGATGGGGGAGAACATGAGTCCGCACGGAGCGCGCGCGTGGTTCTAGGTAACAACGTTGACATCTCACGTCGGCACCCGCAACCTTCCGCTGGCCGTCCGCCGGCTTCTGCCGGCGGAACCGCCCCCGTCTTACGTCCGCTGGGCCGTTTCGCTGCCCTCCCGCCGAGAAAGGCGAGGCAATTCCTCGATCCCTCGAGGGCGAAGCCGTATCTGGAGCGCCCCAGATGTCCCATGCACTCCTGAATGTGCTGGGCTTCGGCCCATCGAAGAGGCCAGCCTCCCCCCGCCCACCAGCGGCGTCGCCGTCGGCGGGGGGCGCGACACCGTACTGGCACAGCAAGCCGTGGTCGGACCTCAGCGATCAATCCCCTCCTCTTCCTCCTCCTCCTCCTCTTGCTCATCCTTGTCCTCTTCCCCCTCCGTTCCTTCTCCTTCTATATAACTTTTCCCTGTCGCACCCCGAGCATAATTTTTTAGGGCGAACCGGGCGTTTCGCCTGAGACTTTCTCACCACTTTTGACTCTGAAGCTTTAAAAGTGGCAAAGGTTTCAAAATGTGACTCTCGCCTTAGCGCCGCGCGCATCGTTTTCAAAATTTGCAAGAGTTTCACGGATTGAGGGCGGGCCGTTTTCAAAATGTGGCTCTCACCTTAGCGCCGCGCACATTCGTTTTCAAACATTTGCAAGAGCTTCACGGATTGAGGGCGGGTCGTTTTCAAAATGTGTCTCTCGCCTTAGCGCCGCGCGTATTCGTTTTAAACATTTGCAGGAGTTTCACGGATTCCCATGGTCAACGTACCAGAGACGGTGTTTTGGAAGGATTCAGGATGATGCGGGCGCAACACATCTCTTGATTCGCGGTGCTGTCCCACACGTGGCGTCTGGCACGATTCCGGATCGTCAAGACGCAGCAATCAGGTTGATACGTGGCGTTGAAATCCTGAGAACAATGTTTTGGCACGCTTCAGGATCTTCAAACGGTTGCCTTGCAACGAGGCAGTTCCCTCAATGTAGGGGCCTACGAAGAGGGAGCTTGGAGGGAGGGTTCATTCCAACATCGTTGATGACTCTTGGGTTTGCACTGGTCCGTCTCCTCCTCCTCGTCCTCCTCCTCCTCCTCCTCCTCCTCCTGCTCGTCCTTGTCCTCTTCCCCCTCCTCCCCCTCCTCCTCCTCCTCTTTCCTGATCCTCCTCCCCTCCGCCCCCCCCTCCTCCTCCTCCTCCTCCTCCTACTCCTCCTCCGCCCTATGCTCCAGCGATCCCCCCCGAACTGGGCCACGAGAAGCACAGCCAGCGACATATTTTGCGAGTGTGATTTTAGGGTCGTTTTTGTTTGTCTGTATTGGTGAAGGACGAAGTTCTAAAGCAAGGGCTCGGTACCAGATACAGTGATGAAGTGCACGCCTTAGACTGCTTCAGCGCTTGCGCTCGATAAATAAACGCAGTGATGGAGCGCACGCCGTGGGTTGCTGGAGCGCGGCCCTACTAAAATTTGGGCGCTGGAGCGCCAGCTGCCGGAGCGTTGCCCCTCGAACAATGAGGTTCTGGAGCGCACCCTTGAGTGCAGAATGGGATGCTGTCGCGTTTTCACAATCAAAATTGGGCGCTGGGGCTACACCCCGTGTAAAACTTTGAACGCGAGGTGGACGAATGGCGCGGCGGGGGCGGGGCTGCTAGCATTGAGAACGCCTCGCTCGCAAGCGGGACCCGTTACTTGCCACGTGTGTAGAGGGCAGAAAGAAGACGCACTCATCATGAAGAGGAAACACCCCGAGAAGCGAAGCTGTTTAGTCAACGCACCCAAGGAAGGAATCGAAGATGACAGGGCTGCTTAGTAAACGCCCAAGGCGGTGTCGTAAACGCCAACCACGGGGGTCGGGGTATTTTTTCCTCCCTGTAATGTGTCGTGGCGCCGTGTGTGTGTGTATGTGTGTGTATGCGCGCGGGGAGTGGAGGGGGCAGCAGGAGGAGGAGGAGGAGGAGGAGGAGGAGGAGGAGAGGAGGAGGAGGAGGAGGAGGAGGGAGGGGGGGAGGAGGGGGGATGAGGGGGGGGGAGGAGAGGGGAGGAGGAGGGAGAGGAGGGGAGGAGGGGGGGGAGGAGGAGGAGGAGAGGAGGGGAGGAGGAGGAAGGAGGAGGGGGATGGGGAGGAGTGGGGGAGGATGATGATGATGAAAGACCCTCGAAAGGGGAGTGCACAGCATAAAGCCGCGCGCCCCCGCCGGCCGGCGGGCGCCCGGCCGGCCGCGGGGCGCTCGCGGCGCGGGCGGCGCGCGGCGCCGCGGGCCCCCCGCAAGCGGGCAGCATGGGAATAGCTGGCCAGCTCCCCCCCCCCACGTTCTGTCGGCCGGAAACGGCCCAGCCGGAAACACCCGGCAGCCGACAGAACGGGGGGGGGCCAGACCAAGCCAAACCCACGCCACCCACCCCAGGGGCCCGAACCCGCCACGACACGACACGACGCGACACGACAGGGGGACGAAACGAACGACGCGACACGAACGACACGACGCGGACGAACGACACGACAGAGACGAGCCGCCGGTCCCGCCCCAGGGCGGCGAGCGATGGGGGGAACCAGCACCGCCCTGGGGGAGGCCACGGGACCTGGCGACCCCCCCGGGGGAAGGAAACCGCACTTTGGCGGCGTCCCCCGGGGAGCGGGCGCTTTTCGCCCCTCGGGCCCGGCGCTCCCCGCCTGCGCCAGGAGGACCCTAGGGTCCCGACCCCTCCCCAGCGGGAGGGGCCCCATCGGGGCGGGGGAGGGGGAGGAGGGGAGGAGGGGAGAAGGGGGAGCAGAGGGGGTGACTGTGCGCGGGCGAGGCGGGTGTGCACGCGGGCGCGCACGTGCGCGCGGGCGGCCGCCGCTCGCGCAGGCGCGCGCGCGGGGAAGATGGGCTCCAGAGGATGAAGGTTGCGCCACGTTGCTGCCCGTGTCGCCCGAAGGGCGCCCTGTGGGCGCCCCGCACTTGGGGTGTGTGCTCAGATCGGGCATGGCCTCCTACAGGCAGAGTCTGGGCGACGAATAGGACATAGTCGAATCGTAAGCAAAAAGAGTCAAACCAATAGTCGAACGACTCGTCGCCCGACTATGTCTTGGCTGTTCTTAGACATTCCTCCCGCAGAGGGACGTGCCCGACTCAAGAGCAGCCTCGGGTCCACGGCCTGCCCGGCGCTGCATGCGGTGCGACAGCAGCGGCCTGCGTGCCCGGGTCTGCCCCCCCTCCCCCCTCTCGCCCTCCCCCTCCCCCTCTCCGCGCCCCTCCTGAGAGCCAGGCGCCCACGGCCGCGTCGGCAAAGGGTCACTCTTACGCGTACGGCGGGTCTCAAGGGGCCCTGGGGCACGCAAATGAGCAGGCACAACTCCCAGGATTCCCCAGGTTTTCCAACAGTTTCTGCGTTTCCGTCTTCCCCCCCACTTCCCATATGTTCCCATATGTTCCCATATTTTCCTGGGAGTCGCCGATTCGTTGTGTCTGTGTTTTTTCCCCTCCTGAAGGTTTGTGTTGTATCGTGCACCCACGGCCACGTCAGCAAAAGGTCACTCTGACTTCCTATGAGTTTGGCGACTTTTTGCCAGCCGACTTGTGGGGATCGAGCCAGTTTAGATCCAGGCAGATGCAGATACATCGAAGTACATAAATCCATGTGAATCTGGGCAAATCCAAGTAAATCCAAAGATCTGCAGGTAAAGTTGGGGCAAATCGCGGCCGCTCCAGCGCGAGTCGACGGACGGCAGAAATCGTGAAGCCCTCAGCGACTTACGCGTACGGCAAACTTGTGCCGCGCCGACTTCCGCGTTGGTTTCTGACACTGCGGGGATCGTTCAATCTTGAACGATCGGCCGTTTCCGAAACGCCAGACCGTTCAACATCGACCGATTCTGGGTCGCTGGCGGCGTTCAACATTGAACGCCGGCGGTGGAGTCGCCGCCGGTGAACACGACACGAACCCACTGTGCGCGCATCCCGCGCGTGGCCAGAGGATGCCCTGCATGGCCTCGGGCCGACAGGAGCTGGAAGGCGGCCGTGCCACTCACAGCACGGGCCTCTCGGCCCCAAGGCCACCGCTCGGGCGCGGCCAGAGGCGGAGGGGAAACGGCAAAACCGGGAAGCGAGGGGCCCGAACTGCATCCGGAGGACTCGTGGGAATCTGGGGGCCCCCAGAGGCTCAGGAGGGAGGGATTGCGAGGGAGCGGGGGACGACGACCACAATCAGACCCGCTCGGCCAGCCCCAAAAGGGAGCTGGCACCATAGATGGGGTCGGAGAATCGAGACGCATCGCCGACACATCGGCGATGCATCGGCGATGCGCCCGCGATGCATCGTCGACGTCGGCGATGCATCGGCGATGTCGACGTGAGGCAAATCGGGCTGCACGTCGAGCCGCATCGGCGATGTATCGGCGATGCGAAACGATCCTCCGACCCGATCTACTCCGACCCCATCTAAGAGGCCTAGATGGATGCATTGGGGGGCTTCCGGGTAACTTCCAGGGGACCTCCGAAGGCTTCCGGGGCGGCGCTAAAACCAGCCCTCGCTCCTCGCTCCTCGCTCCTCCTCCTCCACCTCCTCCTCCTCCTCCTCCTCCTCCTCGATCCTCCTCCTCCCCTTCCTCCTCTTCCTCCTCTTCCTCCTCCTCGCTCCTCCTCCTCCTCGCTCCTCGCTCCTTGCTCCTCCTCCTCCTCTTCCTCCTCCTCCTCCTCCTCGCTCCTCGCTCCTCGCTCCTCCTCCTCCTCCTCCTCCTCCTCGCTCCTCGCACTCCTCCGCATAGACACCACCCCCCAGACGATTGGCCCAGCAACGATTCCGGAGCCGCACCGGCTCCAGAGCCGATCTCTTGAGTCGAGCGAGACCGCCACGCACGAGAATTTTTGGCGCGGCAGCCGATCCTGGATCGAGCGACTACGATCGCGTCGCGAGGAGAAGGAGGAGGAGGAGCAAGAGGAGGAGGAGGAGCGAGGAGGAGGAGCGAGGAGGAGGAGTAGGAGTAGGAGGAGTAGGAGGAGTAGGAGGAGGAGCAGGAGGAGGAGCAGGAGGAAGATGAGGAGGAGGAAGTCCCCAGACCCGCCGCACCACCGGCGGTCGCGCCGCGATCGTGAGCGTGTCTAGTGCGGGACGCAGCCTCGCTGTAGGCGTGCGTCACCTCTTCGCCAGGCGAGATGTCGCGCTCCGCAACCATGAGGACGCTGCCGCCCTCCTGGACGCAGAAGCAAGTGCGCCGAGGGGTGCGTACGCCGTCTCCGTCAGCGTGGTTCAGCAGATCCAGCAGAGGCAGCATTGCCACCGAGGACTGCCCGCCCGGTGTGGACAGGACGAAGCTTCGCGTCAGCACGAGGCCGAGGGCTCTCCTCGGCAAGCTCATGGGACCGGCGTCGCACAGGCGCGGGTCCGAGTCGCCCAGTTCCTCTGGCATCCGGCGGGGATGCACAAGGATCATGGCGTGCTTGTTTATCAAGCGCACATCAATTCGCACGTGCGCGTGTAGCCCTAATCGGGGGAGGCGGGGGGTGATTCGTCCCCACCGATCACATCACTCGGCGAAGGGCCGCCGGAAATCGTAGGAGACCCTGGAAGAATCCGCAGGAAATCTATCTCTGCACATGTGGGCAAAAGAGCGTGACAGGGCTCCTCGGGACTTCTCGGAGCGTTTCGTGGGCCATCTCGGAGCCCTCTTGGGCCGTCTTGGGCCCCTCTTGGAGGCGTCTTGGGCTGTCTTGGGGTGGTCTTGGGAGCTTCTTGAGCCATCGTGAAGCAGCGGAAAGCAGAAAATGCGGGGGAGGGGGGCGAGGGAGAGGGCCGATCACGGCCGTTATCGCCTAGATTTTTTGTCAGCAAAAACAAACTCAACTCCTACGACAGAAACACCGCCATATTCTAGGACAAGAACAAACAATATAAAGATAAACTTGTGGTGCTCTGCGCAGATTTCTTGGATCCGCGCTGGACCCCCCTCCCTGGCGCGCGGAGCGCGCCGGGGGGGTCGGGGCGCCCATCCAAGAAATCTGCGCGGAGCACCAAAAGCTTCATGGCGTTTTTTCTCCTTCGAGATTCAGCATTGGCACACCATTCGCCTTCTAATGGGGGTCAGACTATTAGGGGTCAGAGTCAGCGAAGGGCAACCTAAGGAAAATTGATTTTCTGAGAAGAATGTTGGCTTGGTCCAAATACTTCCAAAGGAATTGCCTCAGAAAAGGCAAGGAAGGCATCGCTCTTGATAAACATACGATCCCGGGTGAAGGAAAATCAGCGAAATTGAGCCCACCTTTTCCTGACCCCCAAATGGCTGACCCCCAGTAACAGTCGAAGGAACCACACTCCTTTACACCACACCCCTATTTTGTCTCCAGATCGTTCATTGTACCGACTTTGCAGACGTGTTGCATCGGATATTTTTTTGCGTGGATTGCTGTTAATGCAAAACCCCGAAACTGCTAGTCAAAAACGAAGTGAATTTCACGTGAACTCTATTTCGTCTTCGTTTTCACGTGAACTCTATTTCGTCTCCGTTCCTAGCCAGAAACAAACCCGCGCGAAATTCACCTCGAACTCCGGCACGAAATCCTCCAGGTCAATCCGGGCCCATCCAATTGTTTTCCGAACGAAGCCGTGAGCGTTTTTTTATTCGGCGTTTCGACATTGGGCTGAAAGGGGGAAGTGCGACTGTTGGCAGCAGTGCGGCCGATGGGAGAGGGACCCCACCTGCTCGAAACGGGCGCACAAAACGGCCAAGATCTTCTCCATGGGCGGGGGGAGTGGGGGGGGGGGCGAGGGCCAGCGCCGATCGGCAAAACAATGCAGGAAAAAAAAAGTGCCCACATCGGCTCTGCGATGTCTCCTGCGCCTCCAGATCTCTTTCGGCCCCGGGGTCCTCCCGCAGCAGCGCCTGGCAGGCCTCGCCGTGGGCCGCGGCCTCGCGGTACCGGGCGGCGAGCAGCGGGGTCCGTGCCGCCAGCGCCGCTCGCGACCGGCCAATCCGAGGTGGCCCAGGCCCAGAACTCTGGGGCCCTCGACCCCTGGAGAGCTGACGGGGCCCAGGGACACACGAAGAAGGACACGCACAAGTCCGAGGATTCCCATGCTTCTCACATCTTCTGGATTCTCACCCTCCCCCCTCCGCTTCCCATACTCTTCCAGTCGTCTCCTGGGAATCGACGATTCATCGCTTGTGTCTGTTTGTCTTCCCCCTCCCGAGTGGCCCAGGCCCAGACCTCTGTGTCGCTCGACCCCTGAAGCATCTGTTCCTTCTCCAGACGCCCTCGCGTCGTGAACACTCACGGCGGGGAATTTCCGCCGCTATTTTCGGCCTGCGGGGGCCCTCACCGGGCCCCAGGACCGTCAGAAAGCGACTCGGCAGGGCGTCGGGGGTCTGGGGAAGCGGTCCGCGTCCAGGCACGCCAACCAACTCGTGGCGCCTCTGCTTCGAAGGAGGCTCTCCAGCAGGATGGTCGGAACACGAAAGGGCGGCACGACGGGTTTCCCCCCTTTCCGATCGGGCTGAGATTAAGACGGCGACCAGTAATAAGATATCAAAGTTGCCGGGAAGAATTCTTAGGAGCCGAACGAAAGTTAAAAGATCATTCAACCTCTTTTCCAACGGGAGAGATTTTGTACATTCGGACTCGACGTCTGCGAGGATTGATGGAGTCGGCGATGGACCCCCTCCCTGCACCTTGTGGATGTCATGGCAATGGACACCCTACCAATCGTATCATTGATTTAAATCTGCGTTAACATGTTTGACACACGTTCTAGCAGTGGTTTAAGTCTGTTTTTTTCAAGTGTAAGACATGCGCAAAACATGTTGAGAGCTCTGTAAAGTACTTGGCAACGTGCTGCCTCTCCACCGACCGCCGTCCACAGCGGTGGACCCCCTCCCCGCGCCCCTTCCCCGCAGCGCGAGGCGCGCCCAAGGGGGGGTGGGGCGCTGGTGGCGGCGCCCGGTGGCACGGGGACGGGCTCCATCGCCGGCCCGAGACAGATTCGGGCCACCATCCCAAGAGGTCTGGTTGTAAGTCGGGCACGTCCCTCTACAGAAGGAATCTTCTAAAATAGTCAAACAAATAGTCTGGGGGCGATTTGTCAAATATTTGTTGTACTATTTTGGAATATTGTTTGTTTCTTATGTATTGGAATCCGCCAGCCCCCTTGCGGGGCCATCAGGCTGCGAGGATTAAGGTTGCTGCTCCCTGCGCCAGTTCCAGTTTCCATTGTTACAGTACTGCTTTCTGCTTCCTACTGTAAATTGTTACTGTCCGCGCGAGGGGGGGGGGCCGAAAAGGGCCCTGGTTAGCGTCCCCCGCGAGGGTTCTCAGAAATTCTTGGGGGGCGTGGGACACGTAAAAATGCGGGAGTTTCGTGCCCCCGAAGCCATAAGCCCTCGCAAAGTACACTGTATTCGCGCCCCCGAGGCCACGATCCTTCGTAAATTACGCCGCATTCGCGTCTCCGAGGCCACGATCCCTCGTAATTTACACCACATTTGCGTCTGCGAGGCCACGATCCCTTGTAAATTACTCCGCATTCGCGCCCCCGAAGCCACGATCCCATCTAATTTACATAATTGTCGCGCCCCCGAGGCCACGATTCCTAGTAAATGATGACAAATTCGCGCCCCTGACGCCACGATCCCCCGCAAATTACGCAGCGGGCGCGCCCCCGAGGCCACGAATCCGCCTTGCGGAGGCTGCCGAAAAGGTGTTCCCCCTCTCCAAAGCAGAAAAACGGTAACTTTCTGTATTGGGATCTGTGCTCTGCTGGTATTCTTTTGCCCCCCCCTCGTTTCTGGACAATTCGGCGGTGGGTCCCACATTCACCCCCCCAGGCCACGATCCCTCGTAAGTTACGCCACATTTGCGCCCCCGAGGCCACGATCCCGTGTGAATTACACCACATTCGCGCCCCGAGGCAACGATCCCTCGTAAATTACGCCGCTGTCGCGCCCCCCAGGCCACGATCCCGGGTAAATTACGCCACGTTCGCGTCCCCGAGGCCACGATCACTTGCAAATCACACCAAATTCGCGCGCACCCCCCACGCTACGAATCCACCTCGCGAAAGCTGCCCGAAGGCGCCACTCCTTCTCCAGAGCAGAAACAAATAACCTTCCCAGAAATTGCCTGAAGCAATCCCCAGCCGTTCCCAAAGCGCTTCCGAACAACTGGAGGAAAATGCCGAGAAGGCAACAAAGCGTTCAACAACAACTTCAACATCTCAATCTGTTTTGCTCATCGCCAGCCGCCCTAGCATGACGTTCCCGAATGTCATCAAGACGGCGCCCGAACATCCCAATCTGGCTCTGATGTATCCCATTGTGATAGAGAGGGGGCCAGCGTCAGGGGGCGAAGCCCTTACGGATTATCCGTCCACTCCTCTTCCTCCTTCCCATTTTCTCTTCGAGCGCATAAGCCACCAATTCGCCTGGCGCGGGTTTCTCCTGAAGACTGGGGGAAACCGTTGTCAAACCATTTGTGTATATATATATATATATATTTATATATGTATATAGGTGTATGCATGTATGTATGTATGTATGTATGTATGTATGTATGTATGTATGTATGTATGTATATGTGTGTGTATATCTGTATGTATGTACGTACGTACGTATGTATGCATGCATGCATGTATGAATGAATGTATGTATGTGTGTATGCATGTATGTATATATATATATGTATGCATGTATGTATGCATGCATGCATGTATATATATATATATATGACATGGATGTTTATATATCAGAATGAAGGGGGCCGAACGGTCATTCACTGTCCCTGGGTGCATGGCTGAAGTGGAGTTCCGCGGTGC
>CAUYUJ010003595.1:20000-37500 GCA_963575745.1 Prorocentrum cordatum
GGAGTGCGACCGCACCCATTCGCTGGTCCCGCGGGCCCTGGCTCATTGGGACTCGCGGCCGGCCCCCGTGGCTGCGGAGTGTGCCCGAGCAGGAGGAGGAGGAGGAGGAGGAGGAGGAGGAGGAGGAGGAGGAGGAGGAGGAGGAGGAGGAGGAGGAAGAGGAAGAGGAAAAGGAGGAGGAGGAGGAGGAGGAGGAGGAGGAAGAGGAGGAGGAGGAGGAGGAGGAGGAGCGGGAGCGCGGAGCGTGGAGCGCGGAGCGAGGAGGAGGAGGAGGAGGAGGAGGAGGAGGAGGAGGAGGAGGAGGAGGAGGAGGAGTGCGGGTACCCTGGGGGGCGCGAGTCTTCCGATGCGCGCCACCTAGCACACAGACAGGCAGCGGCTAGAGGCCCTCCCTGACCATATTCCCACCCGAACCGTTCCGATGATGAGTTAGCGCTGCACCAGGGCGTGGGCAGCCGCCAGCGCGTCGGCTTCGGACGCGGGCGCAGCCGGCACTTTGTTGTAAAGGTGGAATGCCAGCGTGATCCTACGCACCGCTTCCTGGAGCGAGAGGTCGCTGGGCGCTGGGGGATATGCCGCGGATGGGCCTAAGCCCCATCGGGTTAAAGTGTTGAGGAGAGGAGGCGAGTCAGGGGACCAAAGGAGGCTCAAGAGGCGAGGACATGCAAGGTAGTGGGGAAATGAGCCAGGCATGTCCTGGCAGCCAAAAAGGCAGCCTCGAGGAGCTAGAACGTGCATGCGGCACGAAGTTGTCCAGCCTGCTGCCAGCGTCTTGATAATGGCCCAACGCCAGCTGTGTTTGACCGAACTCAGTACATCTGCGAGCGCCTTCCAACGCTCCTCTAGGATGCCGGGGGCAAGATGGTAGCCCCACGATGTCACACGTTTCTCAAGCGTGACCAGGAACGTGGACGCAAAGGCGGCTTGGCGAAGAGATGCTGCGAACGCGCGCTGAAAATGAACACGGCGTGGTGGGAAGCTGTACTAGCGGCATGCACCTCTTCCTTCGCGGCAGCGAGGGCAGCCCGCATCATCGTCGGCGTAAAAACCGCGGTGCGCGATGCAGAGCGGAGCTGATCGTAGTATTGCACAATCGCCTGCGGCTGGGCCCAGTATGGAGGAGACCACGAGCCAGCGATCCAGCGATGGAAACTGTGCACAGTGCTTTCCAGCCATGCGGTGTCACGGAGGCGCTCAAAGTGAGGCTCCCATGTGTTGAATAGCGTGAGGTTGGCTGCGCGTGCCGCAGCCGATACGGACATGACTTGTATAGAGCGCAGGACAGGCGGCGGGGACCAGTCTGCCATTGCTAGAAGGTCAACCTTGCGAAATGTGTTCCAGGCTTAGCATCTTATGAAAAACGTAGTGCTCCCTCTGTGTGATAGCAGTGGGCACCGGATAGAATTGAGCGACATGGCTCAATGTCGAAAGCACCGATGTGTTATAGAGCCTCACTGTAGCATCACTGCCCGACTGCACTAAATGAAGCATGTTCGCCCGCTGCCACCATTTCTGCCCAGGAGCGTGCCATTCATCAGCCAGCCAGGCCGGAGGAGGAGGAGGAGGAGGAGGAGGAGGAGGAGGAGGGAGGAGGAGGGAGGGGAGGAGGAGGAGCGAGGAGGAGGAGCGAGGAGGAGGAGGAGCGAGGAGGAAGGAGGAGGAGGGAGGAGGAGGACGGAGGGGAGGAGTGGAGTAGCGAGGAGGAGGAGGAGGAGGAGAGGAGGAGCAGGAGGAGGAGGAGCGCGAGGAGCGAGGAGGAGCGAGGAGGAGCGAGGAGGAGCGAGGAGCGAGGAGGAGCGAGGAGGACGAGGAGGAGGAGAGAGCGAGGAGGAGCGAGGAGGAGCGAGGAGGAGCGAGGAGGAGGAGCGAGAGGAGGAGGAGCGAGCAGGAGCGACGAGAGGAGCGACGAGGAGTAAGGAGGAGCGAGGAGCGAGGAGGAGCGAGGAGGAGCGAGGAGGAGCGAGGAGGAGGAGGGAGAGGAGGAGGAGGAGAGGAGGAGGAGGAGGAGGAGGAGGAGGAGGAGGAGGAGGGAGGGGGAGGGGGAGGAAGAGGAGGAGGAGGAGGAGGAGGAGGAGGAGGGAGGAGGAGGAGGAGGAGGAGGAGGACGAGGAGCGAGGAGCGAGGAGCGAGGAGCGAGGTGGAGGAGGAGGAGGAGGAGGAGGAGGAGCGAGGAGGAGGAGCGAGGAGGAGGAGGAGGAGGAAGAGGAGGAGGAGGAGGCGGAGGAGGAGCGAGGAGGAGGAGGAGAAGGGGAGTGGGTGGTGCTTCACGGCGACGGGTCGGGAGGGACACGCGCGGCTAACCCGCGCCGCCGCCGCTGCGGGACGGCTAACCCGCTTCCTCAGCAGGAAGCGTGCACGACCTAGCGACGTTGGGGCAGCATGCTGTCAGGAAGAAGCCAGGGCGAGGATAGCATCGGGTGAGGACATATCGAGAATCTCTGAGATCCCGCGGCTCTGGAGGACGTCTTGGGCGCCGCAGCCCCCTCAGAGCGTTCCGGAACGCTCTGAGAACGCCCTGGAACGGCTTGATCCTCCTCCTAGCCCCGTCCGAAGGTGGCAACTACTGGGAGGCCTTCGTCGGAAGGATTCGGGAGAATTATGCCCCATTTGGGTGGCTGGTGCGCTGGATTAGGCCGCATATTAAGCGGGATTAAAAAAGATTGAGCCCGATTGCGCGGGACTAAGCCGACTTGAACCGAATTTCGGACCAGGACGCTCTGGAACGGATCTATCCTCGCCTTAGCCCCGTCCGATCTGTGCTGCTGGCAATCAGCGCGCTGACGTGTGGGCTGGGGAGGCGGTGCTCCCGTGTTGGGAGTGGGGGCTTGTGGCAGTGGGCCCGGAGCCCGACGCGGCTGCGGCAGATGCCCCTCGCGCGTTGTGATTCGTGCGCGCGCTCGGAGCGCACTCACAGACAGTGCCGCGGCCGACCAGCAGCAGCAGCGCGGGCAGCGGGAGCGCCGGCAGCGCGTCCGTCCGGGCACGCGCGAGGAGGCCGTGGCTCGCTCGCGGCACTCCCCGTGCAGTGGGGCGTGTGTGTGGCACCGTGGACTGCGAAGGGAGGCAGCTCGTCCTGGAAGTCAGGCGGGGTGCAGTGCCGCGCGCGAGGACACGCCTCGGCGGGTGGAGCGCACGGCCCGTGGCGCTGGTCTGCTGGCGCAGCCCACCGCTCACAGCTCGCATGCGCTCGGCAAGCTCGATTGGTTTACCGTTGCATGCTGCCAGGTGTGCGGTCGCTACGCCACGGAGGACGCCAAGCATCTCGTGCTGAACTGCCCCAGAACTCCCTCGGGAACCTCCTAAGTCTGGCGAAAGCACTATCTCCGGGAGGAAGGCCCATTTTAGAGCGTCAGAGCTGTCATATTATGGGCACGCGAGGCTGAGCTCGGGGTAGCTCAGACCCCCGCGGCCCCTTCATAGTGCTGCTGCGGTAATGTGAGTCCGACCTATGAACATTGTCCTGGTCCATCTCCTCCTGCTCCTCCTCTTCTTCCTCCACCTCCTCCTCTTCTTTCTCCTCCTCCCCTTCCTCCTTCTCCTCCTCCTCCTCCTCCTCCTCCTCGTTCTTTTTGATACTCATCCAATGCAGCTCGAGAGCTGTACGACTGGCGCGCGCCAGGCTTGGGGGCATGCCGTGAGTCCCAGCAGAGGCCTCCAACGACGGGGCTTGCCTGGGCACTCGCTGAGAGCGCATTTTTAAGCTCCTTGCGAGGAGGAATCCCACCAGCCCTCTGGGCGTAGGGTTTGTTTCGCTGCTCTTCTGTAGCCCCCACACCACCACCACCTGCTGAAAGACAATAGGAAGTGCACGCTATGGCAAATCTTGACCATGAGCGGGGAGCCCGCGATCACTGTGGAGTTGCGTTCGGCAGGGATGCCGAGGAGGGGAGCACATGTGTCCGCTGCGCCTTCGCGCACGATGCGCAGCAACAAAAGCAAAAGCAAAAGCAACAAAAAGTGCACGGTGACTGCGGCGCATATGCAGCTCGCGCCATGCCGCCCGCCCCGCCGCAGGGTTACCTTGGCGGTCGGCAGAGATCGAGGCTGTGCCGACACTTTGCTCCAGGGGTGCTGTCGCGTGCCCCGGAACACCCGCCGCCGCTCGGCGCACTCGATGCGCGCTGCGCACGCGGAGCCGCCGATGCGGCTTCAGCACGTGGCACGCCGGATGCCTCTGGCGCGCGAGGCTCGCCTGGCACGCTGGGGCCCCACCTGGCCCACCCAGTGCCCGCACCTCGCGGGCTCCGGGCACCTGCACGGTGTTTTTCGTTTTGCTTTCGTTGTGGTTGTCGTTCTGCTCTACCTGTTCTCCTGTACCTCCCTCCCAAAAGGAACAACAAAACACAGCCGAAGTCCAGCAACACAGCGTTTAGGTCCAGCCCTGGCGTCTGTCCATCGGATGGCGACCTCTGCCTGTGCTGAGTCTGAGGTGCTGCTCGTATGGCGGGATGGCAGGTGAGAGTGAGCAAAACAGCTTGTGGAGTTCTCGTTGGAAGCGTTACCCCTCTCCCCCGACGCCCTCCGTTGGGTCTGGATGGTCCTCCAAGAGGTTCCAAGACGGTCCGAAGACGTCTCCGAATGGCCACCGAGCCTCCCAAGGATACGACCGAAGCCGAACTCCTACAAATGCCGAAGGTAACTGAATGATGTGTGCCTTGTGTCCACAACAAAATCCAAGATCGGCCGAGGGAACCGCAAGGAGGGGCTCACAAGGGCTCGAAGACAGAACCGAGGATCGCCAAGACCGCCCAAAGGGCGTCCTACGGTCAACCCGTATGCTGCACGATGAGGATGCAAGTGCAACTTGGAAGGCCATGCCGACACGTTGCGAGCGGGGCGGGGCCAGCGAACGCGGCCAAGGATGGACCGAGGAGTGTCAATTCACTTTGCGGCCGATCGTGCAACAGCGTAGTGTTGCTTCACCCTGCGTTACGTAGTGTCAACCGCGTAATGCGAATTCACTGTTTGAACTTTTCGTTCGCTGTTAAGAGATACCCTTGAGGCAAGGATGCAAGGGCATCCTGGGTAGAGTTGACCGTCCTTACCATGCGGGCTGACCGTATGACGGCCCCGGGAGGCAACGTGTCGGGCTCCAAACGGGCAGTGCAACGTGCGTGCCCTCCCCGGCTGGCCGGTGAGTGTTGGCCTCTCTGCTGCACCAGATGCCGATCGACCTGACTCCCCTCGATGAGCTGGGCATCAATTCTGGACTTCCTATCTGCCGACCACCAGCCTGGACATTGCTTTTTGATGGGCTTATAAGGATACGAGGATACCCATCGGTCGGAAGAGGTAGATAGAAACATGAAGTAGGAAGACGTTGAAAGTAGATTGGGTGTCCGCCCACCCCCTAAGGAGGACGGAGAAGGTGAAGCCACTCGATCATTGACGTAGGAAGGCGCTCAACGTAGATTGGAATCTGGAAATCCAAAAATATTACTTTCAACGACCGATGGGTACGCTTTTTTGATCTGCGGCTCCAAGGAAGATTCCAGAGAGCGGGTCGAACAAACTTGGGGCAGCAAGCAAGATAATTGCCAGCGGGCCAAAAGCCGACGCCAGAATGCACATGCGAGGAACAAAATGAACCTCATTAAGCCACTCCAAAACGGCAGCCAACGACGGACAGCGGGGCGTCGCACAGTGGCGCCAGCACCGGGCAGACCGGACGGCGAAGGGCAGGGCACAGCGGGCATCTGCAACCCTGGCACGCCCGCCCGTGAAAGTGCAGCGAAGGCGAGCAGAATGGGGGCCAGGCCTCACTCACGGAGCACCTCGTGTGCTCGAAGCTGGCATCACAGAGCCAGGCACCAGCGGACTAGACGTGTAGTCGAGTAGAAACACCAATGCGCAAGGGGGGAACGTCACGTGGGCCAGTACGTTATCACCAGCCGTCGGCTGTGTACTGCCGGTGGGCGAAAGACGGGGCGCCAGACCGGCGAGCGCGTCCCTGCCAGACTGCGCCCCATGTGCAGGAAGCCGGTGTGGGCCGACCTGTTAGTGCCAAGATGAGCGCACCCTATCGCGTGATGTAGCCAGCGGAAGGCGCCTGCCTGGTGGGTTGGAAACGCCACAGGGCAAGGTCACCAGTCGTCGGATGTGCGTCGTGTGGAGCGTATGGGGCGGGCCTTAGGCCTGCGGCCCCAGCCATCCAAAGTGAGTGCCCAAGCGGGCAAGGCGGGCCCATGTCCGTGTGAACAAAGCCAAAGTGAACCTTGGGCAAGAATTATGCAGCCAATACCACGCGGACTAAGAACCCACGAGGCACCGTGGGAATCTAGACGCAGTGTTGTGAGAGGTGCACCTCGCCTCCAGGAGGTGACACGAGGGTATGAAGGCCAAGGCCTGCCACTGCGGTGAAACGAGTCCCTGTCGTGAAGGGGCCACCCCATCGGCAGTGGCCCGCGGGGGCGTCTGTCAGTGCTGAGCGCGCCCTATAGCGCGAGAGCGAACGCGTCGAATGGCCCGCCACAGCAGTCGTCGTGAGGGAAGAGGGGGGGGGGCGCAGCCGATAGCCGCAAGTCAGTTGAATAGAAAGGAGGAGGAGAGCCACGTGGCGACACAGACAGTCGAGAACCCAACGAGGCGTAGTCGGAATGAGGCGCCTGCCTGGTGGGGGGGAAACGCCACCGGAGCAAGGTCACCAGTCGTCGGATGTGCAGCGCGTGGGGCGAATGGGGCGGGCCTTAGGCCTGCGGCCCCAGCTGCCCAAAGTGAGTGCCCAAGCGGGCGAGACGGGCCCATGTCCGCGTGAACGAGGCCAAAATGAACCGCGGGCAGGAATTATTGCAGCCAATGCCACACGGGCTAAGGGCCCACGATGCACCGTGGGAGTCTAGACGCAGTGTGAGTGGTGCACCTCACCCCCAAGAGGTGACACGAGTGTATTAAGGCCAGGGCCTGTCACTGCGGTGAAACGAGCCCCAGTCGTATAGGGACCACCCACGGAAGCGGTGGCCCGTGGGGGGCAGCCGTCCGCGTCGTCTGCATTCCTCACCAATTGCGTGCCTGTGTGCAGTTAAGGGGCGGTTGAGGACGATAGGGCTGCCGACCCATTGGGCCCCGCATGGCGCGGAGGGGTCCCATATGGCCCACAGGGTCAGCGCGATGGAGACCACTTTGTATAGGGAGGTGGAGGCTGCCCCCAACTGACCGAGGTCGATGTTGCCCAGAAAGCAAGCGCTGCGTTCCGTGACGGGCTGAGTGGCAACTCGGAGTATTGACATGATGAAGGGGAAAGCGGGCAGAGTAGCGACCCTGAGTGTCGTTGTGGGGGGAAAAGTGGCTTGAGCCGCAGACGAGCATCGTGGGGCGTTCTTGAGAGTGCAGGGGATGACAAGAACAGGGAGTGCGCGATGGAGCCCTAGCCGACTGTCCCTCGACGATGGGGGTGCCTTCCTGGGCCAGGGGAAATGGAGGGGACAACGTACCTTTGGATAGACCAGGCGAGCTCACTTGCGGTCAAAGTCCCATCCGCGCTGTCGTTTGTCAGCATAGTGAGCGTCTCCTCTGGGGGCAGTTCGTTTCTCCCTGGTCCTCCAATCTGCGTCGGTCCACGTGCCTTGCCGGCGGCCCCCCCCCCCCTCCCAGGACTGCCATGAATCCCATTGGGCGGCTGAACTGGATGCGCCTGTCTGCGCGGCAACCTTGTAGTCGGTGTACACCGGGGGGGGAACATGTGGCTTCTTTTGGTTTGCTCCGTGGGTGCCGGCGATCATCTCCTCTGGGCCCGCCTGAGGCAGCTGCTTGCGTGGCGTCTCTGCCACCGGCGGGCGCTGGGGGGGAACCTGGCGCAACATTGCTGCCGACAGCCCATGGATGCGGGCGACCGCCTCCACTGGGACCTCTGGGGGTGCGTGTCTTGGTGTTGCGTTGTAACTGCATGCGCTGCTTGTCCATAATGGTTGGCCATTCTACGTGGAGCTGGTGCTCGTCGTCCATCTTGTAGGCGTCGAAGCCTGCTTTGTTCCATGCCTGGAGGAAGTCTTCGCATGGCTGTGGCGAATTCTTCCTGGGGTCGGACTTGATGTTGACCCATGGGCTCCCTTGCTTGTTGCCTGCCTTACGGGCCCAGGCGGTCCAGATCCCGTTGAAGGCGCCTCCCAGCGTCTTCTGTAGTCTGATGATCTTCTCTGGTGCTGGTTCGTCCTTGTTAGTGTCTGCTTCGTTGATTGGCTTCAAGTACATGGGGAGACCGCCCATGGGGTCATCTGGGCGCTCTGGTGGGAGGGATGCTGCCTGAGGATCGCGCCCTCGACCTGCGCTGCGATGCTGCCAGGGTGAGCTAAGTGGCGGGCGGGCTGCGCGGCCAAGTGAGGCGTCTTCGGGAATAGAGGGTGGTCGGCGCTCTGATTTGTTTCCAACTAGCCCTAGCTGCCTGCCGTCGCCGATTTCGTCCTGGAGTGTACGGGCGTATGCGCTAGCGTACGGCGACGAGGCTGCTGAGTCGACCCTCTGGGGGGGTTGGGACCGCAGGATCGGCGGACTGTGGGGAGCCTCAATGTCGCTTGGTTCTGGGATGTCGGCCTCGACTGCCTGGTGTGTGGGACTGGCTTGAGCCATGGAGTCAGTCCTGTCTGGTGGGATTCCCTGAGCTTGTCCTTCTGTCTCAGATCCCTTGTTGGACTCATCCCAGTCAACTTCATACTCGCCGCCGCCGCTTCCATACTTGTGGGGCCGGCACGTCTCCTGCTTCTCCGTCAGACTGTCCTGGTGCGGCGGGTTGCTGGGGGGAAGCGTGGTCAGGGGAGGGGCCTGATGATGCCACCAGGGGCTTGTTGAGCCAGACGGCTGTGGGGGATCCTCCTTCCTCTGCGCTACTGGTCTTTGCAACCTTGCGCTGTCCGGCGAGGAGCTCTATTGTCCCTCCTGAAAAGGTCATCCTTCATTCGTGATAGGAAGAGGGTTAGCGTGTCCAAAGGCTGCCGCTGGGGGCACTGTCCTTTCTGGTCGTCGAGTTTGTCTGCAAAGCACTGCCATTCCTCCTGGTATTTCGGGTTACTCTCCACTAGGTGCGTGACAACATTGGCCGCCGCGGCCCTCCGCCCGTCCCAGGGGATGCGCGGGGGGTGCCCGTTCCTAGGTATCTCGTCCCCGTAGATGATGGTGTCCAGGAAGAGCACCAGGTGCTCGAGAGACCACCCAGACTCGTCGGTCACCTCACCCACTACGTCCCTTCCCCACCGCTGAGTGTGGCCCGCCCAGAGGGAGTAGACCGCGTGGCTCCACTCAATCAGAAACTTGACCAACTCGCGGACGGGGCCTCTCGACTGCTCCCCAGCAAGACGGCGGGTGGAGTATGTGGATAGTGGCGGCGACCGATGGGTACGCCAAGCGTCAAGAATTTGTCCGCGACGCTGGAGGTTGTGAGTGGACCATAGTAGAACCGTCAGATTTCCATCCGCCACAGCGCCTCGAAACATGACGTGGAGTGCCCTCTCACGTCCCGCCGAGTTTTGCGTGTGTTGTGATGTTTGACTCATTTGGATTATTTTAGGTCGGGCATATTTCCCTACAGGCGGGGTTTGGACGAATAATAAACATAGCCACCAACAATTAAAAACATTAAAGAATTAGTCGAAACATCGTCCCTGGACCACTTCTGACTATTTTTGAAGATTCCTCCTGTAAAGGGACAGGCCCGACTCAATGATACTTTGACGGGGCCAGCAACCCCGAGTTCTGGGCGCTCCTGGGCGCTCTCGTACGTTACCCGCGTTGCTATCCTGGAAGCAAGGGGGCCTCAGAGCGGACCCACATGCCCCCAACAGGCCCCAACGACTGTGCAAGAGGGCTCCGAGTCGCCAACAGATCGCTCCAATACGTACAAGAATGCCTCCAGACGGGCCAAGATAGCCCCAAGAATTCCCAAGACGGCTCCAAGAGGCCCATAACAAAGGTCCCGAGAAACCGAATTCATTGATCCCACGTAAGTTTTTGGCATAGTTTGCGTTCTCGCCTTTTCGGGTTTCCAACGCCCCAACACGGTCCAGCCCCCCAACGTTTCCTGATGTGTGCTGCCATGTGCGCGGGCGCACCTAGCACTCTCTGTGCGTGCCGCGAACGTGGCGCATCTGGCGCGGCTGGACCACGCGGCACACATAGCGCACATGGCGCATCTGGCGCGCCAGGCGTGCCTGGCACGCTTGGGCCCCAGGGTCGCCTGGCGCACATTGGTACACTTGGCTCGCGTGGTGCGCCTGGCACGCGTGGTGCACTTCGCCCCAGCATCGCGAAAATGGGGTCAGTTTTGATTTCTGGTAGTTGTCCATCCATAGACGACCATTGAACATGCTGAGGCTCGGGTGTTACTGATGTGTTGGGAGTGCGTGTGGGAGTGAGCGAGACAGCTTGTGGGCGGGGAGGGTCTAGACCCATCCACAATTAGTCGACATGAATACTACTCTCCTCTCTCCCCTGATGACGTCTGGAAGTGAAGATGCCTGGCCCCCCTCCGTATATTGTTTTTTTCACACACAAGATTCCCTGGAATTGGGTTTTCGCTGCTTTTTAAATGTTGCTCCCGCTGAAACGCTGGCCTCATTTTCGGGCTTCCGCTCGTTCCGAATCGTACTCCCGCTGCAGCGCTGGCCTCATTTCCGCGCTTCTGCTCATTCCGAATCGTGCTGCCGCTGCAACGCTGGCCTCATTTCCGCACTTCCGCTCGTTCCGGTTCGTGCTTCTGCTGCAGCGCTGGCGTCATTATGTGCAGTGCCATGCCACGGCATGCTTTTCGGTCCTTCCAAATCGGCCCCCAAATCTAGAAAATAGCCCCCCGACAAAAACCATCGGACGTGATTCCACATTCGGTGTCGATTCGTTGATTTTTGGGGCCGCAGAAGCCCCCCCCCACTTTGGGGCGTCGCCACGCCATGCTATGTCATGCTACGCGTTGATCTTCAACACCATGCTATGCCATGTAATTCCATGCCATGCTACGACATCCGACTGTGCGAATAGAGAGGAGATATAATGTCCAAAACCTATTTGAAAATGATGACCCCCCTCCTCCTCCCCCCCCGGGATCCCGGCTGCCATTGCTTCGCCGCCGAATAAGTATTTGTTTGAACCATCCTCCTGGAAAATATTCCACGGGGACCGAACGATGCGATTGATAAATGCACACAGGTAGGTTTGTAGACATATCTGTGTTTACACACGCACGCAAGCGCATGCATGGGTATATGCGCAGGAACTGTAAGCGTGCAGATGTGCAAGCTACTTCGGTCGACGAGCAGATAGTTTTCGTCTTACTGGGACAGTGTACACACCTACGCGCGCGACTGCGCGCGGTGGCGTCCAATTCTCGCGCGCGGTGTGAGGCCGAATGGCTTTATGTTGGCTCCCAGAGTCCAATATTCACAACTGGTTTTCTCACGCGGTTTCGGGGGTAACACGTGTCACCCGTTATTTTGTGTGAAGCTGAATGACCTTATGTTGGCTCCAGGATCCGAAATTTACGATAGGTTTTCTCTCACGGCTTTGGGGGTGACACGTGCCACCCGTTGCTTGTGAAACTGAATGGCCTTGTGTTGGCTCCCAGAATCCCAACTTTACACGTTTTCTAAGTTTCGGGGAAGACGCGTGTCACTGGTTGTTGTTGTGAGGCCGACTTATGTTGGCTCGCAGAATCCGAACTTTACAATTGTTTTTTCTCACACGGCTTCGGGGGTGACACGTGCCACCCGTTGTTTTTATGTGAAGCTGAACGGCCTTATGCTGGCTTCCGCATTCTAATGTTTTGTGTTTCTTTTGTTGTTCCATTTCGGGGATGACACGTGTCGCCCGTTGTTTTTTTGTGAGGTTGGATGGCTTTGTGTTGGACGCGGAGCGCCAGGGCGGTCGCGGGGACGTCCCCGGCGGTCTGGTTTGCCTCGCCTTCCTTTTGTTTTCTATATGCGCACTACGGCATTGGGAATAACTATTTTTAAACTTGTCCCTCATATCGATTTTGTTTAACAGTTGTTAGACATTACGCCATGGTAAGGGATGGGAGGGAGGGGTAGGACGTCAGATATGACGCGAACGCACCTGGCTTGCCCTGCCCCCTCCCCCTGGACCTGGACGGGAGGTTCCGCGAGGCGTTGGAGCGTCCAAAATGGCCTCGACGAAAAAAAAAAATCATCAGTGATTTTACCTAACAGCGAAGACTGATAGGTTTCTAATGGTCTCAAAAGAAAGCATCATGACTCCCCACGGGGGTCCAGGCAGGATCCGGGGAGAATCCGCCGATCCGCCAGTGACTATGGGGAACGCACCACTGAGGCTGAGGCTGAGGCCCCCAGCGCCGCCAGTGACTATGGGGAATGCACCACTGAGGCTGAGGCTGAGGCCCCCAGCGCCGCCAGTAACTATGGGGAACGCACCACTGAGGCTGAGGCTGAGGCCCCCAGCGCCGCCAGTGACGATGGGGAATCCACCACTGAGGCTGATGCTGAGGCCCCCAGCGCCGCCAGTGACTATGGGGAATCCACCGCTGAGGCTGAGGCTGAGGCTGAGGCTGAGGCAGGCTGAGGCTGAGGCTGAGGCAGGCTCAAGCTGAGGCTGAGGCTGAGGTTGAGGCTGAGGCTGAGGCCGAGGCTGACGCAGGCTGAGGCTGAGGCAGGCTGAGGTTGAGACTGAGGTTGAGGCTGAGGCTGAGGCTGAGGCAGGCTGAGGCAGACGCTGAGGCAGGCTGAGGCTGAGGCAGGCTGAGGCTGAGGCTGAGGCTGATGCAGGCTGAGGCTGAGGCAGGCTGATGCTGAGGCCGAGGCTGAAGGCAGACTAAGGCTGCACACGCTGAGGCAAGCTGATGCTGAGGCAGGCTGAGATTCCCGTTTTTTTTGTTATCAAGGGTTCTGCAGTGAGAATTCTGATGATTCTTCAACGAGGATTCCTTGCTGAGGGTTTTCTGGCAAGGATTCCTTAGCAAGGTCAGATTGTGATGATCATGGTGATGATACGCTGCCCTTATCGCATGACATCCACGGATCAACCGATGAACTAGTAGGCGTTGATGTTGTTGTGGTAGCAAGCGGGAAGTTGTAGGACTTGTTATCACATGTGAATTGTCCGCCGTAATTATTGTAGTTGTGGTCGTAGCAGCACTACTACATGCAGTCACATATGTAGCAGTAACAGTAGCTACAGTAGAGATAGTGGCATGCCTACTTGTTAGTTTGAGTCGTAAACTTAGCGGCGGCAGTAGCAGCAGAAGCATTCGCAACAGCACCCCTCGTTGTGCTGGCCACGGCCCGGAGTCGAAATCGCAGCTTGAGCAGCATCAGCAGACATCGACCTCGTGCTAGCGATTGCAGAAGGGGGGGGGGGGGCTCGATCGGCTTCTTTCTCTCCCCCCGCCCCGTGGCCGACAGGCAGTGACCCGTTAGGGAACCGCAAGCACCGCCACGAAATGCCCAGCTCGCCCCGCCGACACGCAGCGCCCAGGGCGCCCTGCGGCACGAGACGCCTACAGCGCCCCAGCATGGAAAGACCAGCCTCCACCCAGCCAGAGGGACTCCTCCTCCTCCTCCTCCTGCTCCTCCTCCTCCTCCTCCTCCTGCTCCTCCTCCTCCTCCTCCTCCTCCTCCTCATCCTCGAAGAGGCCCCAAGAGCATTTGAAGAGGGCCCAGAAGGCTTTGCGCAGACCCCAGGACGCTGTGAAGAGGCCCCAGAAGCCATGACGAGGACCGCAATCTTCAAGAGGCAGGCTCTTCAAAGGCCCCAGCAGGAGGCCCTTGAGAGGCGTGTGGGTGAGGGGGGGCGGGCTCTGCCGGGGGCCAGACCCCTGCGCCTTCACCGCACCCGATCTCTGACATACTCCGGAGCGCCCCTGGCCCCACAAACGCCAACCAGGTCACACAAGCACGAATCTGGCCACACAATCATGCGTTCTCGCCCACCACCACCCACCCCCACCCCCGTTTTCTTGCACCCCTCTCCCTTTCCCCACCCTCTCCCATTCTTCTCTGACACCGTTGTTCTCCCCGATCCCAAACTTGCAGTCTTGCTACTGCTGGCGCCGCGGCGCCACTGCCCTCGTTCACGCGCCGTTTCATTCTCCATTCCGCTCCCCATTGCCCATTCCATGCCCCACTGGATGGCCCGTCGACTTCCGTATCATGCCCCTCCCCATCTCCGCTCAAAGTCGCCCTGGGGACCTGTCCCGAAGCGCGTCCTGACCAGAATTTCAAGCCCGATCGTTTTGTGGCCACGAGGCCACTTCAGGAGCCGAGGAACCCCCAAAAAGCGCGTCAAGCGTGAAACTACTCCTCGACGACCTCGTCCTCTTCCACCTCATCAGGCTCCTCCTCCTCCTCCTCCTCCTCCTCCCCTGGAGGTCCCTGGGGGTGTCCGAGCATCTCCAGAGGTCGCAGAGGCGTCTGGAGGCTTCTGGAGGCTTCTGGAGGCACGAGAGTGGCAAGAGAGATGGCACCCTTGCGGCAGAAGGCCGGTTACAGCTTTAAACAGTTTCACGATGGAGGGCATCGATGGGCCACCGATTCCGAGGGGCCGTGCTGGGGGCTACGATGGGCCATTGCTTTCGAAGGGCCGGGCGCTATACGAATTTCATAGACATGTTACAGGTAAGTTGTCCAGAGGAAAATGCCTGAGCACCTCGATCCCCGAGCGTCGACCCTTGATCCTGGCGGCGACGCGACGACGACGACGACACGCACGGCGACAATGACGACGACGATGACGACAACGGCGAAGGCGGCGGCGGCGACCGCAACGGCGACGGCGACGGCGACGGCGCAAGCCGCAAGTGATTGCGACGACGAATATGGAAACGACGACGACGACGACGACGACGCCGACGACGACGACGACGACGACGACGACAACGACAACGGCGAAGGCGGCGGCGGCGACAGCAACGGCGACCGCAACGGCGACGGCGACGGCGACGGCGACGGCGACAGCGATTGCGACGATCAGGATGGAAACGACGACGACGATGACGACGACGACGCCAGGAGCTCTGGACACACCTTTTCGGAACACCTGAGGTGCCGGTGTACTCGTGAGGCTCTCTCTGGGCTTCCCTTGAGGAGCTCGGGCCACCCTGGGCTTAAGTCGGGCCTGTCCCTCTACAGGGGGGATATTCAAAAATTGTCACAAAAACAGACTGGGGACGAGTTGTTTGATCATTTGTGGGTAAATTTGGTGTATGTTTGGTGTATATACCTAACAGCGAAGACTGATATGTTTCTAGTGGGCTCAAAAGAGAGCATCATGACTCCCCAGGGGGGTCTGGGCGGGATCCGGACGGGTGCCGGGGATTTTTTCTAGCCAACAGCAACGCACTTCGTGGTCTTCGAGTTCCCAGAACTCCATTGCTGGGCATGATTTCGATTGCCCGGAGCCAACTGTAGGCCACTTCGTGTTCTTCGAGTTCCCAGAACTCAATTCCTGGGTATGATTTTGAATGCCCAGAGCCAACTGTAGGCCATTTCGTGGTCTTCGAGTTCCCAGAACTCCATTCCTGGGCATGATGTTGAATGCCCAGAGCCAACTGTAGGCCACTTCGTGGTCTTCGAGTTCCCAGAACTCCATTCCTGGGCATGATTTTGATTGCCCGGAGCCAACTGTAGGCCACTTCGTGTTCTTCGAGTTCCCAGAACTCCATTCCTGGGCATGATGTTGAATGCCCAGAGCCAACTGTAGGCCACTTCGTGGTCTTCGAGTTCCCAGAACTCCATTCCTGGGCATGATTTTGAATGCCCGGAGCCAACTGTAGGCCACTTCGTGTTCTTCGAGTTCCCAGAACTCCACTCCTGGGCATGATTTTGAATGCCCGGAGCCAACTCTAAGCCACTTCGTGGTCTTCGAGTTCCCGGAACTCCATTCCTGGGCATGATTTTGAATGCCCGGAGCCAACTGTAGGCCACTTCGTGTTCTTCGAGTTCCCAGAACTCCATTCCTAGGCATGATGTTGAATGCCCGGAGCCAACTGTAGGCCACTTCGTGTTCTTCGAGTTCCCAGAACTCCATTCCTGGGCATGATTTTGAATGCCCGGAGCCAACTCTAAACCACTTCGTGGTCTTCGAGTTCCCGGAACTCCATTCCTGGGCATGATTTTGAATGCCCGGAGCCAACTGTAGGCCAGTTCGTGGTCTTCGAGTTCCCAGAACTCCACTCCCGGGCCACATTTTGAATGCTAAGGCAGGCTGATGCTGAGGCTGAGGCAGGCTGAGGCTGAGGCAGGCTGAGGCTGAGGCCGAGGCTGAAGGCAGACTGAGGCTGAGGCTGAAGCAGGCTGAGGCTGAGGCTGAGGCAGGCTGAGGCTGAGGCTGAGGCAGGCTGATGCTGAGGCAGGCTGAGGCTGAGGCTGAGGCTGATGCAGGCTGAGGCTGAGGCAGGCTGAGGCTGAGGCCGAGGCTGAAGGCAGACTGAGGCTGAGGCTGAAGCAGGCTGAGGCTGAGGCTGAGGCAGGCTGAGGCTGAGGCTGAGGCTGAGGCTGAGGCAGAGGCTGAGGCTGAGGCTGAGGCTGAGGCAGGCTGAGGCTGAGGCTGAGGCTGAGGCTGAGGCAGAGGCTGAGGCTGAGGCTGAAGGCAGGCTGAGGCTGAGGCTGAGGCTGAGGCTGAGGCTGAGGCAAGGCTGAGATGTCTCATGCTGAATCTTGAAGGGGAATGCTTCCAGATATGCTCCTACACATCGCTGTTAGGTTGCTTTGCAGGGAGAATTAGTTAAATCTTGGCCCATTTTGACCAGGGGTGGGGGGAGTTGAAATATGGGACCCTCCCTTCTTTGATCAATCTCCTCCAAGATGGTCCCAAGATGGCCCCCAACGCTCCCAAGAGTGCCCCAAGAGGGTCCCAAGAGGCGCCCAGGAGGCCCCAAGGGGTTCCCAGGAGGGGCTTAGGAAGCCCCAAGAGGCCCCCATGATATCTCAGAGATGCTCCCCCAAAGCGCCCAAGACGCTCCCAGAGGCCCTCAGGACCACCAAGAGGCCCCCAAGAAGCTACCAAACTCTTCACTCCAAAGACTCCAAGAAACTCTCAAGAAACATCCGACAAAACTCCGAGCATCCAAGAGACCTCTGGCGATGTCCTCCTCCTCCTCCTCCTCCTCCTCCTTTTCTTCCTCCTCATCACCTCCCTCCTCCCTCCCTCCCTCCCTCCCTCCTCCTCCTCCTCCTCCTCCTCCTCCTCCTCCTCCTCCTCCTCCTCCCCATCCTCCTCCTCCTCCTCCTCCGCCTCCTCCTCCTCCTCCTCCTCCTCCTCCTCCTCCTCCTCTGGTTCCTCCTCCATCCTCCCCCCTTGAGGTATGACGGATTCCCAGCCCTTTATTGCACTGGATGCTGCTCCACATCCCAGAGCACAACAACTCGCCTGGGCATCGTTTCTGGGATGGGCTGGTGGGGACGCGAAGCATCTAGAATTGCCTCAGGGGTGCAAGGCGCGCCAAATGTTTGAGAGTTGTTGGCCATTTTTGAAGGTTTACAGTGGAGTCTCGCCCGATCGCGCCAGCCCTGCGGAAACGAGGATTCCAGTCAGCTAGCCAGGCCATCGGTCT
>CAUYUJ010003595.1:42500-77650 GCA_963575745.1 Prorocentrum cordatum
AAGAACAGACACGGGATAATAAACACAGCGTGACAAACAATGATGCTACATATCAAGGGAGAGGAGGCGGATAGATGAGGCGGAGGATTTATTTATTTATATATATATATACATAGAGAGAGAGGGAGAGAGAGAGAGAGAGAGAGAGAGAGAGAGAAAAAAAAAAGAGAGAGATAGAGAAACACAAATAACGAGAGAGAGAGAGAGAAACAGAGGGAGGGAGAGATCGGGAAAGAGAGAGAGAGAGAGAAAGAGAGAAAACAACCAGAGAAAGAGAGACAGATTGGGGGGACGATGTTCGAAGAAGAACACAAAGCCATGGGACCACTTTCGGGGACCACATAGCCTCCTTTTCCGCCTTATCCTGCTCTTCCCCCCCCTTTGGAATGGCGGGCGCACTTCTCCCGAGCGTGCGAGGGATCCGAGGCAGGCGGCGCCAGAGTTTGAACCGCGCGCCCCAATGTCGCCTAAGCACCGCGGAACCGCACGACGGAACCCAGAATCTAGAGCAACGGGAGAGTCCGTGACCGCTGCGGCAATTTACAATCAACCCTCGTAAGGATGCGCGATAAGCATGCAACGGCCTTGGACGCTCATATCGAAGCTTTTCAAGCGGGGCACGGCCGAATTAAGCAGGAGGAGGAAGAATAATGACGTGGAGTGGGTGGGGCGGGCGGGGCGGGTGGATAAGAGGGAGAAGGACGATGACGATATGATGGGATAGGACTCAGCATTGCGCGTATGGAGTGTGACTGAAACTGTGAAACCTCCAATCCCACATCTGCTGGACGAGGTTGAGGGCAACGCGCTCGGCACAGCACGGCTACTCCTGGCATCAGGCTGAGCGCGGGGGAGACGCAGCGGCACGGTGCGGGCCGAAGTCGACAAACCAGCGCCAGCGCCGCCACGAATGCCATAATCGGCACGTTTGGCTCTCTTTTGTTGGGGGCCGCCGCGGCGCGGGGACGGCTGGCCTGAACCCCCGCGAGGGCCATGCCGACGTCCTCCTGAAGGGTCGTCGTCGCGGACTCCAGAGCCATCAGCGCGCACAAATGGTAGCTGTTGCCCTGCGCTGCCATCGCTACGGCAGAGGCAAACAATTAGTAGACACTCCCCCGCTCCCCAAAACTCAAAGTTGGCACGCGCGGGGAAGACTGCGGTCGAAGTGCAACTCGTCCAACCCACCGCCAACATTGATCATTGGGGGGTCGGGCACTGACACATGACTGTGGCATGAGAGTGTTCGCTCATTCCTTCCGAGGCCTGTGCCGCTTCTGCGCGCGTCAACTTGGCTGCTGGACTCGTGCCCGCTCGGGGGGGGGGCTTCCGGAGCTGGTCTGCGGCGGGTCCCGTGCTCCCCGCCCGCCTCCGCCGCCGCGGCCTTTCCGGCCCGCGGGCAGCCCGGGTCGGCTGGCTGGCCCGGCGCGCCCGCCGCGTGGCCGCGCCCCTCGGCCCCCGCTGCGCTCGGCAGCCGCGGAGCCAGAGCGGCCTCTGGCCGCCCACTGCCCCAAGGGGGGCGCGAGCGGCCGCCGGCTTCCTCCAGGCGCGCGGCGGCCAGGAGGCGCGAGGCCCTTCTTGCAGAAGGCGCGCAGCGGTGGCAGCGGGGGGGGGAGCGGCGGCGACGTGCTCGATCAAACGGAGGCCATGCAATGGCCGCCATCAGGAGGTGAGCGTTGGACGAGCAGAAAGCAGGGGTGACACGTCTCTGGGCGCGGTCGCCAGATAGCAAATTTACGACGCCAGCCGCGGACAGGCTCTCGATCCAACGGCGGCGATCTTGCGCGGTGGAGCGACGCGGCGAGAACAGCGTGTTCGGCGATAGAAAAATTCGCCAACCCGCAACGACGATGGCGTAGACGATTCATATGTGCGGCTGACCTTCATTCGAGCTTGAGCCCCCTTGTTTGGTGGGCCGCGCCTGGCACCCGGCGCGCGCCCGCGCGGCCCATGAGGCCCCGCGCTCGCTCGGCAAACGACGGCGGCATACGTCGACTGTGTCCCGCGGGCTCGAACTGCCGTCATCGCCCGTGAACGCCGCGCGATGGCTGACCCGCGCGGCGTCCTTCGTGTCCACTGCGTGGCGGCCGCCAGCAGCCGGATGAGATCGCCCTCGCCAGATCGCTCGCGAAGAGTCGCCACGTTCTCGGCAGAGCGCTCGGCATGGGGTTCGCCGTGGCCACAACAGACCCACCTGCAGCGCAAGCCGCTCGCTGGCGTAGGCCCATGTGGGAATTGCCCGAGCGTGCCCTCGGGATCTCGCGGACGCCCCCCAGTTCGAATCAGCCATCGCCGACGAGTTCGCCGTCGCCGAACTCGACGCCCACCGTAAAGAGCCGCCCCAAGCCGTGTCATCGCCACTTCGTCAGCGCAGGCTTCGCGCTTGGGAAATAGTGCGCCACCCTCATTCAGAAGCCGGTGCGCCGCCCTCATTCAGAGGCCGGTCGCCGCGAAAGCCCAGCGCCTCATTTTGGGCGCGCGTCGCAACCGAGCGTCTCCCAGGCCAGCCCAGTAAGCGCGCTGTTGAGCCGCTTGTATTTGGCCGCAACGAGGACGAGGGCGTTGACTCCGCTGGGTGCAGGCCCTTGAGCAACCGTGTCAGATGCCTGCCGCGTGCGTCAACGTCGCTGGCCCGGACTGCGGCCACCTTCCAACTCGGCTCGGCCTGGGAACGCATCCTCGACACTGCGACGAGCTCCAAGGTTCGGCGAAGCTGGGCGAGACGCTGCATCCTCGGCGCTGCGAGATGGCCTCGCAGAGCAAAAGAGCGTCGGAGAGACGCCCGCGCGCTGCGCTGCGCGCGATGGGCACTCCCGCTAGCTGCTGCCGCGCGACGCGGGCCACGCTGGCGCCGCCCTCGTAGATGAGACAGGACCGATCGACGAGACACCGCAGCAGTTGCGCCCGTGCCACGGCACGGCGCGCCGCTCTGCCGCACGACCTCCACCAGGCGCCCGGGAGGCGACGGCGGAGTCGAACGCGCCCCGGCCCGCTCCCCGCAGCTCGGCCGCTGCGCGGGAGAGGCGCCCGCGGGCCAATCCCCGTCGCGGAGTCGATCGAGCCGCTGCCGCCTCGGTCGCCGACAGTTCCTCGCGAAGAAGAGGAGGACGAGGAGGAGGAGGGGGAGGAGGAGGAGGAGGAGGAGGAGGAGGAGGAGGAGGAGGAGGAGGAGGAGGAGGAGGCGGAGGAGGCTCCGAAGCGGCCCCCCCTGACCTGGCAGAGGCCCCTCGCCGCGGCGCCCGCGAGCATGAGAGGCCTCCCAGATTGGGTCGCAGCAGGCGGGGTCGGAGGATTGCGCCGCATCGCCGATGCATCGGGCGCCGGCAAGGGAAACCGCGCCCGCGCGCGGGGTCGATCGCCAGAACGCGCACTTCCGAAGCAGCGCCCTGGAGCGGAGCGGTGGAGCCTTCCGCCTCGGAGCCTCGGCGCGAGTTTCGCCGCGCGGTCCAAGTCCCCCCCGCGGCCTTGTTCGACGTGGGCGCCATGGTCCGCGCCGCGGTCGGCCCTGGCGGCCCGCTCAGGGGCTGCCCTCGAGAACCCCCATAGCACGCGAGAGTCGCCTCGAAGCCGCCGCCCGGGCCACTGGGGGCAGGGCGCTCCGTGATCCTTCTTCGAACGCTGGCAAGGGAGACCGCGCCTGCGCGCGGGGTCGATCGCCAGAACGCGCACTTCCGATGCAACGCCATGGAGCGGTGAAGCCTTCCGCCTCGGAGTCTTGGCCAAGAGTTCCAGCGCGCGGTCTACGTCCCCGCGGCCTTGTTCGACGTGGGCGCAATTGTTCGCGCAGGGGTCGGTCTTGGCGGCCTGCTCAGGGGCTGCCCTTGAGAACCCCGTAACCCACGAGAGTCGCCTCGAAGCCACCGCCCGGGCCACTGGGAGCACGGCGCTCCGTGATCTCGGCGCTGCGCGGCACGAGTGCGCCAGCCGCGCTGCGGCGCCGCATTTGGGCACACAACGCCGCAGCGAGACTCGCCGGTCGCCGCGCTTCCGCATGCTGCCTCGATGTCCACGCCCCGTTTTTCTTCTCCACAAGATGGGCCGCGTTCGACTCCCGCGTTGGCAACTTGCTCTGTCGACGACCCACGCGACTCATCAACGTAACTGACGCCGCACCGTCGCTTCCTACTTATCGGATGCGCCCGCGTTCGATCAGGCATTCCGATCAAATCTCCAACTGCTGAGCCAACCATGCGCCATGCGCCCGGAATTGCGTTCAACAGCCGCATAAGCAGCGGTGCGCGCTGCTCAGATGCCTCATCCGGAGCCCTTGGCTGATGCGGCATATGGCAGTAGTCGAGCTTCTCGCCGAGGATGGCCTCAGGGCCGCCAGCGAACGCACGAATCACAAATCATCGCCGAAGAGCATGTGCGAGGCGGTCGGTGTCGCAGGAGGTGCGCCTCCGAGACCGAAGTCGGCAAGCAAAACCAGCGTACAAGACCCGGCACATGGTCCCGTAGACCCGCTCTCGCCACTAGCTCAGGTCGGAGACTGGGCCGCCGCAGTGCAATAACATTCATACTTTGAGCGCGTAGCCCGTCGAATGTCGCAAGACTGGCGACGCTACCAGTCCCCTTCGCGCCGAACTACGTGTGCCCAGGGCTGTACGGCGCGCTGCCTTGCAGGCGGATAGCGCGTCGCTCCGCTTAGCGGAGCGGGGGGTCGGACGAACTCGGGACGTTGACGCTTTGAAACGGGGACATGGTTGGCGTGTCGCGCCGAAGCGACACGCTGAACAAAAGCTCTTTATCGTAACATGTCGAAATCACCCTGACAGCAAACAGCTCAAGAGCTTACCAGACTGAGTCTGCCGCATACGGTTGCTCTGCCACCGCCTGCATGCAAATGGTTCAATAATGTAGCTTTCTAGCTTGCCCTTTCCTGATCCCCACATCAAAGCCGACCGTGCCCGCGACAACGTCATACATACTTACGCAGGACGAAAGATTTTCCTCTTAAAGTGAAATTGGCCATGAGGAGCTCGCGAGACAAAGTTGGCGCCGCCGAGCGGACGGCGACCGGACGGGGTCTTTGCAGCAACCGGGGGGGGGGGGGGGGAAGTATGTAATCATGTTGACTAGGGCCCGCTCGCGCGGGGAGTTGATGGGGCTGCGCGAGACGACGCAGGGCTCATCGTGAAAAGTAGATTACCGAACCCCCCTACCCCATAGAATCTTAACACGGGCGGTGTGCGGGGTCCGCGGATCCGATTTCTTCCGGTCCCCTGTTTTAATTTAGTAATACAAATTCTAAACAGGGTAGAAGTCGGATCCGCCGTAGAAAAATAAAACCAGACACGGATCCAGCGATTCCGAAATCGGATCCGTACGGACGGAAATCGGATCCACCGAAACAAACACCAAAGCCGCTTTTGGACCCGCGCGAATTTCATGGAATCCGACGGTGGTTATCTCGTACGGGTCTGCTCGAGACCTCACACCGTCGTTCCAGGCCCAAGAGGAAAAAACTTTCGTCCTGGGGATGGGCGTTTTGGCCTGCGGACTCGTTGGTTACCACACGGCCGACACACCACATCTCACAGGCAGTCCTGTGGGTGAGGAGACGCAGGGCCGAAGCGCACTTACGCAGGACGAAAGATTTTCCTCTTGAGGTGAAATTGGACATGAGGAGTTCGCGAGACAAAATTGGCGCCGCCGAGCGGACGGCCACCGGACGAGCTCTTTGCAGCAACCGGGGGGGGGATGTATGTAATCATGTTGACTGGGGCCCGCTCGCGCGGGGAGTTGATGGGGCTGCGCGAGACGACGCAGGGCTCATCGTGAAAAGTAGATTGCCGAACCCCCCTCCCCCATAGAATCTTAACACGGGCGGTTTGCGGGGTCCGCGGATCCGATTTCTTCCGGTCCCCTGTTTTTATGTAGTAGTATAAATTTTAAACAGGGTAGAAATCGGATCCGCCGTAAAAAAAAAAACCAGACACGGATCCAGCGAATCCGAAATCGAATCCGTACGGACGGAAATCGGATCCACCGAAACAAACACCAACGCCGCATTTGGATCCGCGCGAATTTCATGGGATCCGACGGTGGTTATCTCGTACGGGTCTGCTCGAGACCTCACACCGTCGTTCCAGGCCCAAGAGGAAAAAACTTTCGTCCTGGGGATGTAACTGGCTCCAACTACGCGCACATAGCGTCGACCGTCGCTGTTTACTTCCTGTGCGACGCACAAGGATCCGACGCATGACCCGTTCGTCGACCCGCAAACGGTGGTATGGGAATGTCAGATCCACCTGATAGGATACAACGGACAGTAAAAGGTTCCTGAAGCAGCTTCGGAACATGAGGGCCTCAGGTGCGCTGGATTTCTGCGCAAAGGGCCAGGATATCGAGCAGAAGGAAGAGGGGCCATGGGAGGCGGCACCGCCTCTGGATTTCTAAAAAAACGTCAGCCTCATGCTTACGGCGGGCATCGAGGATGAGCAGGATGAGGAATAAGTAAAGGAAGAACTTCTGGAAACCTCGATCTTTTAATCTCGAGGCCCCCCCGGCTTGATCGATCCGCTGGCCATGGGCAGACCACTGGGTGCAGCGACACCGCGTCGTCGGGTAGCGCCGCCAAGTACGCCGAGTGGCCTGAGGCTGCCCCGGCGAGCCGCCCCCGCGCCACGCGGGCCGCCAGTCGGAGGAGAAAGCTCCACCCTCCGAAGAGAAAGCCGAAGCAGCAGCACACGCAGAAACTTTCGGATGTCTGCGTGGATCTCTCGGGCCGGCGCTGGGTGCCCCCTTCCCGAACCCCTGGCGGCGCCTCTGGAGCCGCACCCGGCGCGCTCCGCGAGCCGAAGAGGGGATGCGGGAGAGAAATCCGAGGCCGACCCACGAGATCCAGGCGGACCTCCAGACATCATTCACACCTACATTGTTTGGGCCTTTTCCAGGCTTCCTTCGCAACCAGGAGAAGCGACAGGGCCAAATGGGAGGGGGTGCGGCATGTCCAACACATTTGGGCCCTGGAGGCCCGCTCTGGGCTCTGGGAACGTTCTCGGGGACGCCACGAACAACATTATGTCCACGGACCGCGGGCGCCTTCCTCCTCCTCCTCCTCCTCCTCCTCCTCCTCCTCCTCCGCGCCCTCCGCGCCCTCCTCCTCCTCCTCCTCCTCCACCTCCTCTGACTCGGGCACCGCTGCTGCCAAGCCATTCCAAGCCACTCCAAACACCAACTCTCCCTTGAGGCCTCGCTTTGCAATTGGGAACGGGAAGGTCGGGGGCCCGACACCGTGGCTTTTTCAATCTGGAGTCTTCGGAAACCCGACCCCTTACCAGTGGCATATTTTTCATCGCGACTCGACTCTTGATGGCCCCAACTGGAACACGCCCGCGGTGGCACCGACGACGAATCTCGTTCTCGAAGTGGCCATGAGCTGCAGGTGGTTTTGGTCCCGGACCTTTTGGCCCCCACCTCTCGAGTAAGGACGGGCCGTCCCGGTCTCCCTCTAGGCCTACCACGAAATGTTCTTAGAGCAAGAGGATCTTCTGGAAGCAAAACCAATACTCTTGGAACATGAAGTCGATGTACTTGGTCAAAACAGCCTAAGCAAGATGTGTCCTAAGAACACATCGCGCAGAACATAAAAAACATTGTCCCCTGGGGCAACTAATTTGGCGCGTCGCTCTCCGCAGGACGTGAATAGACTCGCGCTCTCGCGCCGCCCCCACGCCCGCCACTCGCTCTCGCTCTGACATCGTCTAGACCGCGAAGCGCGAATAACTTCGCACCCTCGTGCTGGCCCTAGCTTCCTCGACCCCTCGTCCCCGACGGTTCCGTCCCCACCTCGGCACTTCGAGCAGGGGATCGAACCCCACAACTGATTTTCCAGTCGGATCTGGGACAAAAAACGTAGACTGCGATCTTCTCACATTCTGCGCGTTTCTTTTTCGTAGGTCCGACGCACGCGGCAATTCTGGGGCACATCGATTCTGCAATCGACCCCATACCCGAGGCCCCCCCCCCCCCGAGCTTGGCGCCCCCGAGGGCAAGGACCCGCTTTCTTGGCATCGGGGAAGCGAGTCCTGAGGGCAACTGGTCCTGGACCCTGGGGCCTTCCCCCACTGCGAGAGCTTTCGTCCCGAGTCGTTCTCTGAGCCCCGGGGCCCGTGGAGGGCCCCCGAGGGCCCGAAAGCGGCGAGAAACCTCAGGAGGAGGAGGAGGAGGAGGAGGAGGAGGAGGAGGAGGAGAAGGAGGAGGAGGAGAAGAAGGAGCCTTTTTTTACACGACGAGTGAGCCCATAGCCACTGAGAAGCGGTGCGGTACAATGAGCGGCGAGCTGTCGCAGGACCACCGAACGATCCTATACTATGGTCCACCACGCAGGCCTGGGGCGCGCGCCTCCGCGCGTCGAAACACGAGAGGCTGGCAGTAGCAGGCAGCGAAAGACACTCTGAGTGTGCCGTCGATCTCACACGGTACAGCTGGCAACATCAAGAATAGAAGACGCCTTGCTTTGTCCGCCGGAAAAAAACCGACCCCTTTCAGTCCAAAAGGGTCGGTCTCCGTTCAAGCATAAAGGAAGACGATTGGGGACCAGGCGCAAACCTGAGGTCCCGCAGCGGAGTGGGAGGTCAGCAATGCGCCAGACACCCTCAGCCGAACAGAAAGAGGGCTGCCTCTTCCTCTGGCTCGTCTTCCCTAGGCCATTGCACGCTAGTGGGCTCGCGATCGGAGGAGCTGGAGGAGGGGAGTCTAGGAAGGGACTGCACTGTGCCGCCGACGGTCTCTCCTCGCACAAAAAAAATGGGTCGGCTCAGCCCGTCTGCAGCACGTCTACCCAACTCGCCAACTCGTCCTCCAGCCACCCCGCGGGCGCCACGCCCGTCATCCTCGTCGCGATGCCCTCCGTCTTGAAGGCGTGCGTGACGGTCCCGCGGAGCGGCCAATGAGGTGCCGCGAGCAGCAGCTTGGCCTTGGACTCGTCGTGGGGCTGCTCGATCTTGATGGCCGGCACGTCTAGCTCCAGCTGGTGGCGGTCGATATGGGGCTCGCCGCCCGTGGGCGGCTCGATCTGGTCGAGGTACTCTCCTAGCTCCTTCTTCCATCGTCCTCCCACGTCGCAGCTCATGAGCGTCTCGACCAGGGTGACCGCCAGAGAGGCTGTGGGGCTGCCAAACTGCCGAAGCTGATCTGGACCTTGCTCTCTGGCGGCCCGCACGGCCTTGCGGTACTCTTCGAGCGTCTTCTGGAGCTGCACGACGACGATGTGGTCCTTCGGCATAGTGAACGCGTCCACCACCGTCGCCATCGTGAGGCGCTGGCGCTGCGCCAGCTGTAGTGTGAGCTTCGCTATCGTGGTCAAGCACTGCTGGAGGTTCGCGTCCTTGCTCGTCCACTTCTTCTCCGTGTGGCCGCCGCGGCGGTGGCGGCGACCGCCGCGATGCCTCCCCCCTTCCCCCCTCCCTTGCCCTTGAGGATGGACTCCAGCCGGTTGCCCTCCGCCGCCGCCGCCGCCCCCTTCATCTCCATGTCCCCGTCCTTGTCGCCCGTCCTCCCCTTCATGTGCTCGGGGGGCTTGGAGTCGCTGCCAGAGCGCCCAGACGCCTGGGAGGATGCCGCTGGGAGTGGAGTCCGCCGCGCCCCGGCCTGGCCTTGCTGGTGTTGTGGCCGCCGTCGCTGGAGCAGCGTGGTCGGGCATCTTGTGCTTGTTCTGGTCGTACTCGTGGCAGAAGGAGCGGTGCACTCGCTGCTGTCACTCGCGCAGGCTGTGCCCGCGCAGCCGGCGGCCACGAGGTGGCCTGGGGGGGGCGAGGTGCGGCCGCCCGTCGTCGAACAGGTGGTGCTTCTCGTTCTCGTCGCCGTTGCCTGCGTCGTTCAGCAAGCCGTTGATACGCTGCACGTAGTTGTAGTCGAAGTTCTGGGGTGTCGCCCAGGTCGCCGAAGGTCGGCGGCGGGGCGTCCTGCTTCGCCGCGCCCGTCGAGGCGCGGGAGCTGTGTGCTGGCTGAGTCTGCGCGACTTTGAGCCGAAACCCTCCGGACGCGTGTGGGATGTGTGTCGCCAGATGTGTCCGAAGCTCTGTGGCATCATCATAATGAAGTTGGCACTCCGGTCGATCCGAATCCTCAGCCAGCGGGCGCTGTGTGTCAGAAGAGGGCACCCATTCATACGTGTGACGCGTGAGGTTCGGTATGCACTTCCCTGCTCTCCATGCTCCACGGATGTGCTTTCTGGTGTAATCCACGCTGGCGAAGATCGTCTGGCAACTGAGGCACCTGTTATCAAGCGTGATGACTGACGATAACGGCGGGGGGCCATGGCCTGGGAGTGTTGTCGCATTTAGCTGATGTTTGACCAATTCCCTGTTGGTAGCGAATCTTGCACGGCGCCCCTCGATGCCGCAGAGCAGCGGTGCCATCTCGGCCTCGTCGCTCTCCGTGTCCCCCACCTCCTCCTCCTCCCTCGGTAATTGTTCCAGAAGAAACTCGGGTGGGGCCCATTCGCGGGCCAGGATAGCCGTCCTCAACGCTCGAAAATCACAGTTCCTGAAAGCCTCGGTGACCTCGGGGTTCCCGAAACAATTAGCAATCGCACGTGGCTGCCGTACCTCCTCAACCTCCTCTCCTATCGGGTGGGCCAGGACCGCTTGCAAGTCTTGGTAGAACTGCTGGTCCCAAGGGTGGGCGAGCTGAGACGGGTTGAGCTCACCCGTCGGCAATACTGTAACATCCGCTGCTTCATTGCCCGCCTCTCTCGTTCGCTGTTCGAATGGGTACTCTCCGAAGAAGATGCTCAGGTAGTGTCTGTGATGCTCTGGGTTCCCTGCGATAGATTGCCACCACCTCAATCGACAGACCATCAACTCGATGCTGCTCGGGGGTATTTGCCACTCCTGAAAGATCTGTCGTGCCGTCCATGAGTTGCGCGTGCCATCGTGGTGTTCAACATGCGCGCGTCCGTGCAACATAGCTCTCATCTTCTTGGCTAGTGACGTGTCAAGTTCCCCCTCCTCGTTAGCGGTAAGAACGCACGCCCCAAGCCCCGCCCATACTCGTCCTGCTACGTTCGCTAGAAATGTACTACGCATGCGGCGCCATGGCCCCGAAGAGAACCAATACTGTCGGAGATTGCTCCACCCAATCGACCCTGCTCTGATGCGTGCCCTGATTTCCCTCCCATTGCTCCCCTGCACATGGATATACCCGCCCAGGTGGATGAGGTTGGTCATGGGTCGCCCTGAGATACGAGCCTCGGCCTCCTTTGTATCCTTCACCGTTGCCAGATGTACTAGGGGGTCCTGTTTGTCGACGTGCTGGGCGTAGCCGCCCTCTCGAAGGTAGCGGTCTAGGATGCGATTGTCCAGATGATCTAACTGCAGGGCCTCGGTCACTGTGCCTGTGGGTATGATAATAAATCTGATCAGGTCATCAATAAAGCACCCGAATGATGCATCGTCAACCTGATCGTGCAAAGGTCCCTGGCATAGTAACTCATCGCCTATGATGCTGCTCAACTCTCTCTGTCACGCGCCAATGAGGGGGTAGAAGGGTTCCATGCATAATTCAGGCTCGTTCGAGTCCCCCATCCTACCGCCCGTGTTGGGGCGGAGTGTAACGTCACCATCACATGCTTGATAATACATAATGCCTGTCTGTCTGTGGTGCGTCAGCAACTCGTCGTAGTACTCATCCACCCCCCGTGACCTGCGTGCGTTGAACAAACGCTCGTGCGTGCCCGTGCCGAAAGCATTTCGCATATCATATGACTTGACCAAGTAGTAATGATGACACCGACGTAGTTTCCACATGGAAAGTTTGATGTTGATCATGAGCCCCTCCCTCCTCCTGTGAACGATGCCGCCGTGCGCCCATGGAGGGGGGTCGAACCGACTGCCGAAGTCTACCAACCCAACGCGCAGTAGCACTCTCCACCAGTGGCAAAAGCAATGCAAGAGGCGTAGACACTTAGTGATGTCCATGACTGTGTCACCCGTAAGGGTTTTGCCTGGCTTGCCAACCGCGATCGCATGGCTGACGCGCGCGTGCTGAGGGAAGTGTTCACGTGCACGTATATGCGCCAAGAGCTGGATAAACATGTCGTGCCCCACTTGCGCGTGCTCTGAATCTATGATGAACATCCTCCGTGTTCGGGTCGAAACTGTCAAAGCCTCGAAGTCCAGCAGATCGGGATCATGTCGACGCCATGTAGAACCTATGCCTTCTCTAGGGTGTCCTGGGCAGAATAGCAGGGATGGAAACAGCAACATCTTGGTGACCTCGACGGGCCATGACCACGGTGGTGCGTATCTACGATGCGTGCAATGCATAATGCGCTTCCTGACTAGATCGAGATCCTCACCTGCGCTCGTGAAGTCATCCGTGGTCGGGAGGGAGAGACGAGGCCCGCGCGCTGGGAGGTCCTCCAGGGGGGTCTCTAGTAGTTTCTGGACGGCCTCTGTGGTCATGTACTTGCTCATGTGCGCGTCCGTCGTGCTCAGCCCCCCTTCGACGCCAAGCATGCTCATCGCTCGTTTGAAATCGTCGGCGCGCGGGCGGCTCGTCGGGAGGGCCAGATAGCATCTCTTACGAGGTCCCATGCAAGTGCCCGCCCTCTGACGGATGAGGTATCCTACCCGTGCTTGGTCACGAACCGCCCATGCCTCCCTTATCTCCTGCTCGAGTGACTCCCTCCTCCACCTCTCCTGCCACCGTCGATGCGATCGAAGCTGATGATCGAGGCGACGAAGAAGTTCGCTCGAGAAGCTAAATCCCAAATCTCGCAACTCGGCCCGCTGTCGAAGTAGCCTCGTCCTCTCCTCCTTGGCCTTCCCAACCCATTAGGGGGTAGACCGTTCCACCGAGAACACCTCCGAAACAGCCTGACGGACAATATGTGCAACCACTCCTGCATGCCGCGTGGGTTCTCCGTCCATGGTGAGTGCTCGGCATAGGGTGCGATGCTGATTCCAGGCATAACACATCTTACTCATGAACTCCTCTCTCCTGTGGCCCTTCTGTAGTGCTGCTGCTAACGCTCCCCAGTCCCATGTGCATGCTGGCACACGGAACTGCAAATACATTGGCACGTGATCTATCATGTGCGGGAGGGCTTGCAAGCGGCGCTGGGATCCCCAGAACATGCGCATGTGTGTTCCAGTCTGGAGTAAGTCACGGGGGCCCAGGAAATAATCTATACGACTACGGGCTCCACTAAGGCCGTAATAGCTATACCCAAGATCATGATGTGTGTTAAGGAAGGTCAAGCGGCTCTCCTCGAATTGCTTGCGGACAAAAGTAGACATCTCATCTTCATTGCCAGCCTGGTATGGGCCCACGGTCTCGTCATCAATAAGCTCAGGGCCTTTCTTCCCCATGCGCAGGTTAAGGTCGGCAAAGATAATGGGGATCACGCGCGCCGGTGTGCTGCCGACCTGTTGCCTGATCCATTTGGTCAGTTGCTTGCACGTGGCCCGCCATCTCGGTAGTCTGCGCGTCGTGCTCACGCGGGGTGGGTAATACCCCACTATCAGTCGAAACCGTTGTGGGCCCCGCTCGATGTCCACACTGCCCGCCCGTCCTTGGAGGTGTGGCGGAGGATACGTGATACGAATAATATGGCGGGTCTGGTACAGCCTAGTAGATACTGCAATAGAGACGCCCGCCGACGCGTTCGTGTTCGATCCCCGCCCCCACCCCCAGTGGACCCAGCGAAATTCGGGGGTATGCTCGTAATGGTGAGGTTGGTGAAGCCGCATCGGGATCTTAGTGCCAGGGATGAATAGCGCGGGCCCACGTGCGAACTCCATTCCCATACTCTCCACTCGTCCCGTACGCATCCAGGTGAAAGGATCGAACCCAATAAATGATGTCCTGGTCATCCATGCCGATGATGGTGATGATGCCGCTCCCCCACCCGTAAGGGCTCCTGGTCGGGGCTCTTCGGCAGATGCCTTGAGAGGCCGCATGTCGCAGCGGGCCTGAGCAGTCCGTGGCCTTGGAGGAGAAGGAGGAGGAGGAGGAGGAGGAGGAGGAGGAGAAGAAAAAGGAGCACCCGTTTTCAGCAAGGAAGCCGAAAAGCACCGATACCGCTACTCCTCGGACCTTTCCTGGGGCGCGTTCTGCCCAGGACTTCGAGGCGAATCCGGCCGTGGCGACGAGGACCTGCCAGGAGGCCCCCAAAAAAGGAGGGGAAAGCGAGGGAGGGGCGCAGGGGGCCACAAGGGCACCTCGCCCCCTGCTCTGAGCGGCACCCGCCTCCCCCGTGGCGAGCTTGCCCCCTCCGAGCCAGAGCGGCGAGCGCACGCCGGCCCGCGCCCGACGCCAGCAGCGGCGGGGCGCCGCGCGCGGCGGCCGCCTGGGGGGGCAGCGCGCGGTGGCGCCGGGGAGGTGCCCCCGCCGCTGCCGCAAGTGGAGCAGTGGCGGGGCGTCCTGGCGTGGTCAGAGGCCTACAGTCGGACTTGATTGGAGAGGGCACGCGAGAGGACACGAGACCCTTCCGAAGGCCACATCGCCACAGCAGTGTAAGAAGGCACGTGTCGCGAGGCACAGGCCACAAGGGTACCCTTGAGCTGGCAGGGCCGACCTACTAATCCGGGCCGACTGTACCAACCAATGTTCTCTGAGCACCTAATGTGGTGTCCACGGAATGTTCTTAGACCATTTCTGGCTGGGGCGGTCTTGTTCTAGCACATCGGTTTTATGCTCTGAAGACCTTGGTTTTGTTCTTAGCGCATTTGGGGGTTCTAAGAGCATTTCGTGGTAGGCCTATAAGAATGCCGGGACGGTCGGTCCCTGCTCAAGCCAGGACCACGGCCGGGCTAACAGCGATGTCCCTTAACGGTGATGATGGGATACAAACTGCTGTAGGAAATCACGGGCCACATTTTCCTACAAATGCAATCTGCGAGTGGATCGAACGAACACGACACAGCGAATTGTAAGGAAAGCGCGAGCCGCGCTCCCACAATACAGAAGACGATATCGCTGTTGCCGACATCGGCGTTCGCCCGTCTACGGCAGGACAGAGACAACTTCGGTTGAGGAGGGATAAGGATGCAAGGGCCTTGGACACCCATCTCGAAGCTTTTCGAGCGGGGCGCGGCCCACGACAGTTTTCAAGGATGGACCGAGGAGGCGAGGATGCAAGTGTACCCCTTGGGAAGGTTGCTCATCCTGACTATGCGGGTTGACTGTACGTCGGGGATCTCTGAGCAGGGCTCGACCTGAACAGCGTGTTTTGCTTTCGTGTTGCTTTTGTTTCCCTCGTTTTGTCTCCGATCCGCCACTGCTGCGAAATAACATCGAAACGAAAACGGCCAACGACATCGCCCAAACACCGCTTAGGCCGACCCCTGTCTCTGAGCTCCGGCGGCTCTGGAGGATGTGTCGGGCGCCGCGGCCTTCTCGAAGCGTTCCCGAACGCTCCGAGAGCGTTCCAGAAAGCTCTGGAGCGGATTCATCTTCGTCCTAGCCCCGTCCGATGCTGCCCGGTTGACTCACTCCTCCGTGCTCTGCTCCTCCTCCTCCTCCCGATTCCTCGCTCTGGCTTCTGCTCCTGGTCCTTCTCGTCGTCCTCTGCCTCTTCCCCCCCTTGCTCACCCCTCGCTCGTCCTCCTCTTCCTCCTCGCTCCTTTTCCTCCTCCGCCTCCTCCTCCTCGCTCCTTTCAGGCTGGCTCCAGTTGGCTCCTCAGCAGAAGCCTCCGAAACTCAAAAGAAATAACACATTATAGTGGGCAGAGTACTGCGCACCAGCCTTCTGCACGCAGGGCGCTGATCCTGCACCTCATCCTCTCCAACTTCCTCTTCCTCCTCCTCCTTCTCCTCCTCCTCCTTCTCCTCCTCCTCCGCCTCTTGCGCACCCACTAATTGCTTCCCTCTACCGTATTCCCCCCAACCTCGCTCCTCGCCCCCACTTCTTTCCCAGGGCGCCTCTCAGCTCCTCGCTCACCCCTTCGCTTCTCTGGGAAAGAAACCAGAGGGCATCGATGCCGCTGCTCCCTGGACCTCTCCCGGGGTGCGTTCTGACCAGAATCTCGAGGCGAATCCAGCGGTGGCGACGAGGGCCTCCCAGGAGGCCCAAGAAAGGGAAAACGAGGGAAGTGTAGCGGTGTGGGTACCCTTTCCTTCTCTGAGACCCCGCCATCGCTTGGGAGAGTGCGCCGTGACAATGCCCTTGCTGCCAGGGTGGGCCTCGGCTGCCTTGCCAGAGCAGTGGCCGCCTGCAGTCCGGTGGACGAGCGAGTACCCAGTCGGGCACTGGCTGGCGGGTCCCTGCCTTTCTCTGCCCCAAGCCCTCCACCTCCACCTCCACCTCCAACTCCAAGCCCCAAGCTTGAGCAGGGACCGACCGTCCCAGCAATCCTACAGGCCTACCGCGAGATGTTCTCAGAACCCACATGTGTTCTCATGACAACAACCAGGTTCTTAGAACACACACCCGATGTGTTGTAAAGCACAAGCTCAGCCAGAAATGCTCGAATAACATTTCGTGCAGACTACCAGGGGTTCTTAGAACATTCCTTGGTGGGCCTATAGGCGAGCCAAGACGCTTGGCCTCTGCTTGACACCTCCAACTCCACCTCCAAACCCAAGCCCTCCACCTCCAAGCCCTCCTGAGGGGCAACGATAGGGGGGGTCTGGCATAGGGGAGGATGCATCGACCTGGAATCGGCGATACATCGCCGATAGATCGGCGATAGGGCCCCGATAGTGAGTCCGCACCTTCCTGGACAGGCTGGGGCCATCGGGCCCCCATCGGAGATCAGTGTGCGATTGGGGGTCGATGCACCCCCCCCTTCTGCGTATCCCCCCCTGCCATTGCCCCTGACTGCCCCGAGCCCTCCACCTCCACCTCCAGGCACCACGCCCTCCACCTCCACGCCCTCCACCTCCACCACAGGCCTCCGCGGCAGCGGCGTCTGGAGGCCGCATGCCGCGCCGCGCTGGGCACGCCAGCGGTGCCGGCTCCGCTGCGGGTGCGGGGGCCAGCGCCGGCGCCTCCACCGGCTCTTCCAGGCACGAGCTGCGCGGGATCGCCACCACCACCTCGCCTGGGGGAGGGATTGGGGCGACAGAGGGAGGGGGAACTGCTTGGAGGGGTGGAAGGGAGGAAAAGGGAGGGAGGGGAGGCGGGAAGGAGTAGTGATCTCGAAGGGACTCGTCGGAAGAGTTAGCCAACAACCTCGCAAGGTGGCGCGCCTGGCTTGTAAGCCGCAACGCCACTGGGGGGATGGGGAGAAGATGGGAGGGGGGGCCGGGGAGGGTACTGAAAGCGAGAGGGGGGGAAGGGAGGGTGGAGAGAAATGAGGGGGAGAACTAGCCACCATTGGCCGCCGCTACTCGACTGATCCGTCACCGTGCAGCTGGGCACGGAGTGGGCGTGTCCTCAGGTCCTCTCACTACCCCTCTAAGCTTCGGTCCTTACTCCTGTGGAGTAAATTACCGGGTTCGGAGCCCCTCGGCCCAAATCTCTTGAGGCGTGGCGCGTCTTGGCGCGTGACTTTTTCGAGTCCAAGAGGGCCCCAAGATGGGCCAAGCGGGCCCCGAGAAGCCCCCAAGACGGTCCAAGGAGGCCCCGAGTCGCCGAACGATCGCTCCAAGACGCTCAAGATGGCCCCCAGACGGCCCAAGAGACCTCCAAGACGGCCCAAAGAGGCCTCCAAGAGGCCTCCTAAGAGGGTTCCAAGAGGCCAAAATCATTGATATTCCTTCAGGGTTTTGACCGATTGTGGCGTTCTCGCCTTTTCGGCTTCCCGACGCTCCACGGCCCCCTAGATGCCCCCAAGACCAGCCCAAGATGGCCCAAGAGGCCTCCAAGAGGGTCCCAAAACGGCCCAAGAGGGCCCCAAGACAGCCGAAGAGGCGCCCAGAACGGCCCAAGAGGGCCCCAAGACGGCCCCAAAAGGGCCCCAAAAGAGAGAACACGAACCGAAAATCCAAGCCTTCCGCCCCAAGAGGCTCCCATGAGGCCCCAAGAGGCCACGCCCCGCAGACATCCGACGCCGTGGCGTGCTGGTTGAATTCGCGGCCCCAGAGGCTCTCCACCACTTCCTAGACAGGGACCAATCCTTCATCTGCAGATCTTGCCGTCGCTCGGACGTCCATTTCCAATGCGTTTCTGGGCTTCGTGCGTGCTTTGTTTTGCTCGATGATCCAGGATGCTCTTCGATGGTCCGCGCTGAGAAAGAGTGCACACGTGCGAGCCATGCCCAGAGAACCCTTGATGGCCCAGGGGCTCACCGGTGATCCCACAGAGCGAAAATGCGGCGAACTTCGGGGATTCACTGACCCGGATCAATCCAGACCCGGGTCAGTCGGGCCTTGCAGGATCCGGCAAAATCCTGCAACATCCTGCAGGGTCCTGCAGGATCCTGCGCCCAAGCCCAGGTCAAAGCGACCCTGGCTTTGCAAGATCCTGCAAGATCCGGCACTCTGGCTTGACCCCCGTCTGCATTGACCCCCGAGAGCTTTCCCAGACCTCCGACGTCGCGACTTTTTCGCAACGCCGACCCCCAGAGGTCTGGACCCCTTCCCGGGACCCGGTTTTCGGCCTGCCTCGTTTTCTGACGGTCCCGAGGCCCGGTGAGGGCCTCTGGAGTCCGAACATGGCGAACAACCTCCCGCCGGGATTCTTTCGCAGCGCGGGGAGGTCCGGGCTCCGAGGCGGGCTCGCCTGCGCGGAACCCGCGCTGCGCGAAGACGCCGGCGCCGCGGTGGCCGCCGGCCGTCTGCCGGGAGGCGCGGCGGACGCATACGCCGTCGAGGCGGGCGCCCTCGCCGCGCAGCCAGGCCTGAAGGGGCCCAGCAGGACACACAAAGAAATATATACACACAGCCGAGGATTCCCCCGACCTTCCCCCATGCTCTCTGGGTCTTCGCCTTCCCCCCGCCCACTTCCCGTCTTTCCCCAGAACTATGTTCCAGAATCTTCTGGGTCTTCGCCTTCCCCCCCACGCCCCACCTCTCCCCCGCACTGCTTTTCCGACCTCGGCGCTTCATCCTGTCGGTGCGTCTTCTCCCCTCCCTGCAGGCCTCCAGGGCCGCGACGCGAGCGCCCGCGGCGCGGGCGCCGCCGGCGCGCGCAGGCCACCGGCCCGGGCCCGCGCGGCGGGCCGCCGCGCAGGCGGCCGTCGCGGCGGGCATGGCGGAGCGGCGCAGGCGGCCGGGGAGGCGAGGGCTCCTAGCTTCGCGCTCTCGCGCCGCGCGGAGCGCGAGGTGCGAACAACTTCGCGCTCTCGCGCGGCCTCCCAAGGGGAAAGGAGGAGGAGGAGGAGGAGGAGGAGGAGGAGGAGGAGGAGGAGGAGGAGGAGGAGGAATCGGAGCCGAAGCGCGAGGCGCGAATCACTGCGCGCCCTCGAGGGCGCCCTCGGGGAGGGAGCGGCAACGGTCCCACCCGCGGGGCGCCTGTGGTCCACAGCGCCAAGGGGCTGTGCTGTGGTCGTCGTCGTCGTTGTCGTCGCCGTCGCCGTCCTCGCCGGCGGCGGCGGCGGCGTCGTCGAAGTGCGCAGGCGGCTCGGGCTGCGTGCGTGTCGGCCTGACGACGGCGACGGTGCTCAGTGCCAGCCGGAGCTCCCGTTGCAGGGTCTCATGGGAGAAGGGTCGGGAGCACGCACAGAAGAACGCGACCCGCCCTCGCCCCATCTGCGACTCCTCCTGGGCCGCTCCCTCCGCGTCGCACCGCCGATGCGTGTCGGGAGGGCGAGGGCGATCTTGGCAATCTCCGAGTGCACTTTCTCGTCGTGCGTGCTCTGAGGTGTGCGAGCACCTTCTTCGTCATCGCCCTCCCCATCTGACATCTGACATTTCACCGGTTTCGTGTCCTAATTCTCTTGGAGGGTGATTGGGGCAACGCTGTTCTCAAACAGCGTTTTTTTTTTTTTTTTTTTTTTTTTTTTTTTTTTTTTTTTTTTTTTTTTTTTTTTTTTTTTTTTTTTTTTTTTTTTTTTTTCATTTATTCTTCTTTTCAGCGTGTGCATGTCGTCTTGCGGTCGGCCAAATAATCATAAACACAACGGTAAACCGAAACATAGTACAAACGACACCCGCCAACGGAACACGGCAATCAAACACAGAAGAACCGGAAACTTAAAACAGAAAACAATCAACAAGAACCGAACACAGAAAAAACAAAGGAACATCAAGCCATGCTGTTAAACGGATCGCACAACGAACCGAGAACGACGAGACGGCAATCCAACACATAACAAAAAAAACCCAAAACAAACAACAAACGTCGATCTTGAAAACGGAAAACTAGCCCGAACGTTTTTTTTAATATCATCTAAGGCTCGGAGGGGACCGTAACATACCGCTCCAACCGCTGCTGGGAATTAAATATCCTCAGGGACAAACGAGAGGGAAAGAGAGAGAGAGAGAGAGTATGTCCGATGGCGGTGTGCCTTTTTACCATCGCATGGCGCAGGGCTAGGCAGCCAGCTCCTCGGCTATGAGCGCTGGTGACCCGAGGAGCCCCCCTGCAGGAGCCAAATGCTTCAGATTCGGAGTGCGATCCAGAGGCCTCGGGAACCAAAATTTGATGCGCAGTCCCCCTACTGCGTGCAATCCAAAGGTCTCGGGAACCAAAATTTGATGCGCAGTCTCTTTACTGCGCCTCTCCAGGATGACCGGGGCGACGAGGAGAAGGAGGAGGAAACGGGCCGGGAGGAGAGAGGAGAGCCCCATTCACCGCGCCTGCGTGCGAGCATCACTCGGACCCTGCTCACCGGATTCCTCCAAGCCCCCAGGAGAGCAATATTGATCCAACTGCCGTTCCCATCGACCTGATCGAGCTGGCGATGAACTGGCGTTCCGAATCGTCGTAAAAAGTGAACGGCAACCCCATGTCGTCGGCTAGCCTTTGAATATGACGAGCTTCTTGCGCTTGCGTGACCCGCAGCGTGGCCCATGCTTTCAAGACATCGTCGTACCTGGAGTCTAGCTGTGTCGGCAACGGTAATGTGAATGACAGCCCCACATTCACGATGTACACCAACGTGAAGCCAAGCATTGAAATCCATCCCAAGGCAATCCAGCACTTGATGAGTCAAACCACGAATTGCCAAAATGAGCACGCCCAGAACCACGCAAAGTTCTCCGTAGCCGAAGCCATCCCAAAATCTAGTCAGATGCCCTGGCCCCTGATGATCGCCAGAACGCCCTCAGCCTTCTTCTTCGGGTCCTTCGGGATGTCAACCTCCGCGCTCTTGTACATTTTGTTGCTGTTGCCCACGACGAGCTTCTTCTTCGTGGCTTTCTGTATGCCCTTCGCCAACGTCTCGGTGGAGTCGGAATCCTTGTTCTCCGCGTCGCTGCCAACCAGTGAGCGCAACCAGCCAAACTCAGAGCGAGACAACGTCGTCGAGCCAGAACCGTTTCGAGAGTCGCGGCCCCCATCAGGTCCATCGCGCGAACCCTGACCTCCACGACCGCCGTGATCACGAACTTCCGGCGGCGCAGGAGGAAACTCACGTCCACGTGGCGGCTCTGCCATGCCCCGCATGTCCTTGAGCACGTCCTCGAACGTGGACTTCATCGCCTCGGCCAGGAGCTGGCCCGTCGCCCTGTGCTCCTTCTCGCGGTCCTTGAACGCCTTCTCCCACTGCATGTCGGCGAACTCCGGGTCCGCGCGCGCCAACTGGCGTCGCAGGTTCTCAACGTACTGCTCCCTCGAGTCTTCCTCCTCGAGGCGCTCGACCCACCGAGGCTTGCGAGGGCCGCGGCGGTCCCAGCCCCCATCATGCGGTCCGGGGGCCCACTGGCCGCAACGGCCACCGCCGGAATAGCCCCTGCCGCGATGATCATCGCGGCGGCCATCGCGACGCTCAGAGGGATGCCGGCGCTCACCTCTCGAGTAACCTTTGCCTCCCATGGGCGCCTGCGTGCGGAGCTTCAGCCAGCGAAGGAAATGGGGTCGCACCTTCTGAGCCACAATGCACCGCGGGAGACGGAAGACAAGGGCTCTGAGCAACGAAGTCGGATATGATAGATAATGCATCTCCAGAACCGCCTCAAGAATCCAAAGAGCGGCAACTGACGGATCAAGGCCAAGCATTCGTGATCGAGCCAGCCTCCCAGCCAGGGCCCCATAGAGAAGACCGAAGGAGCGAGGTAAACAGCCAGGCCAGTCCAAAATCGTTCGAACACCCTTCCTGGACTTTTCGTCGTACAGCCATTCCCCGTTCAAGTTCTCAGGGGGGAAAACGATGTTCGGCCCAGCCGCGGACAATTCCAAGTCAAGCCACCGAGCTGCGCAATCACGGGGGCGATGCCCGAAAGCGGGTGAAAGTTTCACGCCGTAAATAGCCTTGGTATACATTGATGTGCAATCTTGACAATGCGACGGACTTATACTCAAGATATCGTCAACGAATCGTTTCAGACCGACGTCGACGCCTCCAGTCGGACGTTGCAAAAACAAAAAAAAACCATCCGGAGAAATCGATCGGGATCCCGTTCTGCCTGAATCTCATGCGCGCGCAGCAAGATACTGAGGCCAACGCCTGACAGGGCGCCCCCCAATCGGTAGGCCTTGCAATTCAAAAATGCCCCCCACGAGACTGACCAAACTCACCCAGCAGAAGGCTAGCATTCCCCGGGCAACGTCCTCAGTAGTAATGCGGAACCATCCTCGTGCACACGTTGACGAAGTGGACGGTGCCACCCGGACTCGTCTGGCACGCCGTACGAGGACAACACCACAAGGCACTGCGGCCTCGAAGGAGGCCGCCGCAACCTGCCACGCTTCCAAGACAGCCGAAGATGAGCACTGTTCGTCGGCCTGGTCCGCGCCGTGCACGGTCAAGGTAAGACAATGGAGTTGGCGCCCACGCCGTAAACAGGACGGGGAAATTTCCGCAGACAACGATGAGCGTAAAGAGCGAACCTTGTCAGCAATCTGGCCCATCTCGAACGCCTCACAACCGGCCCCAGACATCGAGATCATAGACCTCGCCGCACGCCCAAGCATCTTGTAGCCATAACCGCCAGGAACATTCGAGGAATCGACCACGCGCCGCATGCAGGAGTGGTTCTGCTTGAAGCAAATCCTGTCGCCCTTGGAAGTGAAGCGCTTGGCCTTGATCAAAGGAAACACCGTCGGAATCTTCGTCTGGCACGTCGGCGAAGGTGCCTGGCGCCATCCTCGAAGCCAAAGCGGAAGGCCCAAATGAGCGCGTGCCCAGAGCCAAGACTGAACGGCCTCTTCGGTGAGGTCTGGCCTTGGCCGCCACGTAGGGTCTCGAAGGACTGCTTGACATACGTATCTTGCCAGGTCGGGTCCATTTGTTCTCCAAGCTTGGTCTTGGTCTTTATCGCCGCAAACTAAGATCGCCGAGGAAGGGCCCCAGGCTGCTACCGACCTGGGCGAAGAAGGTGGGCATGGAGAACACGCGCTCACAGACAACGACATGATATGCTCCATGCCCGCCCACTCTGGAGGAGCCGCTGGCACTCGCCTCGCCAAGCTCTGTCGTGCCTGGCGGATGTTGGCCGCGCCATTGCGGATGACGCGGCGGTGAAGTCGCTGGCCCAATGCCCAGTTGCAGAAAGCCCGAGTACACTCGCCAGGTAAATGGTCTGCCACGGGCCATTGGGGCAGCCGCCAAGACCCAGGAATCGCATGGAGGAGCCGAGGAGGTAGGATCACAGTCTCTGCATCCAGTGGTTCAGGTGGTGGTCGAGCTTTGAACGTGCGGAAAAATCGGCTTGCAGATACCTTGTCCTTCCAAACCGGGACCTTCGAGAAACTGTGCTTCATTCGAGGTTGTATCCACCGCCTCGCCTGTCGAAGTCGGATACTGGAAAGACTCGCTGACGCGCGCGATTTGAAAATATTCAATTTGACAGGGTCTTTCAACTGACAAGGTAGACGCACGCGGGGAACGCGAACCGAAGGAAGACCACGAACACGGAGTAGCCGGTCGATGCCAGCCATCACTGCGACAAGCCGATGATAAGAATCTACCGGGGAAGACGCCAGCCAAGCCGCACGGAAGAGAAAATCACAAATCTCCTGAATCGGCCAGTTGGGTAGCTTCAAACGCTTGCGATAACAGCCAAGCCAAGACAAGAACAAACCAACTCGATCACGATCAAAAATGTTTATCGGCCCCACTGTCTGAGAACTGTCAAGAGCATCGCGTTGGTGTCGAACATACAACACACTGAAGGGGGCAGACTCAGCGAGCACGCCCGGGAGAATATCTTGAACTTCCAATTGGCGCCGCAGTTTTGGACAGGTGGGAAAAATCGATGTCCAGATTGTGCGCGTCGACGCTGATGCTGCCGTCGGTGCTAAAAGTGAGGCACGTCGTTGCCAGGATGGAGGTCGACGCCGTACTTTCCGCCTCTTCCCACCAAATAGCAAAGCCTGTCCTTTTCGAAGGGGAGCCGATGACGCGACCTTCTCGTCCGCAGCGTTTGCCAGAGGCTGTACCTGGCGGATCGCATAAGACCCCAAAGAAAACGCTCCAACACTCGACTTCGTCCAAACACACGGCAAGAAGAATGCGGAACCAAAGCTCCGCCGCAACAGCTTATAGCGAGGTCGATCTCCTGGAGGCTTGAAAGGAAAAAAAGATATCGAACGTGTTCGGATAGCCGGCCGCAAGGCCCAGGAAACCGTTCACGACACAACTTCGCTTTCCCACAATAGACACCCACATGGTTGGCTAGGATGTACACAACGCCCGCCATGCCCGCAACGGAGCCAGTAACAGTCGCTCGGACCAACTTGAAGACCAAGTACGAATCTCGACCTGCAAGGGCATCGTGCCATTCTGGAGGGAGAAGAATGAGAACACGCCGAGCCCATTGAGGAAGCTGCTGCAGTTGCAACGCCTGTCGAAGCCGCAATATCCCAGACACAATGAGCAGATGCGCCAATGTCCCGAACAGGTGTGCTCCACGGAGACGTGGCTGACCACCAGATGCACAGCCAAACGTTGAAGTACACCAAGCAATGCCATAGGAAATTGAAGCGATGGCCGCCGATGATGCACTGATGGATGTGTGGTGCCATGCCCAATCAGCAATCTCAGCAGCAACATCAGAATGCGAAGGAAGTCGATGAAATGTTCCACTGAAAAACTCCACGGTCGTCGGAGAAACCTGTGCTGGCCACGGCCACTTCGTTGGGTGTCCCTGCAAGACCTCAGTCGGAACCGGCAGGACGGCCGCGTAGCCGGACGAAATCAGCAGGAGCAGCTGAGACCAGAGAAGACAACGAGAATGGCGTGCTGTCCGGTTCGCCGTCGTCGACCACAGCATATGGAAATAACGAATATGTAAGAAGTAGAACGCAACCACCCCGCACCACAGCTAGATACCACAGTCCGAGATCCTGCACTCCTGGAACCTTGATCACCCGTCGCCGCTGCTGCAGCCAGAACAGATCAAGAGAGAGAGAGAGTATGTCCGATGGCGGTGTGCCTTTTACCATCGCATGGCGCAGGGCTAGGCAGCCAGCTCCTCGGCTATGAGCGCTGGTGACCCGAGGAGCCCCCCTGCAGGAGCCAAATGCTTCAGAGTGCGATCCAGAGGCCTCGGGAACCAAAATTTGATGCGCAGTCCCCCTACTGCGTGCAATCCAAAGGTCTCGGGAACCAGAATTTGATGCGCAGTCTCTTTACTGCGCTTCTCCAGGATGACCGGGGCGACGAGGAGAAGGAGGAGGAGACGGGGCGGGAGGAGAGAGGAGGAGACGGGGCGGGAGGAGAGAGAGAGAGAGAGAGAGAGAAAGAGAAACAAAAAAAGACAGGAACGGACGGGAGAAGGGAAGCAGGGGGGAAGAGGAGGGCCGAGGAGAGATCAAGCAGGAGAGAGGACAATTGAGGGAGCAGGGGAGGCGATGAGGAGGAAGAAGTGTGGGGCAACGAGAATGGGGACAGGGGACGGTGAAGGCACTGGGAGAAGAGCCACGGGGAGCGGGAGGAAGACGGGGACGGAGGAGGGAGGAGGGATGGAGGGAGGGAGGGAGTGAGGGAGTGAGGGAGAAGGAGGAGGAGGAGGAGGAGGAGGAGGAGAAGGCACTGGTGCCTCGAGGATGCAACCTCCATCCCTCGAGGCTGAAAAGAAACGGGAAACAATCAAACTGCATAACAGCATTAGGCTTAGGTCGGTCATGTCCCCCTACAGGCGGGTTTTGGACGAAAAATGAAAAAGACTCAAGCATATTCAAGAATACCCAAAGATAGTCGAAATATCGTCCCCAGACTATTTTTTGCCAATTCTTGAGTTTTCATCCTGTAGAGGGACAGGCCCGACTTGACCATCGGCTGGACCCAGACCCCCGGGACCCGGTGTGCCCTTGGTGGAGGCACGAGGTGCCCGTGGGGGACCTCCTCCTGGGCAGGCGGGCCCCGCCGAGAGCGAAGGGAGCGACGGGCACGACCGCGACGCGCCTGCCGGAGGCGTGGCGAGGGTCGTGCCCATCGGTCGGAAGGGGCGGAGGGAGGCGCCGCCCCGCCCTCCCCATCACTGGCATCAGTCCTGGACCTCCCACCTGCCGACCACCCGCCTGGACATTGTTCCTGGATGGGCTAGCAAGGATGCCCATCGGTCGGAGAGAAAGTGGGCGGAAGCATGAAGTAGGAGTGCGCTGGAAGTAGATTGGGTCTCCGCCCGCCCCCCGAAGAGGAGGGAAGAGGGGAAGCCACTCGGTCATTGAAGTAGGAAGGCGTGGAATCTGGAAGCCAAAATTACCCTGTGACGTACCCAACCCTTTCTATACATGTGGCGATTATACGCAGGACCACTCTACGTTGACTGGCATTCTGAAGGACCCGCAGTGCGCAGGAAGAGCACCCAACAGTGATTTCAGAAGAGCGCAGCAAGAAGAGGAACAGCAACTATACAACATGGAAACACAAGGGCGTTGAAAGAAACGCGTATGACGTACCTCCGAATGATCCACGTGGGACGTACCTCCGCTGGGCCTCCCAGGAGCCCACGAAAATGGCGACGGTTGCGCAGATCGCAAGCCCACCAGGGGGCGGCGAGGTCCCGAGGTGGTCCGCGTGGGACGTACCTTCGCTGGGCCTCCCAGGAGCCCACGAAAGTGGCGACGGTTGCGCAGATCGCAGCCCCCAGGGCACCGCGAGGTCCCGAGGTGGTCCGCGTGGGACGTACCTCCGCTGGGCCTCCCAGGAGCCCACGAAAGTGGCGACAGTTGCGCAGATCGCAGCCCCCAGGGGGCGGCGAGGTCCCGAGGTGGTCCGCGTGGGACGTACCTCCGCTGGGCCTCCCAGGAGCCCACGAAAGTGGCGACAGTGGCGCAGATCGCAGCCCCCAGGGCACCGCGAGGTCCCGAGGTGGTCCGCGTGGGACGTACCTCCGCTGGGCCTCCCAGGAACCCACGAAAGTGGCGACGGTTGCGCAGATCGCAGCCCGACGGCACGAGAGAAGAGGAGAGGGGAACGCAGGAAACAGGACAGGAGGAGGGGAGGAGAGGGGAGGAGGAGGAGGACAGGGCGACCACACTGCTCTATTCAAAACGAATGCCCAACCATAGGAAGTTGGGAAACACAAGTTTCAACGACAAATGTGGGGGGTGAAAAAGGCTGAAGACGCGCAGGCGCCGGTGGAGCCAAGGCCTCCACTCGCAGCACTGAAGGGGCGGCAAGGCCGAGGCGCCAACGACCGTGCCAGAGGGCACAGTCGCCCCCCAGTCGCCCCAAGGGACCCCAACAAGCATGTAAAAGGCCTCTGCCCCACGAGCACGGGCACGGTGGTGAGATGGGCCGAAGGCCATTTGCATGACAAGAACGTCATGTTCAGGACCCGGGGAACCAAGAACCGTGTAATTGCGCTCGACATGCGGAGACACGATAACCAGTCTGAGTGTGACTGAGTCTGAGTGTGCGTGGGAAGAGGGAGGAGCCCGGAAGCAGGGAGGTATGCGGATGCTTCGCACCAGTGACAAGAAGCCCACACGCAGGACAGGGGGAACAAGCAACCCGTCCTTGAATATGGGGAATAAGTCCCTACCTAGGCTCTGCCTAGAAGGGTTCTTACTCTCTTAGCTTAAAGGGGCCGGGCAGTGCAAAGCGCCCCGGGCGGTTCCCCCAGTCCCCGCCCCGCGGTTCCCCCCAGTCCCCTGGGAGCTTTAGCTTTAGCTTTAGCTTTAGCTTTAGCTTAGCTTTAGCTTAGCTGTAGCTTAGCTTTAGCTTAGCGTTTCGCTTAGCTTTTCGCTTAGCGTTTAGCTTAGCTTTAGCTTAGCTTTAGCTTAGCTTTAGCTTAGCTTTAGCTTAGCTTAGCTTAGCTTAGCTTAGCTTAGCTTAGCTTAGCTAGCTTAGCTTTAGCTTAGCTTTAGCTTAGCTTTAGCTTAGCTTTAGCTTAGCTAGCTTAGCTTTAGCTTAGCTTTAGCTTAGCTTTAGCTTTTTAGCTTAGCTGCTTAGCTGTGGCTTAGCTTTAGCTTAGCTTTAGCTTAGCTTGAGCTTAGCTTTAGCTTAGCTTTAGCTTAGCGTTACTGTTACTACTAATGCTGCTTTCCTAGGGGTTCCAACTCCTAGGTAGGGTCGCACTGGGATAATTTCGGGCGCCAATGCGACAACCTGACTGGCCACGCATAGTGAGAGAGAGAGAGAGAGAGAGAGAGAGAGCAGAAACGGGGTAATGTGAGCATATGATTAAAAAAATACCCCCCCCCCTCCCCCGGGGGGCCCTATCCGTGAAGAGTTGGGCGTACTACTAGAATCTGGGGGCCGAAACTGATTTTTTAATCGTCCCCCCCCAGCAACTTTAATCGTCCCCCCCCTTTCCCCCTGAAGATTCTCGATTTTTCCAAGGAGGAGGAAGGGAGGAAGGAGGGAGGAGGGACGGAGGAGGGAGGAGGGAGGGAGGAGGGAGGAGGGAGGAGGGAGGGAGGAGGGAGGAGGGAGGGAGGGAGGAGGGAGGAGGGAGGAGGGAGGAGGCCTCCCTCCTCTCCTCCCTCCTCCCTAGGGAGGAGGGAGGAGGGAGGGAGGGGGGAGGGGGGAGGGAGGCGAGGCAGGGCGGGAGGAGGGAGGTGGGAGGGAGGAGGGAGGAGGGAGGAGGGCTGGGGCCCGAAACTGATTTTTTAATCGTTCCCCCCTTTCTCCTTCCCTCCAGCGTTTGTTTGTTCGCTCGTCGCGTGGACACATACTGTGATGGCCACAAGAAACAATTCAAGTGATTCGCTCCCGCCCAAGTGGTGTCGCGCGTCCGTGCGGTCGCCTGCGGCGTCGTGTTCTGTTGCTGCGTCGTGCCGCGTGGTGCAGTGCCGTGTCGTGCAGGATGCCCCGTGCTGTGCCGCGCCGTGTCATCATCATCATCATCATCATCATCATCATCATCATCATCATCATCATCATCATCATCATCATCATCATCATCATCATCATCATCATCATCATCATCATCATCATTTCCTGCGTTTCCTGTGCGTTGTTTGAGGCTGACTGATCGCACGTCCGCGCGCGGTCGCCCGCAAGGACGCCCGCGCGCGGACTGCGTTTCCTGTGCGGCGTTCGAGGCTGAAAGATCGCACGTCCGCGCGCGGTCGCCCGCAAGGACGCCCGCGCGCGGACGTGCGACCGATGTCGCCTCCTCTCCGTCCGCACTCTCGCCGCGGCTGTGCGGCTCGAGAGGGCTCTGGCGCGGCGCCTGGCCCCGCCCTCCGTGGCCTGCGGCATGGCGGATCAGCGGAGGGGCCCTGACTGCCTCGGCTGGCTCACCCGGCCTGCGCGAGGACCTGCGCGCGGCGAGCCGCCCGCGCGGCCGACGGGCGGCTGGGTTCTCCGCCTGACTGGAGGGGGCTTGCCCCCCCTGCGAGGAGCCGCGGAAGAGCCCGCCAGGGGAGCGGAGTCTGACTCCTCCGAGGCGGCCGAGGCCTGGGTTGCCTTCCGACGCAGCGGCGCGCAGGCCTGGCAGGCCCACAAGGCAGCGGAGTCTGCCTCGCGGGCTGCCCAGCCCGCGGAGCAGACAGGACAGGACAGCCAGGAGGCAGACGAGGGCGCAGAGAGCGCAGGGACGGAGGACGCAAGCGAGGAGGCAGACGAGGCCGACACGAGCAGGGCCGAGGACGCAGGCCGAGGAAGACAGGAGGGCGAGGCCGACACGAGCAGGGAGAGCGACGCCGAGGACGCAGACGAAGGAGGACCCCTGGCGCGCTGCCCGCCCCAGCCTGGGGCCGAGGCAGAGGAGCTCGAGGCCTCGGAGGAGAGGACCGCCGAGGACGCAGGCCGAGGGGGGGAGGAGAGCGAGGCCGAGGACGCAGGCCAAGAAGCTCTGGCAGGCTTGGGCGGCGACGCCGCGCAGCCCGACGAGGGGGGCGAACTCCCCTCGCGCTCCCCGCGGCTGCCTGGCCACGACAAGGAGGCAGGCGAGGCAGCGACGGCAGGGCGAGGCGAGGGACCAGGCGGGGCCTTCCTGGTGGAGAGCAGCGACGACGAGGACGCGCCTGCTCAGCAGGGGGTCGCGAACCTGCCTGGCACGCTGGGGTCGGCCGCCGCCGCCGCCACGGAGGCAGCAGAGGCAGAGGTGCAGCACGCGCAGGACCAGCTGCGACGGCTGCTGGGGCCAGGCGACGGCTTCAAGCAGACGCCCTTGGCTGACTTTTTCCCACAGGCGGCGCCGCCCCCCGCGAGCTGCGCGCCGTTCTTGCTGGCTGGCGGCGCGCGCGGACCCAAGCCGAAGTCCGCCAGAGAGCTGGAGCGCGCGAGGGCCCAGAAGCGAATGGCTCTCTCGTTACAGGCTGCCGAGAGAAGAGCCAAGGCGGCACGCGACAGCGAGCAGGGGGCGCTGCCACCTGCGAGCGGCGGCGCCCTGACGCTCTCGCCTCTGCAGCGGCCGCGAGAGCCTGCCACGCCCGGCCCGAGCGAGCCTGCCACGCCCGCCAGCAGGCTGAAACCTTCCCAGGCGCCTGGCGCGCTGGCTGCGCTGGACGACGCGGCCGCCAGAGGGGGCGAGGAAGGAGTCCTCGCCTTGCTCCCGGAGAGGGGGAGACCGCCAGGCAGGGGAGCGATCCCGCCTGGCGTGGCGGGCAAGAATACCCCGAGGAAGGTCGTCGAGGCCAGGAAAGCCGGTGGCGTGGCGAACCTGGAACCACCGACGCCGGCCAGGAAGCTCGAGATGAAGAGACTGGCCGACGAGCTCGCGCAGCAGGCGTTCGCTGGAGCGAGGCCTGCCCGTTTCTGGGAGAGGCTGACTGCAGAAACAGGCTACACCCAGACGGCGTTGAAGCGCTACCTGAGCGACGACGAGCAGAGGAGAGCAAAGGCTTGGACTGAACGAGCCGCAGAGGAGGCGAGCAGGCGAAGGAGCGCCGCAGCAACGCCTGGCTGGTCCCGCTTTCAGTCCAAGGACAGGGGTGTCCGGATGGGCAAGGAGGGGGGCAGGAAGAAAACCAAGTCTGCGGACTGGCCTGAACAGGAAGAGGCCGTCAGCCAGTGGGCCAGGAGTTTGCTGATGCTGGGGGTCTCCCTGTCTGACTTCGACCTGCTCGACGAGTTCACGCTGCTCCTTGAGGAGGAAGCTTGGGACCTGCAGGCCAGGGCCGCCGAGGGGGCAGAGCTGGCGCAGGCCGAGCAGGACAGGCTCGCCGCACTGACTGCGCACCTAGCGGAACTCGCCGAGAAGAAGGGCACCAGGAGGTACAGGAGGCAGAAGCTGTGCTTCCACTCGCAGCTGCACCTCCGCAAGCCCAGCAACGTCCTGCCTATGCTCCCTGCAGAGGCAAACCTGGCCTGCCTGCTCTCCTTGCAGAGCTGGGACTTCCTCCTGGGCGTCGCGAACTCCAGGGACGTGAAGCAGCTGTCTGCCTTTGTGGACCAGCCCGAGCTCTTCGACAGGGCGAGGTCAGACAGAGCCTGCCTCTTCTGGGACGCTGTGCCCGTCTACCTCGACTTCTCCGTCGGCAAGGTCCTGGTGCCTGCTGAGAAGCTGGACGAGCGCAGGCAGGCGACCCTGAAGCACAAGGCGGGAGAGAAAGGCGCCGGCGCTCTCTGCATCGACTGGCAGGACGCCTGTGACGCACTCGGCAGCACGAGGAAGGACAAGGCGAGATTGACCTGGATCTGCAGGCAGCAGCTCGACGGCCTTTTCAACCTCGAGGCAGGCCAGCTCCCTCAAGGACGCATCCTGCCTAGCATCCTGCTCGTGCCTGCGACGCAGCCAGCCAGGCTGGAGAATATAAGCGCAGACGGGCGCTGGCTGCAGGACGAGGAGTTCTTCTTCAAGGGAGTGCGGGTCCAGAGGAAGGCAGGGCAGCGCACGAAGCTGGGCTCTGGCTGGGTGGCACTTCGGACGGCGCACCCGGCGTACTTCGACACCGACAAGGTCCTGATCTGGCTGCACCCGGAGGCCACGCAGGACGAGCTGATCTGCTGCTGGCTCGCCGACCTGGCGCCAGAGAACTCCTTGATCCAGGCGGGGGGCACGGATGGAGGAGGAGGAGGAGGAGGAGGAGGAGGAGGAGGAGGAGGAGAAGGAGGAGGAGGAGGAGGAGGAGGAGGTAAGAGTGAGGGTGCGGAGGGGGAGGAGGAGGAGGAGGAGGAGGAGGAGGAGGAGGAGGAAGGAAGAGAGGGGGGAGCAGGAGGATGGGGAAGAGGGAGGAAAGGAGGAGGAGGGGGGAAAAGGCGGGGAGGAGGAAAGGGAGGAGAGGAGGAGGAGGAGGAGAGGAGGAAGAAGAGGGGTGGAGCAGAATAGGGGGGAGGAGGAGGAGAGAGGAGGGAAAGTAGGAGGAGGAGTGAGAGAGGAGGAGGAGGAGGAGGAGGAGGCGGAGGCGGAGGCGGAGGCGGAGGAGGAGGAGGAGGAAGAGGAGGAGGAGGAGGAGGAGGAGGAGGAGGAGGAGGAGGAGGAAGAGTTTGAGTTTGAGTTTGAGGTGGAGTTGGAGTTGGAGTTGGAGGAGGAGGACGAGGGTCTCGACTGCGGCACACAAGTCCCTGACGTCGTCGTCGTCCTCGGCCTCGGCCCCCACCCCCCTCCCGTCCCCTGCTCCCGTCGCGCCCGTCCCAGGTGGACTCGCTCGCGGCGGAGCACACGGAGACGGTGCGAGAAAGGCACTGGCTGAAGCGGCAGATCAAGCACACCATCGGCCCCAAGCAGACCCCGCGACTGCAGCTGACTGACATCCGCTTCAGCAAGCTGGGCAAGCAGGCTCAGGAGAGGAGGGTCAGTCGCGTGCGCGCTGCCGCCAGGCAGGTCGCCCTGGCTACCGGAGAGGCGCCCAGCATGGCAGCGTCTGGCCTCGCCCTCGTGCGCACGGTCCTGGCTATGCACCTTGCTTGCGAGGAGGACAACAGAGAGTGCGAGGGCGTCGTCAGGGGCCTCCGCATGAGCGGAGCCCTGGCTGCCGTGCCCAGGGTGGCGGGCCCTGGCCTCCGACTCGCCGACGGCCCCGAGTGGGATGCGTTCCCTCTGGGCTCCTCCAGGCTGCCTGCCTCCGTGTTGGAACAGCGGGGGAGGGAGCTCAACCTCGCGACGCCGGCGCGGCCCGACTGGAAGCTGCTCGCCGACCTCAGGGACAGGCAGAAGGAGGAGGCGAGGCAACTCGCAGCCACTGTCTCTGACGCGGTCGGGGCGGCAGCGGCGGCGGCGGCCGACGCGAGCGCCTCGGAGCTCGACTGGAGCGACCCCTGCCTGGACTTCTGCAAGATCCTCGACGCGTGGGCTGCCCCAGCTTTCACGCAGGCCGCGGAGGAGGCGGAGGTAGGAGCGAGGCCAGCAGGAGACATCCGCGCGACGGGCCCGACTGGAGAGGCGTTGGCGCTGGCTGACCTGGAAGGCGGCAGCGACCTGCTCGTGGGCAGCCTGCACCCGAGAGACCGACGGCAGCTGATCATGACGGGCCTGTGCAAGATCTACGGTAAGAAGGCGACGACCGAGGCAGGCAAGAGAGCGAAGGCGCAGGCCACGAAAGCGCACAGGCGCCAGCTGAAGAAAGCGGCGACGAAGAAGAGACGGAAGGAACTCACTGCGCTCAGGACGAGGAGAGGACGAGGAGAGGAGGAGGACGAGGAGAGGAGGAAAGGAGGAGGAGGAGGAGGCGGAGGAGGGGGAGGACGAGGAGGAGGACGAGGAGGAGGAGGAGGAGGGGGAGGAGGAGGAGGAGGAGGAGGAGCGAGGACGAGGAGGAGGAGGAGGAGGAGGAGCAGAAGCAGGAGGAGGAGCAGGAGGGCGAGGAAAACCAGGAGGAGGAGGACGACGACGATTTCGACAGGCAGCCATGGCTGAGCTGACTGTCAACGGCGTGAATGTCTTCGACAACCGCGGCTGGCTGGTGGAGTACGAGCCAGGGAGCGGGGTGGCGCTGCAGCAGGCTCGCGGACGAGGAAGCGACACGATGACAAAAAGAAAAACGCAAATGGACCAGTCCGGGGGGCGGGGGTGGGGGAGAGGCGGGAGGGCGCAGAGCACCAGGGAGCTCTCTCCCCCCTGTCTGGACCATTTGTGTTTCCTTTTTTTGTCGGTGTCGATATTCCTCGTTCCGACAGGGCATGTACTGGGTCGAGTACGGAGGTTCCCAGCGGAAGAGGCTCCTGACTGAGCTCGTGGCGCAGACCGAGGGCGTCAGCCGCCGGCTCGCCTTCCTCGAGCACAGGGAGTCGAGGGAGCTGGCCCACCCCTCTGACTGGCTGCGCGAGCACGAGGGAGCGGAAGGCGGACGAGGAGGAGGGCGAGCAGGAGGAGGAGGAGGAGGAGGAGGAGGAGGAGGAGGACGACGACGACGCCAGAAGGCGTCGTGAGCACCTGCCTGAACTGCGAGCACTGCCTCCAGAAGCAGTACAGCAAGGGAGTGTGCTGCCCTCTCTCCTGCCTGGAGATCCGCGGGGATTTAATAGAGGAGAGGGCCCCACGAGGAAGAGGCGGAGGAAAGGGAAGGAGGCAACAGAGGAGGGCCAGCAGGAGCAGGGGGGGAGGAGGACAGCGACCACGAGGGGGAGGAGGCGGCGGAAGAAAGGGCACTAGGACGAGGCGGAGGGCCGAGAGGGAGAGGAGCAGCGAAAAGGGGGAGAAGGGAGAGAAGGGGGAGGAGGGCCGAAAGAGGGAGGAGGAGGGGGAAGCGGAGGAGGAGGAGGAGGCGGAGGAGGAGGAGGACGAGGGTGCAGGAGAGGGGGAGGAGGAGGAGAGGAGGAAGAGAGAGGGGAGGGCGGGACCCCCTCGCAGACCTGGACCTGCGCCACTTCCTTGCTCTGCCTGGAGAAGGAGCTCAGCAAGAGCAAGACGAAAAAGGAGCCCAGCCAGGAGAAGCACGA